>CM056998.1:156206276-156806276 GCA_029891345.1 Dryococelus australis
TTCTAAGGACATAGAATCGAAGAACGTAATCATAAATCCCGGAATTGGAAGTATAGAACAGAAACAACAGACTAACGATAAGGTAGAACGGTTTTCGTCTTTTGTATATGCTCCCGACATCAACTCGCCCATCACCTACAGACCAATCCATTTATATGAATCAGATACCTTCGCTATAGTGAGTCTCAAAAGAGTGCATTTCGCGCGCTGTTTCCAGGTGGCTAGAGTTACCAACACCCAAGTAGTTATGCTGTGTGTGAGACGCACTTTAGCGTGTACACATTTTCTAACCTGGTGTAAAGCAACTAGAATAAACTGTAAAAAGTTCTGGTAAACTTTCTAAACTGCAATTAAATTTCTAACCTTTACAGTGTATGGAAATAATACTATTCATATCAGGCTGCAAATATAGGAATGTTGAGTGTCGTTACTATACAAATTTGGCAACTTCCCTAAGTATTTGAGTCTTTTCTGAGCTAATGTAGAAACGCTACCACACACACACACACACACACACACACACACACACACACACGTGCGCGCGCGCGCGCACGCACACACACACACACATATATATATTTATTTATTTATTTATATATAGGACTATACGGGAAAAACCTGTACAGCTCGCCGTTTCTCAAAACACGTAATCACTAACGTGATAGATTTGCGAATCATTTCTTAGAGTGTTTGTAGGGGGGCACTCTAAAGCAAAAAAAAAAAAAAAAAATGACATCAGGAAAGTTGTGAAGGTTGCAGTCGTACCTTTCTTTCAGCACACTTCTGGAACCGTATTAAGACAACGTCTAACCACGTGTTGCTAAAAATGTCCAGACCGTCTTCGAAGCAAGGCAGATCACCGCTTCTTCCTTGGTCTGCATATTTGCTCGATATGTCACCTATTGAACATGTCTAGGTTATGAGGAAAAAAAGTGTGCAGTTTATTATGCATCCGTCAAATTGTAGTTTTGGTGAGACTGAAGAACGTGTCTTGTTTTTGCAGCCATGGTTCATCGCTATTATTACGCTTTCTCCGGGAAAACTTTTTTAGTGCACCTAAAGATTGTAAAAAGTATTAAAGGGTAGCCCATTATTTTTCCCGCGTTGGTTTATAAAACCATGTTTAATGAAATGAACTTGTTGAACGTGTATGTGCACATCTACACTCTCAAGACACTCATAAGCATTCTTCCCGCGAACATCCCCTGTTGCTGAAATGATGATGAGAGAGAGAGAGAGAGAAAGAGAGAGAGAGAGAGAAAGAGAAAGCTGCTAACAAACACCCTTCTGCGGTTACAGATAAGGCCAGAGCGCGAGCACATGCTTCTTTTCTCCACGTCATCCGTCGACCTTCTCTCATCATCCCACGTCCATTTATCATCCCCCCTCCACCTTCTCCTTCCTCAACCACAACTGTTGCTTCGACTTCGGTCTACAAGTCCCAAGCGTGCCTTCGACCAGAGAGCTTCCAAATAATCACAGGTGAAGGGCCAACCATTAATGAGAAGTTCACCGATAATATTTCATCGTCGGAGTGGCTGTAGGTAATCTTGAACGAATGACGTATACTTGTGTAAAATACAATTTGCTCTAAAAGCCTTGTCGCCTTCGCAAAGAAAAGTTTATTCATGTTAAGTGTAGAGCGATATCTGCACTTTGCTCCCACTTGAAGTAAGGTTAACATGGATGAAACGAGAGGAGGATAACGCCAAATTGACCAGCCAGCTTTACTCGAAAGACCAACAATGCCGACTTTCTGTGGCGCAGGCGGTTGGAGCGCCGCCGGTCGGGGTGCGGAAGGTTCTGGGTTCGAATCATTGGTACGGCAAGGGTGTTAGTTTTAAGTTATGTCATAAGTTTGTTTAAAAGCCGTACCCTTACAAGCCTGCAGGCATAGCACCGGGGGACGTTAATTAGCCCTTTCAAATACTATACGACCAAATACTACAGGCGACTCCACCTGGCTATAAGAGCCTTTAAGTGGACTAGGGGCTTGTAGAATACAGAGGCGGGGATCTCCTTAAACGTGTATATATATATATACTCTCAAGATAACAACACTTTATGAAACCGGCCATCGGAAATATGCGCCACGCTTCCCACGAGCAAAAATTCTGGGCTCGGATCTGGCGTTCGAGCATAGATAGCTGTTTGTCGTCATGTAACCCACTGGTTACCGAAACCCTTAACAACTTATATCATTGGCAGTTGACAGTTAATTGAGTACTTTCAAAAATCAACCCCTGAAAGATACCACTGCATCTTTTTGTATAAATATAATTTAATTGGCACGGTGAGCGGCTTGCTCCCAGTCAAAATAGTAACAACATGAGAAAGTTGTTCGAAGTATAAGCTTACTAGGTGACCCAGCCCGTGACTTTTTTTTGTATTGTCACGGAGCTAGAATATTTACCATGTTAAAAAATTTTGTTATTATACAAAGAATGAAAAAAATGTTGCGTAGATATATGTAGGTAATAATGAAATGATGTGAAATTAACTCAACATTGAAGCGACTGCGGTCCCATTTAATGTTTATCTATTTATCTATCCACTTTGCCACTGCAGCCCCACTTAACATAGTTCTATCCACTGGGCCACTAAGGCCCCACTTGTAATCGCTCTATCCACTGAGCCGCTGTGGTCCCACTTAATTAACTCAACATTGAAGAAAGACATTTAAAATAAACAAAAATGATAATCTATTACCTTCATATCTCTATGCAATATCCTCTATGCATTAATACAAAACTTATCATAAGAAAAAAGTAACTAAAAAATGAGTTTTTAGGGTAAAAGGTAATGATTACGTAATCTGATCTTGCTGAAATTCGAACTTGATCTGTATTTTACCCTGAGGATTCACTCTGCAAAATTTGAAGAACTTCTGTTGAGTTTAAAGGAACTTAGAGGTATTAAAGACGGACAGACAGAGATTGTCTACTTATATAGGATAGTGTTCGGTACTCATAAGTGAATGCTGAAATTATTTATTTTGCTTTGTGTTGTTTTAATGCTATTAAGTGTAAGAATGAGTAAATTCGTAAAATGTGTACTTCTGTTTTAATTCCCCAGTTTCACTTGACTGACACATGAATAAAGTAAGCAAACCTACGGCAATGTTATTTTATATATATATGGTGGAAAAATACGCAATACAAGTAGATCTTAAGGGGGTAGTTTCCTTAACTATTTCTCTCGTAAATGAAGGTTTATGTTTATTAGCTCGATTAAATTCACAATATCTTGATAGTTGAAGGTTCAAAATTGCATTTATCAGCTCTTAAACTAATTTTTCAATGGTTTAGAAAAAATTTAGATTTTTTTTTCCAACTTAAACATAAATTGAGCATATGTTTTCTCATGAATTTTAGTTTTATGTAATATGTATATCTATGTTCTTTACCGTTCTTCAGGCATTTTTTTAAATTTCGACAAGAATACTTGCAAAATTCGATATTTCCATACCCCTTGAATCGCAGGATTTTTCGTTTTTCTAAAAGTAGCGGCTGAAAAGTAATGGGAAAAGATAACAAATAAACAAAGCCACAGTAATATAGGAAAAACCTTGTGCATTTTATAACATATTTGATTATCGATCTCAAATAACATATCATTGGAATACGACTGAGAAACTATTAATTGGCAAATAGTTCTTGAGAAATGGCGCACTCCTCGCCAGTGTGGCTGGTCGTGGAACTACGTGGGCTCGCAGAGAAAGATAGGGGGGTGAGGTGTGGTGGGTAGGGACCAAAGGGCCTAACGGTAGGCCACCTGTGGTTTCAGGGCCAGGTAGCTTGCTTGTATGGAAGTGATGGGGAAACTGCCACCTTCCTACCAGACAGTTCGCGGAACCGGCCAACACTCCAAATATTCGCTGTGTTTTGAGCATTTAGTAAACATTGTCTCTATACCTCGAATTTTTCGAAAGCCATGGTACCTTGAAAACACTAAATACTCTTATCAAATTTCCAAATGAATTTAACTATTCCTTTAGACCGGTTAAACTACTGAGGGCATTTGGAGTAATGTTTTTATCTGTATTACATGGCATTATCTTGTGTTTTCTTTTCCCACGATAACTATAATAATTGTAAAATGAGTGTTCAGCGAGTAAATAAAAAATATTGTAAAGCGATGTGCTGTTTAGCTACCATCTCAAACAAAACTGTTGACACAGACACCTAAATGCATGTTATAAAATTAATGAACTGTTTTTATTACTGTGCTAAATCTCAATTAACAGACAAAAGTAAGTTTTATAAGTCGTCTAGAGTAACTGATCTTTTTTACTTTGTTTATGTATTCAGTATACAAAAGGACAAAAAATCTTAGGCCTAAACATTTTTTAAATCAGAAAATGTGTGAGAAAGTAGCCTATGTAAAGAAAATAGTAACTAATGATGATAAATAGTTTGTGCACAATTCAGCAGACATTTTCTTTTGTTTTCGAATCAAAGCATGTTTGTGAAATGTGGTATATAATAATACCTTAGTTTACGAACATTGTTACAATATTAGTATAACAAAATACAACGAATACAACCAGTTTGTCCACAGAGGAAAAAAAAACAGTGTATCGAATCTGTGTCTACATACACATTCAGTGATAAAAACATCAGGAAAGTTGAGTGCCTGTACGATTTCCCTATCGCGTAAATTAACCTTTCTCGTGTAAAGGCGGACATAGTTCACGTGTCATGGTCTGTCACACTACTAATGCATATTTTGCTAATAGGTTGTGTGCCTATTCGCGAAGCAGCAAAGCCTAAAAAACTCTTTATTGAAGAAAAAATGGGGAACTAAAATATAAGAAATTACAAAAGTATTGGTACCAAATACGGGGGCAGCTACACACAGCAGACAGGAACTTTGGGATATAGTAATATAATGTGACAGTGGGATCCAAATAATCAGAGAACTAAGAGACGACGAATTCTGGAAAGAAAATATGTTCCCCAAGCTGCATAGATTTTATATAGAATGTTTGTTACCGGAATTGGCAGACAGTCGAATAAGCAGAGGAATACGTGTGCATGAGCCACCATACTGCAGTGCCGTGGGCACTCCGCTAGAGAGAACATTTTAGTGAAGTTTTTTCGCAACATATCAGGTTCTACGGTGCCTGCGACAGGAAGCTGTATCTGCTCTAATACTGCCTGCGGTTATTTCAGCACCGCGTGACTGCGATTGCTAACCATTTTTGATGGGAAATACGTCCTGTTTTTCATGATATTTTCGTCCCATGACTCCTGGAATCACGCGCTGTGTCACGCGCTATTTTCCCGTCACATGATTTCGATACCACATTTTGGGGCCGTGTGCAAAGTTCCAGTTCATTGGTTAACGCCCTAACCTTGCGCTCTCATTGGTGGGCGACTCTTCTCGCCCTGACTTCTCATTGGTGATAGACTGCTCATGCGCGACTTCTTGGTGGAGGGAGACTTCTCCCCACTACACTCATGTTGCTTTATTATGCCATGCACGGCCTGAGGACGAGAGACTTCACATCACCGCCTGGGACGACTCACCTGAGCTGTGCTAGGACTCCACTATCCTTCATCACCGTGGCTATATCATGTTATTGCTTCTAACCGAGATTGTATTTTGTTTTATATTAACAATTTCCATGCTGTCTTCCGCCACATCGCCAAGTAAGTAGATGTATAATTAAAAGTGTAACTGTTTCAGTGCTTGATTTAATTAAAAGTGTTAAATTGACTTATATAATTTCTTATTGAGTGTTTGTTCTCAGCCATAGACCACTCAGGCATCACAGTACATACGAGAGGCACAAGAAAGAGTCAAAGAAAAGAAACAAGCAGGAAATAAAAATGTTAAATTATAAAATAATATTTTTAGGTTCCCTAGCTAAGAAATGCAATGAATACCATACCCTGAAAAAATTGGAATTTCTGTAAATAAAAATCGTCTTAGTTATTCGTTGAAATTATATTCTCCATAATTAGTGGTTTTGTAGGTAATGTCAAATATAGAAATATGTATTTTGTATTAGAATTAGTTAAGGAACGATATAACTACATTGTTTAATATGTATGCTTCTAAATTGTGGTACCTGATATAAGGAATTTACATGTATTTCGTATGAAGCAATAAATTATGGCTTTGGATGTTATTAAAATAAAGCATATTATATCTTATGGCATCACAAATAACAGGCAAGTTTATTTATTGTAACAACAACAACAACAAAGTTTATTTGCAGTAGTGATGAGAAGTGGTGTGTGACCGGAAAGAGGAAAAATTTTACTTTTTTCACAACATTTTACAAATGGTACACAATTGGCTAAGCGATTTTGGTAGCTCTGCTCTGTTTAATTTAAAGCCCCACTGTGCAGCCTTCCAAACCGAAGGTAACAATTAACGATGACATGTACCTAATAGGCCTACATAGAAGGCATAAACAAGCATAAATGAAAGAGGCAGGAAAACATTTTTAGAAACATAAATATATTTCTAGTATGCAAATTCTTTCTTCTAATCTTATATATGCATACAGGTATACCAACACACACGCGCGCGCACACACACACACAAGAAACAAAGTGATCTGATTTTCCACTAATTTAAACATCACTATTTTTAACAAAACAGAAGCTATCCGCCTCACTATTCACACAAAAAAATAATCTCTTGAGCACCGTGAAGGTGAGTGGCCAGCGAGGTAAGCTATACTTCACGAATGGATTTCGCGAAAGCGATTCACCTGAGAGTATTCCGACAAGACGGCCTATTTTGGTTCATTACGATGTGCTGATTATTAAACCAAGCCGAAAAATCGCTTACAGTTTACTGTACATACATTTTGTGCATAAACTGGGTGGCAACCCCTATTTTCATGATGACGGGGTATAATATTACCAACCCCATCTTCATAGGTGTAAAATCTCTGTTCTACAATTGACAGATTTGTTGCTTACTCACGAGTAATTCCTGACATTTTTTGCTCAATTATTTCACAGCCATGTTTTTAAGGGTGCGTAGCTCCCTTGGTAATTACTTTAGGGAAAAAGTGGTACTGATATTTTAGTCTCATTTTTTCATCAAGAATAACCTGCCGAAGTTCATCGGTGTTGTCCGGAAACACATCGTATATCAAACGTCTCGCTCATTTTTATCTACTAATTTCAAGAAAAATAGTACCATAAATAGTTTTGTATCGAAACGTAAATTATTTTCTGAATTTCTTGGATTTTTAATTTAATACTTCATGTTTTGCCTTTATATAGAAAACTAGCAGCCGGGCATATCTTCGCTCAGGTTTTATGGAGTTATTAAAATACATACCCATATCTTTGCGACTAACCTTGACTACCTGCGACTACATGCAACAACTTGCGACTACATGCGAATTAGTAACATTTAGATAATATTAAGATCCACTAAACCACTGTGGCACTACTTGATATATATTGCCACTGCGGCCCCAATTGATATATGTCTATCCACTGAACCATTGCGGCCCCACTTGGGATCGCTATAGCCACTGGGCCACTGTGACCCCACTTGGGATTGCTCTAGCCACTGAGTCACTGTGGCCCCGCTTGAGATCTCTCTATCCACTGAGCCACTGGGGTCCCTCTTGGGATCGCTCTAACCACTGGGCCACTGCGGCTTTTTAACAGTGAAAGCGTTATAAGAATCGACCCTGTAGTTTTGGTAGAGCATGCTTAGAAAGCAGCCAAGTAGCTCATTTTTCTTCGACTTCGTTAACAAATTTCGAAATTTCTCAAGGACTTTTTTTTTAAATTTAACGTAGCTTATGGCCATCTGGAAGAATGCAGCTTTCTAATAGCGAAATAATTATAAGAATCGGTATTGTAGTTTCCGAGATTACCCGAGACATTTAAACAAATAAACAAACTCTCATTACTTTTTTATAATATTACTATAAATTTTAAGAAATGGAGTACAACAAAATAGCAGTATTGCATTCTAAACAGATGGATGTCGATGTATTCCAATTAAAACCTTACAAAATATTAAACACGAAATACTTCAAAATCCATTGGAACATGGCCTCACTCACTGATATAACCAAATACGCATAGAAATGTAACAAATTTCGGTTTTAAATTTGGTACCACTTCCCAAATTTACTTTACTGTCACATATCTTAGTTTACAATACTATTGCACGAGTTACTTCTGGCCGTAGTCTTACAAGATATTATATATATAATACTTCGCTGGAGGAAATGGGATCACCGCGAGAAAACGGACGAAAAACGGCAAATTCCGCCAGGTGTTCAACATGCGGAAATCCGGCAGGCACTTGGATCGCCCTGGTGAAAGGCAAGCGATCTGACTACTACATTATGTATCCCCACAAACGAAAAGTTAACTAATTAACAAACGAGTTTTGAAACTGTTATAAATTAAAATTACTCATTTCCCGAATACATATTACAATCTATATTATTTAGAAGTGGTAAACAGTATATATTCATAAAATAATATTATTGTATAGAATCTTAGATAATTATCAGATATAATATAACGTTCTGAAACACAACCAATCCAGGCAGACCAATAGTTCAATTTGAATTACAGTTTCTAATACCTTTGCAGTATATGCAGAATGGTATGTTGATCATAATCAATTGCCCATTCTGATCAAACAAGTAAAATTTCGCATTTTAGCCAGTGTAGAGCATTTGAAAAAAATATTAAAAACTTGCTGATTTGATATAGCATAATTATTTTAATATGAGAGATCCACGGAGCAAACATTTATATTGAATAATGATCAAACGTAAGTATCAATGTCAAACATCATTTTTCTTTTTCACTTTGTAGGCCTATTACCTGCCATAAAATAACATCGACTCAAATTGAATATAACGTTTAGGCCTACGTCAATGTTTTAAGTGTACCACAAATTAATATTACGTCGGTGAAGTGTACCGTAATTTCTTTCGCCTTTCTTATTAAAAATTATTTCTTATGACACAGTTAAGGAAGGAAGCAAATACATGCCCAAATAATTCATGGGAAATACCCGTTGTTTCCTGTAGCTACAGTTGCTGATACTGGTAGGGGGAGAGTTGGAATAAATGTGAAGGTCATCGTCAACAAGTATTTCCTACAAACCATCGTGTTGTGTGTCACTGCAGGAGGGTAAGCACTTACCTCCGCTCACCCCTCCACTGTGCTTGTTACTTTACTCATCATTGGCCACAGACTACCTGCTGGCGTCTAAATACAACTCTCATCATTGCCGAAGCTCAGAGCGGGAGGTGTGCTAGGGCCCTTGTGAGGGCCCTTATACCACCCATTCGGTTGCAGCAGTTATCTCTCTGCGGGCTGAGGAAGTTTCCCTCTCCAGACCGCAAAGAACACATAGCCCAGAGGTCAGGACGCCCTGCACGTCCCGGCGCAACTCAGACAGCCCGCCAGTCAGATCAGCAAAGCCGCAGTTCTAAATACAACGGACTGGTCCGTTTTTCTTATAAGCGAGACAGGTGCCTTACAATTAATGGCGATTGTGTTTTATTTCCAAAACGTGTCGCTGCTGTCGCCATCTCTCGTCGAAAGGCTGAAATAACTGGAGAATGTTCAAGCTTCGTCTCTGATGACCGTGAACAGCCTATATAAATATTCAATTGTTTACATTCTCAAAGTAAAAAAGGTTTAATCACTATACGCAAAATGATTATGCTGCTATATGGCATCTTTCTCTGCACTTAAACATTTGGTTTTTACTGCAGGAGTAGATCGATTTCGTAGACACCAAGATTCAGGCAGTGGCACTGTAGCGCTGGCCGCCATCTGGGACTCTGCAATATTTGTAGGAAGTACGCTGCCATCTTGAACCCGTCATTTTTGTAGCCAGTATGCTGCCATCTTGGTATCAACATTTTTTTTTTGCATTTCGTATTATATCATTCCGTGTTGTTTTTTCATGCACATGTATTTCGAGGTATTTCTCAGAATCCTCCCATTTTTTAAAGAATATTTCATGATGTAAATATAGGTATCTGGGTAGTCTTAATACCGTCGTGGTATTCCCAATTTCTCTTTCTCTCGTCTTTCCTATTCTACCTCTGTTTCTCTCATTCTATCTTTATCTCTTATTTCCCAATTACTCACATTTGTTTGTCATTTGTTTCCAGCCACCATCTTGGTTTTTTCGTTTGCCACTTGTTTCTGGCCGCCATCTTGACTTCCTTTGTTTACATCGGCTGTAGTTAGGGGATACGCCAGTCTTTCGACTGCCATATTTGTTTACATTGGCCGTTGCTAGGGGTGTTGGTGTCGCTCTGGCTCTACTGATTACAAACCTTCATTCGACTGTTTAGGCCATATTATGGAGTTGGCCACTGAGGGGGACGCTGCTTTTTTTAGAGCTCAAAATACCGCTTGCAGGAGGGCGGGATTGAACTGTCGAACCTTGGGTCATCATGCTGATGCATTAGACCACTCGGCTATCGGGACACGTGATGGGACAAGGGTTTAAAAGAAGGATATAGCGCGTGTATGTAGACGAATAAATATTTTGTCGTGATAATTCTAGTCTACATTAAAGGCATTTTATTTAAAGTATTTTTGTCAGTAAAATTTTAATTATTCAGACATAACTTACATGTAATAATTTTTTGACTATCCCAGACTTATTTTTAGTATTTTTTTATTGTTCAGTTTTAACTTACATATAATAGTTTTTTTTTTTCTGCCCCAGACTTATTATCTGTAAATTTCTTACTATTCAGTTTTAACTAACATATATTTTTTTACTGTCCCAGTAATAATTGTTTTTAGAGTATTTTTTATTTTATAAGCATATATTTTTTTTAATATTATGAAAATTTGTAGGCCTTTCTAAGAAATAAAACACAGCATATTTTTACACTATATTTATTGTACATACAATTAAATATACATAATAAAACATATCAACCATTTTTATTAATCTTCTTCGAGTCAGACGATATAGTGTCTAGTCGAAGGTAGCAGATTTTCGGTCCAAGGACAAGGCACACCATTTGCGCAGCAACTGTGCATTCCTCTAGGCGCGTGTCCAGTGAGGTTCTGACCTGTTGCAGACGTGTCGCTGGTCATATTAAAGTTTCGCCAGCTTGCGCAGTGAAGGACAGCCGTACTCGCACTGCACATCGATGATTTAAACTTCGTTTTTGCACAAGTCATTAAGCCATTTCTTCTGTTCGGGCCCCGCCACGTCAAACAGTCGTTGCGGATTCTGCATCATCAAGTCGCGCAGCATGTTTCCACTTGGTATATAATCTTGCCTTCGTCCTACTCCAGTCTGTGGAGGTGGTGCTTTTCTCGTCCAAGAGTTTCCATGAATAAGGAGGATGGAAGAGCATGTGCGTGCTTTGCCATCGCAATCTGCTTGAGTAAGTATCTGCTCTGGCTGTGGAAGCCGTACATCTTGATGCTGTTTATGCTCGAAGTCGACTAAACCGTTCTAGCGTGTGAGCAGTTATATTGATATATTATCAGCTGTGCTCACGTCAGCATTTGGAAGGTCTTGCATTGGAAATTGTACGATACAAGCCGCTCGTGATGTATCAGCCAGAATGGATATGTGTTGGCAGAAATATTTTCTCAAGTGCAGTGAATTCGATCCTGCAGTTGTTTACATTGGAGGTAATATGTTCGTACTGTTTACTCACATTGAATACCATAAGCAAGGCCAATCTATTGAAATTATCAGGACTCAATATCGTAGATTGGGTGCGTCCGTAATACGATGATTGGAATTGAGCATACATCTGAGTTGCCAGCAGGTACTGTCCCTTTTCAAAGTTCATGTTCAAATTCATGTACAGGTAGCTTTCGCTATTCAAATATATTTTCACATTTTCTATTTGATATGTGTTGAACTGCGAATGGTTCACTCTCACATTGTGCTGTCTTCCAGTCTGTAGCCCAACGATGATGTATCGCGGTTTCTCAGAAGCAAAGCTGGATTTCACCATCCAGTTGATGCTCTGCCTTGCTGGCAATCTGGGGTATGTCTTGAGACTCCACGAGCTGAAAGCCATATACCAAAATATGCGAAAAGCTTCAGAAGTATATGACATACGTGCTGCACGAGATTCATTGTTACTAACAAAACAAATTAAGATAGTAAAAAAATTTCGACAAGAAAATCGGCTGGTTTCCAGTAGGAATCAGTACCCAGTGCAGTTGAATTCTATCTAAATAATTATTAATGACCGTCACATCAGTGAAATGAATGACGTTTCAGAGATTCCATTTCTGCTGTTTTCATCGTATCACAGTTTTCGAGATGGCAATGAAGATAATAACATTTGTTTTATTTTCTGCACTATACCGATTGGGAAGGTTCGTTTACTGAATTACGTGACAATTTATCGGTGATGAAAAACGGTAAACCTCTCGGGTATAACACCCCTCTCCGTTTCCAGTTTCGGGAACTTCAGACAACGAGAATCGAAGTCACGACCTGCCCAATTCGAGTCAGCCATACTTCTACATGGCCTACATGCTCTGTCAAAGTTAACTAAAATTTGGTCTGTTTTAAAAATTTTACATTACAAGTAATAAAATTATTCTACATTTCTATTTTAAAATGCATGCCTGCACACTTACCGCGGGTTTGGAAATAACACCCTTCACGCCATGTGCGTATGCAACTGACTTCCCCAAATTCGACTGACATGCAACGAAATTGCCACGTATATGAAGAATCAGCCTTATTCCTCCAGCACTTTAATTTTCAGGTAGGTAACTCGAGATTTTTGAAGCACAGAAAATTGCGTACATAACTTTTAAAAAATTACTATGCAAAAGGCAGGCCCTTATATCCACCACCCAGGTAACCTCTAAATAAAAACGTTTGTTCGATTCAGTTAGGTTTTCAGTGACACGACAATTCACCCAAAATATGTACAATCGTATTGAAAAAAAAAAAAAAAACTCGTCAGATCCTACCCAGCCTGAAATTGCTCGTTGCTCTCCATTACGTTATATTCATACAGCATTTGTAAATTGGCATAAAAAGTTAGTTCAAGAAAGAAAGTACAAATTTCCCGTTGTTACTAGCTGTAAAATGATGGAAAGCTGGGCTCATCTCAGGAAGTGTAGTGTATTTTAAAGTGAAGTGATTTTCGGGATGCTTGAAGACGAAAAATTGTGATGCCACGATTCTTGTGAAACCATATTAGACGCGGCTTAAAACTGGAAAATCCGTATGTTTCTAGAGACCTGAACAATTTGCGAGTTCAATGACCTGTAGGCTAGATTCTGCAGTTTTATGTACAAATATGCCGATATCGACTGCGTATTAGTAGTCTGCTGTCACAGTCGAAGGCAACGACTGAGCCAGCGTTCTTCTGGAGGTGCCAAACACCGCGAGGACCAATGGCTTAAATTATACAAACACACATGTTTTAAATTCTAGCTTATCCCAAAATTCTTCAGGTCTCTAGTTATTACTAAACTCTAGAAATATGTCGAGTTTGGTTTAATTTATATCTAAGAGCACAAAAATTACGAAATTTTTGGAACAGGAAAAGGAGAATAAGCGTGGGGAGAGGGGCTGGGGAAAACACATACAAACGGTATCTCAGAAAAAGAGCCAGTGAATTTTTTCGGAAATATTTATCGACACGATATAATTTAGAAACGTTATGTTTTCGTTTGGTTCTGCAACGGTTTTCTTTGCAAAAAGAAGCTCTCTTCGCGCCAACCATAAAAGCTGTATATTGCAGTAACAAAGTCTTGACTGTGCCTGTAATTTATGCAAATTGCTTCTCTGTTATCACAGCAGTCAAAAATGAGATAAAATTTGGAAGTGTCATCGAAAGGTCACAGAACACTTAAAAATGCAGAAGCTACACTCCACCGTGCATTACGAACTCCGACGTTACATGCAGCGGAACGTAGTAACTTTACGGTACTTCATCCGTTAGTCAGTAATTGAACATGAACTTGTCAGAGAGAAAACCACTATAGTACATTCATTGTTGCTTCCAACTTTACTGAAGCCCTTCTGTAGTTCTACTTCCAGGATATCCCTTCACCTCATGAATACAAAGTTTAACCTAGTCTAGAAAATTACACCAATGGGACAATGCACCATATTCGTGCCCACTAAGTGTAATAATATATTAGATGAGAACTACTTCTTACTACCCATTACCAACACGCCTGTTGTCTCACTGTTTTATTCATATTAATTATGAATTAAATATTGTAATATATGAATACAATAAAAGTAAAAGTCCATTTTAAGCAAAATTAGGTACTTTTATGTTGACAGACGTATACAACGCTTGTGATACGTTGCATATTTAGAAAATAACCAAACGTCACACATGGCATGATTTTTCAAAGGTTTAATTCAAAACGTTTGAAGCAAACGCGAATAGACTATACCTGCCAGGTGCCTCACACATGGATTTAATCAATGAAGGGATACGGACATATCGAAAGAAACCTTCACGTTATTTCGCTTTTGTGTACTTGCCCAATATTCTGGTAAGTAAAACAACGGTTTGTCGGGAAAATTTGGCTGCATGATGCATTTCATTTTACTCTGCATGCGTCTGATATTTTTGTTTGGCTATACGCTGACGGTTTTTTGTGCGTAAGATGATTCCCCATTCCGCTCGCGAATGAGAATTCCGCTACTCGCTTTCTTGGACGTCTGAGAATAGTCTCGAATGCTTCAACCAGTTGCATAGAGAGCAAGACGGTACAACAATTCGGTTCAGTGGACCAGAAACGGAATCAGTGTTTTAAATGTCAGGGTCGAGGAGGGAAAGGGGTATGGCTATAGCAAGGAACAACGCCAGTAGTAATGATGGGGGACGCGGTGGTGTAGTAGTCAGACTACTCTCCTCCCAAGTGAAAAGGGTTCGATCCTCAGCGGAGTCGGCCCCGTGATTTTCGCACATGGGAATCTTGCCGGAATTTTTCGCTGGTCGGCGGCTTTTATCGGGCATCTCCCTTTTCCCTTGCCCCTGCACTCCGACACTGTTTCATACTCGCCTCACTTCGACTCTCAGAAATCGCTGTTAAAATCCGTCCAAATATCTCCGCTCTACTGCTGGAGTGATTCCGGAATATCCTGTATAAATCTAATTAAATGAAGATAACGGGATCAGGAACCAAGATCTTCCGAATTGCGAGTCCAGTGTGCTAGCACTGCGCCACTATGCCCGGTACAGTGTTTCGGAAAACAATTTTGGCACGGAAGACTTTCGCAATTTCCCACCGTTACTAGCGACATGTTAGAACCGTCATGGGCCCTAAGGTTATACGGCGAAAAAGTACCTGCTCTCAGGAGATTGGAGCCAATGGACGCGACCGTAGACTAAAGTTGAGGTAAATCTATTTTTGTCTTCTTCGCATGTCGGCAACGTTCACCCACCCATCGGCAGTACACATGTGAAAATCAGTGATGAACGTGTTTGTCTATTTTGAATTTTAGACAGATCCACCCTTGTATGTGAATAAAATACTTCGTCTAACTTGAATATAGTCTATAGTGTATTCATGGTATCTTCACACTTTTGAATCAAACCTTTGTAAGATCACCCCATGTATGACATGTTTCGTCATTTCCTATATGTTTCATGCTTTACAAGCGTTAATACTTGTGTTAACACAATAGTTCCTTAGATTTTATAAAATAGAATTTTTACTCATTTTTCATCTTTATGAAAAAAAGCTAAGAGAAACTATGTGTTGATAATGCTGCTTTACGAAAAAGTTCTTATGTAAAATATTATTAAACTGAGTGCGCATGATTGTGTTGTATTGTCCTTCTCATGTAATTTCATAGAATCGATTAAGGTTTGTTTCCATGAGGCGGAGGAATATCCTGGAAGTATAACTTTGGCAGGCTTCAGATAAGATGGAAGCAGCCATGAATACACAAAACTTGGTTAGAACAAGTGTAAAACCATATCAAAACATTGTTTCTGGTAGTGCTGCAGGCAGGAAGGCAGTCCTGCGTGTTGGAACACGAAGAGAGGCTGTACCATACAACGAGGAGGAGCAGTTCTCTAAGGCCGGGCGTGAGCGGCAACTCGGCGGCTACTCACGTCACATCTTCGTGGCCCGGACTTCTGCGCCGTGTCCTGGAGATGCTGTCGACGTGAACTGAAGTTGGCGAGCTTGAAGCGGGGCAGGAGGGAGGTAAGAACTTCAGCCCAGCCGAGTTGACTGACGGCCTGGGGAGATCCCCCCCCCCCCCCCCCCCCGAACAACGTCGCGGCAGGAGGTGTGGTTAAGAAGGGTGCTTTGTGGTCGCCGCGGGAGAGCAATCACCCTCCCAGGAACTCCGTACACCCCCTCACACTACCCATACACGCACGTCGAGGTGCGAGCTACGTCTGCTCTGCCCGAGGTTGTTAATTAATAGCTACGACATGGGCGAGTGCGGAGGAGAGCTTGGGCGCACCAGAGTACATGAGAATACAGAGATGAAAAAGCCGCTTTTACAGCGAACTCCTGTCACACACGCCAGTGAAATGGCGTCACCGCCGGCCAGACACATGTCACAAAGCCGTTCTTCAATCAGCGCCAGGTGACTTAATAGTCAGCTGGCAGCTCAGCCCATGGGGGATCTTTCTTAGAACAAGTGGTATCCAATAAGACACGAAGCTTGTTCCGAGAGCCTCGCATGGCCAGTCAACGACTCGGTACCGCCGCATCAAAACAACTGCCACTTCTATGTATTCACATACTCCGTAGCAGCGCGATTCTGTCGTAGACAAAACAACCACAACCTCTATGTATTTACTTAGTCCGTGGCAGCACGGTCCTGTCGTAGAAAAAACGACGATGTAGTCAATAGAGTAAAGATGAGGTAGACCAATCTCGCTGGCTGCGCACAACTAGTCTCCGTTCCCAACAATGAAGTGCTTTTCTGCCAACACGTTTTGCAAAAACGGCACGAATTGCATTTAAGTTTAGAATACTGTTTATTAAACAAGTGCTTTGAAATAAATGTATACTTACACTTAATATATTGTAATGCAATTTGATTTAGTTCAAACTGATAAAAGTATTTATTCATATTAAACTGTGTGTCTTTTGAAAACTGAGATATGAGAAAACGCATTCATCGCCGGTGACCATGTCACTTTGACAGCAGTGTTCCTTTGTGGTAGGTATGTTGGGTACACGCGCAGAAGATGAATCAATCTAACTCATTTTTATGTTGTAGACAGATTTTCATCTTCTGCTCATGTCCACGACACTGACACAAGAATCGCACAAACAACTGACAAATTCGTGTGTTTAAAATGTTGGTACCGTTTGTTTAAATTTGGTTTTAACGTCAGACCATCTGTTGCGAAAATAATAACATCATGCATAATTTCAGTGTTCAGTATTTGCGTAAAAACTTTTCCAAAGTAGTGAACTAGCATATAAAATCACTTATTTTTGGTAAACAGGGTACTAACCTTAGTCCAAGGCACGTGGTTTAAACAATATTGTTTACGAAAAAAAAGAATACAGTATTGGAACACGGAGTGCGGCAGCCGGTATAGTCTCTCTGCTACATATTCTCTCTACGAGCTTTACTTTGATGGAGCTGAGGACCTTGTATATTATTTCAGAGTTTTAGATGACCGTTTAGCTCAACTAGTTGGTCACAAGTAAGAAAGAAATTATGAATGACATGCAGAATGCGTATTAGGTATTAATACTATAGACTGAAAACAGATTTGGCATGCAAGTTGGCATACAAAGTAAGAACTAGTTATCAGTAAAAATCCTTCCAGAAAGTTGTGACGGAACGTAGCTTTCAGCGCGTCTGCAGCATCCTCGTCGCCGAAGATCTGGAAGAACTTCCGCGTGAGGACGCTAATCAAAAATTGCGAGCTCATCTGGAGCTAGGCAGCATAGTTCGTTATAGGTGTTTCCTTCTCATTTCATTGTGTATACCTATATTCTGTACCCCCTCACACTTCAGACTCGGTTAGAATTCTCCTTGGCAAGTAGACATACATAATGTGTGGGCATTTCCTGTTTGGAAATTGCCAGAGAGTCCGAGGAAAAGCAAAGTTCTTAAATTTTGTTCGCGAGACATATCTTTAAGCAGTTCAGGATCGCAATTCATTGGCGAGCAGTTGAAGAGAGCGCTCAACGCTTACAGCTGGTCAACGTGTACGATAAAAGAAGAGAGAAGCCAGTTATCTTTGTCCGCACGTGCATGACAGTTTAATTTATTTACGTCAGATTTGGTGGCCAGCAGTCTCTGCAGAGAAGTTTTGCGCAGCACGAATTATTGCAATGCACGTAAATGTTAGCGTGAGCTCTCAGTTCTTCTCTTAATGCAGCGAAAGGACACGTGGTTCTTTATGCCCATTCAGTTTATTTGCAAAGGCCCAATTTTCACTCCTTTATCCACATACTAGCTAGCAATCTTGAGATCCAGAGTTGCGAGAACATAGAAATAATTTTCAGAACATGTATATGATTTTAAAGATTTCATGAAAAATTACACTTATAGGAAAGGAAAATATTACCTGCGTTCCTTCTCATGGATATTTATTTTAGGTACGTAAGGAATGCAATAAAAGTATGAATTAAAACCAAAATAATGTTCGTAATTTCCCCACTAAACTAACAACAACATGGTAAATCTTTACCCAATTGCAGAAGTATTAATCTGGGGCTGTCCTAGTACTTTAGGTATATGCGAAATATTATAGGGAAAAGAAAGCTGCAAGTTCATTAAGAACATTGTTTTAACATTACCACATAATGCCTTAGCAAGGGGCCTCTGTGGCCGTGCGATCAGCACGCCGCCCGGCATTCTACCACCAGTGATCCGAGTTTGAATTCCAGTGGTTTCTAATCCTCCGGACTCTGTACTCGTGGGAAACGTGGCAGACGTTGGCGATAACCGGTAGCCAGTATGTATGCGTTCCTTCGATGCACTGGAAAAAAATCAGCAGAGGAGTGACAACAGAACAACTCCGTAACCTGGTTTCATGGTAGCAGCAAGCAAACTTCTGTACCAGCTACAGAATGCTGTGTTGGTTTATTACCATTCAGAACTGACACTGAGCTCTGCTGTAGGATATTCAAACTTAAAGGTACAGTTACAAACACGAACACAGCATGCACTTCTGTTCTTTTTACTGTCTATGTAGATGGTACCTACAACCAGTCCGAATTATGTCCTTGTATTAACAGTATGTATGGGTTACAAGGAAGTACGGAAATTTTGTTCCTAAGATAATTTGCTTTCAGAAAGGATAACCGGCTCATCTCGACTTCGAAGTATACTCATCCATACTGAACTTGGCGAAAAAAAAAGTTTGGGACAAGGAGCGGATGTTTTGTGTTCCGTGGTGCGTCCTGACATTGGGACCACGGTCGCCGCGAACATGAGATCAGCGACGTGGACTGCCGGCCTGGCAAGGCCGCGAATACATAAATAAGTAAGTAAATAAAAAAACGCGAGCAGGAAAACTGCTCACTTTTCCCTCTCGCAGGTGCTCATTAACGCGGAGGTCCGGGAGAGGGCGCTGAATAAAGCAAGCTTCATAAATGAAACCTGGTGACATATGTATGAGTCCGCCCGCAGCGCTGCAAGTTCGCAACCCTCTAGCGAGCGAGGGTTAGCAAGAAGGGGGCGGGGGAGGGACACACAACAGGATGGCTGCGTGGAGCAACATTACCGTCCGCCTCACGGACTTTGTCAACGTGGCGCCCGGTCCAGCGAGCCAATAACACCGGCAATAAAGAAAGGAATTAACGCGGCTCACATGGAAAATTCTCGCCTTTCCGAGTGCACACCGATGTTTCGCTCGCAAGATGGGGCCATGAACGCTGCCAATTAAATGTACGAATACGTACTTTTTCTTGCCGACTGCTATTTAAAGGCAGGGTAGACCTCCCGACCGTCGTTTTGTGCTCTTTTCCCCTTTACTTTAGTGTCCACGTATTTCACCCATGTTACTATTAGTAGAGTAGGCTGGACACTTGTGCAAGGAAGTATCTGCTTGCAGAAAATAAACTAAACACATTGCTTTAGAATATTGCCTGCCCAATCAGACCTTGTGCTCACACGCACGAAACTGGGTCTTGCGTGCCACAGTTTTGCACTGGAAAAAGCAGTAATCCCGAAAACTATGTTTCGGTAACGCCAAGAAAACCTCAGATTTACTGTAACTTTAGGTAGAAGTTAGCGGCGAACGTTTGAATAGGCCACCACCATAAACCCAAATATGAACAAACTTGAACAGACTCCTGCCGTCTGAGCGATCTTGGGGAATTATTTGCTTAACCCTACAGAAACGGTTCTTTGCATTTATCTAAATATTCCTGACACAGGTTGTTCCAACCAAACATTTTAGTTCAGAGGCAAATTTTGCTAAAATCACGCACTAATTAGTTAATTGATAACTATTATTCTTTCTATTGATAAAACTTGATAATTCTCCATAATTTGTAAGCAATTGTTGAAAAAAGTAGATAAATATTTTTACTGGCCTAAATTTCTGTAAAACATATTTATATATCCTATAGCGCATAAAGCCATGCATGTACAATCCACCGAGAAATTTCTATATGAAATAACAAGATATGAACTTATATATGGCTAACAAGAAGGTATATTAAGTAAATAAATAGTAGTGATTAGATATATAATGTATGTTCTGGAACAGGGGGTAGGTGGGAGGATCCAGAAACACCATCTGGGATTTCCATTTTTCACTCAAAATTTCCATTTTCTCCTCAAAATTTCCCTTATTTCACTCTGTCCCGGCGGCCATGTTGGTAGCCAGTATGTCACCATTTTGAAACACGACATTTTCGTGGTCAGCACATCATTTGCCATGCTATATCATTCCAAGTCGTTTTTTCACGCTCTTTCATTCCAAGTTTTTTTTTTCACACGCTATCATTCTGTCTTCACTCTTTTTCAAACCAAGGGTTTTCTCCGACTTATCGACATCGGCATGCGTAGGGCCATAAAGTTTAACCTGGGGAGAGAGTGTCGGGGCGAGGTTGGTATAGGGAATTAACCTTATTCGCCCTTATCGACAGTCACCTAAAAAGTGAGGTTAGGTTCGTTCATTTTGGGGTTAGGATTAACATAATGTTTAATAAAATTTATAGGTTTTAATAAAAAATATATTTATTAATTTTTTACAAAAAGAAACAGAACCATGGCCATCTTGAATTTTAGTAAACATAGAAGCAATCTTTAGTTTATTTTTAAAATAATTATGTTACTACTCCAGCCATCAAATACAATGCATCGCCTACCTTACAACAGGACATTTTTGGACTTATGCCCTTTATGAGAAGGTCAATTATGTAATAAAGCCCTTTTATAAATGAAGAATAATTTCCCAACCGTTGTTGCTGTAAATATCAATTTCATAACATAGACGTCGTATCCGGTATCCATCACGGCTGTAAAAGCATTTAAGCCCTAAGGCCTTTCTGACAAAATCAGTTTTGAGTTAAGCCCTTTTTATAAATGTATTAATAATTTCCAAACCATTGATGCTATGCTCTTCAAATTCATAACATAGACACCATACCTGACATACAACAAAATATTAAGATCATTTAGGACCTAAAACCTTCTGGCAAAAGTTTAATTTGAGTTAAGCCTTTTTGTAGATATAGTAATGATTAGTTATGCTCATCAAATTCATAACATACACTTCATACCCGATATCCAGCATAATGGTAAAGACATTTAGGCTCTAAACCCTTTCTGGCACGGTCAATTATGCGTTTAACCCTTTTATAAACATAGTTATTCCAAACCTCACCACGTACATACTCAAGGACATCTTTACCAACATTATATTATTCCATTTCTGATTTTAACCAAATTCAATTAGTGACTTGGGTAGAATCTAGGGGAAATTAATGTAATGTTAATTTCGAATTTTGGAGTCCTCAGTGTAATATATATATATATATATATATATATATATATATATATATATATATATATATATATATATATATATATATATATATATACACACATAATATTATCTCATTCCCGATTTTAACAAAATTAAATTTTTGAGTTGGGTAGGTGGTAGTGATAATTAATTCAATGTTAACTTCAGATTTTGGAGTGCGATCCTTGGTCAGGTCACGTAATATGATTTCATTACTGATTCAAACCAAATTTTATTTGTGAGTTGGGTAGGTGGTAGGGATAATTGATGTAAAGTTAAGTTCGGATTTTGGAGTTCGATCCTCGGTCAGGGCACGAAATTTTATATTGCATTTCCCATGTTAACAAAATCTTATTTCTGACTTGGGTAGGTTCTAGGCTTCCTTAATGTAATGTTAATTTCGCATTTTTTAGTTCGATCCTTGGTCAAAGCATGTAATATTATTTCATTTCCGATTTTAACAAAATTGTATTTATTATCTGGATAGGGGTTTAAGATAACTAATGTAATGTTAATTTCTGATTTTGGAATTCGATTCTTTTGTCAGGGTTCGTTATATTAATTCTTTTCAGATTTCAACAAAATTTTATTTGTGACTTGGGTAGGTGGTAGGCTTACTTATGTTATAGTAGTTTCAGATTATCGAGTTTGAGTCTCGGTCAGAAAACCAACTATTGTTTTATATCCGAAATTAATAAAGACTTAGTTTTGTTGTATATTCCTGCTTATAGTTATTAATGTAATGTTATTTTTGGACTATAGAGATTTATTCCCAGGGGACACACTTAATAGTTTTAAAAAATGCTGAGAAATCCATTTTTTCACATTCACTTACGATTGCTGTCTATCATATTACCTAACCTGTGTATACTGCTCAACTCACGTGTTATATGTTCGATGTCATCTGTCGAAGGTCGAGAATGGTGGAGAATGCAGATATATGATGTAATCGTGCAATTGACATCGTGAAAAATCCATACTTGCATAAACATGCAATGAATATTTACTAGGTATGCACATACACTTGAGAAATTAACAACTAAACATTCACTAAAGTAATAAATCCCCTCAGCATAACAGCCAAATTTCAAGTGTCATATACCTTTTCATTTGTTTTAGTATTTGCATGTAGTATTATTTATTATTATTATTATTATTATTAGGTGTGAAAGAGGTATTATAATTATACTATGCTGGCATTAACTATGCACACCTATCAAGTATGCACATTATATGTAGAAAGAAATATGTCCGCTCTTGAGGAACTACAGCTCCATACTAAAACCTTACCATAATCATATTGTTCAAAGCATATTTTCAAGGGAAAACAGTTCCTGCTTTATTCCTATCAGATCAAAGAACCCTAATAGGAAAAAAACATTCATGATTGTTGTTTGAACATATTCCATCAACTACAGACAGAATATTTAAATGAATTACTCTGATAAACCATTTAATCATGTAATAGCAAAACACACACACACACATCAACCCCAACAACAAACAATATACAAGGTCAAACACACATAAAGCCCTTTTAATAGCATACTAACTCATAATTCCCCATGTACCAAAGCTACAGTCATTAAATTCATAACATACACATCAACCCCAACAACAAACAAGACCACGCGATCAAACACACCTGAAATCCTTTTATAAAACTAACTAATCATTTCCCATATACCAAAGCTATAATAACCAAATCCATGACATACAGATCAAGCCCAACACGAAACAACACTTAAAGGTCAAACACACCTAAAGTCATTTTATAAGCATACTAACTCATAATTTTCCATATACCAAAGCTACAGGCTTCAAATTCATAACACGCACACTCACACAACTCATTTGCACATACCATACTAAGCAATTGCAAAACCCCATACCATCAACCTTTACAAGCAAAACTAAATACTTTAAAACTATATTAACATATCATACAACTCAAATAAACAAAACATACAAAAAACAGTCACGATCATAATATGGAACCACTTCAATCTATATTACCATCAACATAACACCCAACTTGCAAAGCCCTTAACATCAATCATCACAAGCAAAACTAAATACTTGACAACTAAATAAAAAACTTTCATATAACACAAATGAACAAATCTCCATCATCTGTCTTCTAATACACATTATCATGCATATAATTTTAAGTATAATGATATACAAAAATACAAAAGCTTACCAAGATTCTGTTCATCTAATTTACTATATAACATCAATAAAAACCAAATTAAGATCCAAATAAAACAATCATCGCACTCAAATCAGGCTATCTCATACTACATATAGCAATAAAAACATGTTTGTTACATCAAAACTCCATAATCAAAGAATGTGTGTTAAGATCTGATCTTTTTAACAGTTGATTCGATCCTTCTGGAATACTTTGATCTTATCTGCGTACCAAGTATTTACACAATTAAACCTTCTTTCATCTCACAATAAGCTTAAGTTTTCTTTGCAGGTAACTATATTTATCTACTGCGAAAAGCATAAAAATCATGCATATGTACTGATTTAATCAATACTTCAACCTAAATGCAGGCATGTATAATTATACTTACACATTCTTTGTATCAAATCCCAACTAGGTAAATATGCATATATGAATTACTATGTGCGATTTTTCTTTAAACCCATTCATGATAAACGTTAAATATTAAATCATTCTTTAAAATTAACGTTCTTTATATCTATCATTAAGTTAAAATTATGCTAATTTAATATAGCATAATAACACACGCACTAAATACTCATTACGCAACTAACAACAACGTTACATAATGCAAGTCAATGCATTACCTAACATATATCAGAGCCAATAACATTTTAATCTTTTTTAATTATTCTAGGAAAACTGTTTTGTCAATGGCTAACAAATTCTGGCAAACTTCCGAAGAACAACATGCTTAATTCTTATCTATGCAGCGTAATATTTTGAGAAACTATAAAAAATTGTATTGATCATGATAGTTTATGCTTACATCTGGAGAATTTAGAACACACGTTATCAATTATCAAGAGTAAAATGTGTATATTCGCATAACAAAAATACATATTTAGGGAGAATATTTACATATAAGTAGTATATACATAGCGACTCAAGAATCATACAAGGTAAGTAGATATTTCTTTTAATCACGTACGAAGTAAATCAACCAAAATATTGGTGTAAAGAACATCCAACTGCAAGTAACAATAATGTAACGAGATGAAACCATATACCCAGCGACATATGAAAAACAACAAACAAGAAAGGAATATACCTATAGGTTTGAGAACATACTCATTGTTTCGTAGTATTTACATATTGAATAACTATCATGGTTAATTTCACTTGAAGTACACAACTTACCATAACTAAAACTAACATCCGATTAGCATATACTGATATAATGCATAATTTATGGATGACAGCTTGCAACACACTACACAACAAACACCTAAAAAATATGCCTTCACATTAACTTTCTCACTCTAAATTCAACTCCCATACAGCATTCACTATCTCTCCATTCCAATCTATCACAGCTCATCGACAACAAAGAACCACATATACTCACCCACACAGGCCTCCAACAGTCACACATCGTCTCTGCAAGGAGAACAACAGTCTCGCGGAAAATATGCAAGTGAGAGCTATATTTAGTAAGGCTACACAATCACAACCTGCATAACACACACACACACACACACTTAGAAATATACACACATAGTTATCTACAAGATAGGAATATATATATATATATAATTATCTATAAGATAGGAATATATATGTATATATAATTATCTATGAGATAGGAGTTTATATAATGTGATTTCTTCTGGGGGAATGTGTCTTTGAATTTTTCTCAGAGTGCTCCCAACTGCGAAGTCCTTATGATTTTTTCAGTGAAATCAAAATTTTGCTATAAATTGTATTTATGTTGGTTTATACGGTAGATTTTGAACATAAGGTTAAGATCCTATGTTGTCAACCAAGGAAAAGGTTAACACTTTTCATTATAATAAAACATTTTATGCGCCTGTCAGGATAGTTAAGTGGTTTAAGACGCTAGATTTACACTCTGGTTCCCCATATGGGAACACTTATAAAAATAATATCAAAATATAATATGGAGCAAACAGGCATCATTCAAATAAATTTATTACCTAGCCAGACTACTCAAAAAATTTCGGGAACAATTTTTCTACCGTAAATGCTCCGAGGCTCACTTTAAAATAACTGAATGCCCAAGTTCTCTCAACAACAAATAATACGTGAATTATATGCTTATGTATGGTCTTATTTCTATTTAAGTATATTTACAATATAATACAGGGTACAATAACATAAATCTGTAGCGTGTTTCCATTAGTTTCTGAATTAAAAACCAAATACAAAGTATTTAGAACTAAAGAAAATATAAATTATTGGAGAAAAAAAATTATAAATATGAAACTTATTTATGTTTTTTACTTTAACTATTTGTAAAACTGGTAATAACTGGTATAATCGAATTGCAGGTATATTTTATTCTATATATAATAATCTTGTAACTGTTATCGAAGTGTTAAGTCGTAGAGCAATTTGTCCTCAATGATGTCATTGTGCAGTGTGTATTTAAGTTACACGGGATCCAATTAAACGCGAAAGGGCATAGAGTGGTAGAAGCCGAACGCGGTCAAAAGTTGTTGTCTGTGACTGGCAGGAATCAGTGTCCGAGATCACGTGGCCGTGGTTGGATCGCAGTTGCCGCTCTCCCGACGGTTATAATCACAGTACACCGCGCTCGATACAGCCTATCTATCCTGCCTCACCACCGCCGCCTCTGAATAATAGAGAGAAGGCGTTACGCGCTGGCCGGCCGGCCGGCAAACTGCTGCATAATTCCTGCGGGAAGACTGGCAGACTAGAGCAACCTTTCCGGGGGGGGGGGGGGGAGTTTGGCCGCCACGCCGAGGTAACTGGGATTACACCACCTCATGGATGATATGAGGGAGTGGGGAAGAGGCAGCACAGGTTTGACGGTTCAGGGTTCTTGGCGGATATCAGAGATGATCTCAGGAGGATCTATAATAAATAATGGGCTGCTGTACGCCTTCTATACTTCGTGGACTTTGAACCTCGTACACTTTGTCGTCCGATGGCTGTTGAAGGTGATATACTCTTTCAGACCCACTTCAATTTACTCTATCGTGTGTTGCAAAAAAATTTATAATGCGTGCTATACTTTGTCGACACAACACTTGTTTCGTTGCCACAGCCACCGAGTTGTAGGCTTTGTGTTCAACTACAGAAATATGAACCTAGACTTTTAAACGGTTTAAGAATCATTTACCAAGAGTTAAGGTAATTGACCACTGAGCTTTGTATTGTACAGTAACGACTAAAAAGTACCTTTAAGTGCGTTATGTACTAATTAGTGTACACTGGGTCTGAAAGAGTTGACTGATTTCAACTTCTATATTGAATATTCTGTCGTTGTTAGTTCATTTACCGCATGTGAAATTAAGGTAGAAAAATATTTGCCTGGAATTACGTATATATTTTTAAGTAAACTTCCGTTCACTCTCAACTTGGCAGTAACTAGGTGGAAGTATTCCAGTATATTGAAAGTACGTACACTTTTTTTTTTTTTTAAATAACTACTAAATGTTCTTCTTTTAGTTACACAGACATTATAATAAATAATAATAAGACAATGAAGTGCTTTGACACTTTCATATTGTCATATGATCCTATACCTCAAAGAAAATGCAAACACAAATTAATTTTTAGTAACACAGATAGTATTGCCGGATTCACGAAAACGTTTTCGAGAGCCTGTCACTTTTGGATGCAAACCTAAGAAGCTATTCTGTTACTATAGAAAAACACGTATTAATACTGAATTTCATTAACTACTGATAGCACCGTAGAATTTCATGCAAATTTCCACTGCTAAATTATTTTCAACACTAACATTTTCATTTATTCTCAGTATCACTTGTGACCTGCAACTACAGTAAAAGAAAATATCCTCAGGCATTAATACGATTACGTAATTAGAGATTCAATACTTCAAACAAACATAACAATGGACAACTTATATAGTAGAAAAAATTTCTTTAGAGGTGTTCATCTACTTTAAGCTGGACAGTCATAAAAGCAAGTGCACCCTAAGTCATTAATGATACTTGAATAAATTGAACAAACCACTGAACTTGTATTTGTTGTATTTATCGCGTCGTTAGACAAACCCGAAACTTTATTGGAAGAAAGACTGCAGCAGAGTGCAGTGAAATTAGTTGCACACGTTTCGCTCCTATAGTCCATTCACAGTATCTTCGGACGTTTTGAAACGAACCTTTGAAAAGTCACCTTAGGAGTAATATGTCAACCGGTTTTTTTCAATGACTTGTATACTGCAAATATAATACACTGTGATTAACTTTAAAGTTTTGAATTCTTGAATAAATGAAACTTTAACGTAGTATCTTCTATAAATTGTAATATTTATTTGATATTAAATACGAATTAAAAACAAAGAGAACAGCAATGTGTTGGCTACAGCTAGTAAGAAATAGTTGACATTTAAAATATTGTTTTAAACATGTTTTTGGTATGCTATTTGTACATTAAACGTTGCTTATTGATATATTGAAATTTTTAGGTAACAATAAAACGAAAAATATTACATCGTTACAGTTAAAAAATACCAGTGCAAATTACGACGCGTACGCCCTAGTGACCTGGTGTTTTTTTTTATCAGAGGAAGAAACTTGGATAGAGAGGTGGAGCGGAGCTTGTCGCTCTCTCTCTCTTTCTCTCCCTAGGGAAGTTTCGCACCGCTAGTAGGAGCAGGAAAATTACACATGTTTTCAGTTTTAGCATATTTTGTACTTATTACAGCAAAAATAACGATTTTTGAATTTGTGATATAAAACTGAAACTAAATTGTATTGTTTTTATACTTATTTCAATATATTTACATGTTATGGCAGGACGGTTACAAATCTGAAGTTGGCAGAAGTGGCGGCTGGCGACATGAAATTTTTGAACAAAGCGTTCATTAATTTTATTATTACTTACACTTAAAATTATCACATAAAGTTTGTACAAGTTGTGTTTTTTAAAAATACCTAGGCAAGTTATGATGTTGTGATAAATATGTTCTTCCACGACAGGAATAAATATACTGTAACTTGCGTAGTGACCGCTGTGTGTGAAAGACTATTGTTGCCATTACGTTATGTTGGTCCAATGTGTGTGCAATTGCAAATACTGAACGTGCGAAATGTATATGTTTTAACCGTGAACTGTTTTAATGGCGAAACTAATTTTTTGAAACTCGCATCTGTTTATTTATCATAACGTTGTATTTTTGACCTAAATGTTTGAAACACAATTGCGTAACGTGCTTACGTTTATGTCTTTGAATGATCGCCACAGTCTCAACAAAATACTAAGGCCAGGCATATAAACATTAAAAAAGAATTAATTAAACATAGAAAACAGTAAGTACCAATGCTTTGAAATATAAGCAGAACAAAAGTTACGGTAGTCCTTTTTGTGTGTATGTTCTTCGCTGCTACGTAAGCTACAAGAAATACGCGACACAAGCTGCGTGCTTGAATTCACTGTGTCTTTTCGTTGGACTGGTTGGTCCTGCGTTTTAATTTTTATACCAACTGAGGCAGCCCTTTTAACAAATTACCCAATACATATTAAAAAAATAGATTAAATATTAGACCCTACAGTTCTTTCCCCCACAGTTGTAACAGGGTAAACATAGTGACGGCAAAATATTAACGTGTATTACGTGTGATATGCTATTTCGTACATAACAAAATGTTAACAATGTTAAATAATAACCTTAAGAACTATCGTCAATACTGACATTGTTAAAAAGTCTTAAAGTTGACTTAAATATGGTTATGGGCCTACATTGTGAACGTTCGTACGAATTGTTTCCGAAATATAACAAAATTCTTTGAACAGCTGAAGAAAGTAAACAAATAATTTTGCAGTTAAAACGTAGCACTCGCATAGCAGTGTTTGTGTATACATGTAGAGGAAGGATACGTGATGAATAACCAAAAGTATAACTTAAGTAGAGCTTCAGAAAAGTGAGATGTAACCGTGAATGGCCTATGTTATCTTAGTACGTACTTCTCTAGATATAGGTTACCAACGAGGTTGGGAATGCCCGGTACTGTTATGATGAAGGGCTTCAGTATTACAATTACAAAATAAAATATTGTATGAAAGTTGTATTCCTGCGTCCCCTAACTAGCGTATTGTTTCTCTAATAAAAAGAACGTAAATAATTTTAACTAACTAAAAAATGTGAGGGGAAACGGTTCGTAATTTTTTTTTATTTTCTCCAAACTAGCCCTTTTTGCACACACTGAAGTAAACATTTTATTTCTTGTTAAATTCGCAGTTTTATTGTTGATAGATTATACAAATAACCAAACCTACATAATTTGCAGAAATAATATTATTTACTTTGAAAACACTTCCGTAACAACTGCACGAAAACACAAAATAAAAGTATTTATGCATCTTCAAGTGTGCAATTTTTAAGAATTACAGCGTAATGTTTTGCTTATTTCGTCGTGAATGATTAAACTAAATTTTTTTAACCGTGCCTGGGAACAAATTTCTACTGAATATTTCGCTTCTGCTGTTTTAGGTCTGTATTTTATTGGTTATTTTAAAATTCTGTGATATACATATAATTTCACAAATGCTAATTGCGCCTATTATATATATATATTTATTTATATATACATGTGTGTGTGCGTGTGTGTGTGTGTGTGTATATATTTTACTATCGACATAGTATTTCAAATCAGACTTTGAAATAAAATATCCGTTGAGACATCAATAGTAAATATTTTGCAAAGAAAAAGTAGTGGTCTGATTTAATGCCTTGTAAAATGTTTTTTTTTTTTTAAATGGGATTGAAATTGATTTGTTTTCGGTCTGTTCACAGAAAAGAATTAGTGTATTGTAGTTTGGAACGATTTCATAGTCCGGCTGCTTCACGATGTATGCGAGTAGGCCTATGGGCCTATTAGCCGTTAGTTTCGAGGCAATGGTAGTTTTTTTATCCAAGGTGGAGCTATACATAACGTTCTACAGAACGACGTATTCCTGGCGAGCTATTTCTGATGCCGTATGTTTGTACATGTTATCGCAGCACAAGGTATTATGTGACATAAACGCACAAACATTGAAAAAAATATTTGCTCACAATATTAGAGAAAACTGTCATTTATAAAATTTATTTTATTTTATTTTCTCTGTAATAACTTCAAATATATATATATATATATATATATATATATATATATATATATATATATAATTCAGCTATCATATTTAGAGATAAATAATGTCCCACAATCTCTTAGGGTTGCAGTATCCCTTCTAACTATAGTTAATTTTTGTTTTACTATAGCGTACTTTTCAGTTGAAATCTTTGAAAACGAGGACTAAGGGCATAAGGCATATCTTAACATATATTTATAAGCCTACAATATTTTCCCCCATGCAGTTTTTGTTGCAAATGTGACCGTAATAAATACTAACTCACTATTCAACCTTTTTTCAGTCTCTCATGAGAAATGCAGACTTAAACCAGTCAATTGTGGTTTCAGAAATACAGTAAAGTATTTCTGTATATATAATTAAGTTTGAATTTAAATACTAAATATTAAGAATAAGATTTAAAGAGATATAAAAAAACTCATCTTTGTAAAGATGCCGCTACGTTAAGACAGGAAGCAAGCCGGGTCGAGCGTGGTTAACGTGGCTTAAACGAGATAAAAACAAAAATCAAAATTGTCTCCAGTCAGTGAATATTACTCATAGTTAGGAAGGGGGGGGGGTAGTAGTTTTGAGCTGGAAGGAGGGGGATAGCAGGATGCGCGCGTGGCTCCAGAAGGGCTGGAATGTAATATCCGGGCCTGGAGGGCTCCAGGCAGGCAAACCTGTTACCACGCCGCAAGGTAATGCAACGCAGTTCCGGGCGGTGGTAGTGGCGTGTTGAAGGGGTCGTCTGCAGGCCGCAGTGAGAGACCAGGCCTTCCCCCTTCACCAAGCATTCGCAACCCCTAATAATGCAGGTTGCGTAATGCATTGCGCTTGCGCGATCCGCCAGCGCCGGGCTTGAAAGCCTCTGGCACACGTGAACACACGATAATTCTATTTTCGTGCTGGCATAACGATGGTTTCGCTGCTCCTTGTCCCAGATTCCACTACAATGTACGTCGTTTACATACGGGATAAATAAAGACCGTTTGAAAATCGTGCTTATTTGGTTCTCTTTCTGCTCATCATTCCTACCGGAAAGGAGTACAAATTAATATCGTCACCAACTTACTGACTTAACACGACAATCATTTGACAAGGAAAAAGTGTTTGACATTTAAAAAATTCCCTCACAGCATTACTTTATTTTCAGAGCGAAAATAAAATTACAATCAATTAAAACACAACATTCTTAGCAATATATTAAGGTGTGGAACAAATTTACCTTGTTCGCCGTTGACGTCCCTATAACCAGTATATTAGGTATTAAGCTTAAAAAAATGCTTGAATCGGTAGTACTACTTTTGAGGGTGTTCTTTTTAAGACTGCCCTACTAACGGTGAATAAGATGAACATTTATTGTAAGATTTATTTATACATAACAATTCGTAGATAGTGGGGTAATTAAAGACGAAACAAAGTGCTCTGTTGGAGCCTTCCAGCATAGCATAAACTTTCCAGAATCATGCATCACAAATTGCATAGTTATACTGACTGGAAACGCAGTGATAACAACTGCGCTAGACATTGTAGACTTTCTAACAATGAAAATATTTTTTTATCGCTTTGAGTTGCGTAGCTGCTCGCAGTGAGACGAAAATACTGCTCCTAAGTTCACAGCCTTGCGCGCAAAGACGATACGGCCTTATATGCTGTTCACGGAAAACTGAGCACTTTTGAAAGTCCTCCTTAACATATATTTGTATGGACAAGTAGTAGGTGTGGGCAGGTCCTACATACACAGGGATGCCACCTTTTTTTATTGACCTAATTAATTTGATATAAAATTTATACAAAAGGGTTAATAAAATGGTTTTAAAGGGTTATCAAAAAGGGTTGATCAAATTGAAAGGACTAAATTTAATTAGAGAGTTAAATTTATTGAAAGGTTTAAATGTATTGGAAGTTTGAGTTTTTTCTTGATTTTGTTGTACTTCTTTCTTTCTTTTAGGGCCGGGGTAGCAGGAGCTCTGTACGATGTTAACGCTGTGGTGACTGGAGTCGATTTACCAGAGTGGTACGTTGCAATGTGTTATATTGAGTTGAGTGCAAGAGTGTGCTAAGGGTCGTTTTTGATTATATTACAAATTTTTATGTGTTTGTAGGGTATTGATCGTAAACCATGTAGGTAGATGGGCGACTTCGAAAGATTGGATTTACGTGTTAGTAATGACAAACGATTAAACAGATTCCGACTGTTTTCCGAATGAAATTAAATGTTAGATAATTTCAGAGTAAATTACATGCTTCGACTCTCAAATTTCGAACAATCACAATAATGTGAATAATAAGTGCAATTACATGAGTCTCGAGGTGTCTTAAATGTAACGTAATTTACTACACCGAGCTTAGAAATATAATTTACATGAGAGAGAAAAGTAAAACGAATGAACACAATTATGTGAGTATGTAATTAACGATCTATAACAAAGCGTCTCTATAAATTAAACAAACACAATAACAAGATATATATTATGTCTCTCGCACATACCTTACACGTCCATCTGCCTGTGAGACTGGCGAGGAGGAACTTTAGAAACCCAATGCACACATAGAAATACATTAATTGATTAACACACATAATAAAATTGCATCTCTCTCAAAATATGTCTGTCCGACTACGAGCTCAGTGAAGCACTGTTTGAATATAAACTTCAACTCTAAAATTTTAAACGAAACCAATGTTTCCAAATAAAACACGTAATGAAATGGCTCCAGGAGCTCCTTGACAACACATCCATACACCTCGGAGGTCACTCGATGAATGAGTGGTTGATATGACATGCGCCTGCTCATATACGTGTAGTGTGGCCGGCATCTTAAAGTCAACTGAGTAGAAATTTACGACTGACAGAACCTATTTCCCTACCAAGCAACTATTAAAGACTTGATTCGTCCTACAAGTATGTGAATGTATAAAAGTGAATTATTAAAAAAAATAATTTACATACTTCAAATGTTTTCCGCAAAGACTGTGAAATTCACGGCACTTGTTAACACAAATGCGAGTTGAAAATGGTATGAAGTTTTGTCGAGCGAACTCAGAAACATACTTGAGATGGTTATAAAAATAACGAACGCACTATATTGGGCTATCACACAAAAATGTATATTTTCCAATAAATTAAAAAAATATTTCACACTATAGTTTATGAATACTGTGAATGAGATCTGAACACCTGAGCATATAATATCGCTTAACGAAAATCGTGCCTACCACACTCCGAAGCCTGGTGAAGTCGAGAGAGCCAGCCAGAGTTGTGTCTATGCAGCATGAGGATTGGCGAAGTACTAAGATGGCGGAAGCCCTCGAGAAACCTCTGCATAGCTCTGCCCAAGGTCAACTGCTCCAGACCTCCCTACACCCCCACCACCCACCTCCACCCCTCACCAGAGTGATGTGTCCTGGGGTTACTCATTCCTCTGCCCTCGATTGACAATTTTTCGCCACTAAGGCAAGATAGTGATAAGTGGCAAGATACAGTCACATCACTCCCGAGCTCCCTGCACCCCCATCCACACCTCCCACCTACACCCCTCATAAGAGCGACGTGCCCAGGGTCATTCTCTTGTCTTCCCTGATTGCCAATTTTGCACCCGAGAGGCAAAATGGCGACGACTGGTAAGAGAGCTTCACATCGCGCCTGATCGCCTGTAGGCATCACCTACCATTCACCCTTCACAAGAGGGGCATGCCCCGAGGTCACGAACCCAGACCATCCCTCTCACCTCTACTCCAGAAGCTGTCTTCGCATGAAAAGTCGGTTTCTTCTTCAAGGCCATCAATCTCCAGACCAGAACATGTTTTTTCGAATATCTCGAGAGGTGGCCTGTCACACAACCGGCTCTTGCTGCCCTTCCAAGGTCACATAAAAGCCTGCTGTATTCCCAGCGAATTAAAAAATTTCATAACTACCGCTGATTAAATTTTATATTCCTGAAATATAGTTTCTTTAATCCCCGAGATAATCCCCAGATTTAAAATTCTAACAAGTGTATATTTGAATCAAGCAACCTTTGATTTAAAAAATCACATAGAAATACAAGACTTATTTGATTCACTCTTAAAATATGTTTTTTTTTTTTTACAAATAATGAAACAAGACATATATTTATTCATATAGCAGACAAAAATACATATTTCACATATAGTTTTTTCTAGCCCAGAATTTTTAGACAATACTATCATATAGGAAAATATAATATAATTTCGCTAAAGTTTATTATTCTATGTTATGTAATAATTACTTACCCATTTATGTAAACAAATAATTTATGTGTTTAAAAAGCATCCCATAGTTTTCAACAGAGACATGTTTTACAAAAGATACTAGTACGAATCATTCTAAAACCTTGTGGACTATACCAGGTAACAGATAGCAGAGAATTGAGTATGTGGTAAGCGAGCGAAAATTTGATTTTGAGATCCGATGAGGGTGAAGCGAGGTGAGTATGGAGCAGTGCCGGGCTGGGCCGTGCACGACTAGGGAAATGTGAGAGATCTCCAATAAAACCCTTGTATCAGCGGTAACATCTAACATGACTTCCACGCATTGTGGAATTTTTTTTATGGCATGACCCGTGCGGGAATGCAAGTATGCTAACTACTCAACCAATGCGATCCCTCTCTTTATGTCTAACCAAAAACTTTCCAACAACGAAATGTATTCCATCAAAAATAAAATGTATATATTTGAATTTATTTTAATAGTTTGTGACGTAAGTTTAATGAAACTGTACGTAGAAAGGTGGAAATCATATTCTATGGAGTTGGAATATAACCATTTTCAATGTTATTCTTACTTTTTCGTAAAAGGTCCAAATTCTTGTAAATTTACAGGAAAATGGTGGCCATTTTGAATCCTTGCATTATGTAAGTAGGGATAAATTAATTTTTCCTCAGTCTTAACTCGGCATCTGATAAGGTCATTTCGTGTGTGTGCATGTGCATTGCAATAGCACAGAGAACAGCACCAGGCATCCATTGCAACAGCAGGCGTCTACACCAACAGGAAGCATCGACATTGTGAACGATGCTAAGCATCCACTTCAACAACAGGCGTCCATCATGTCGACTACAACATCAGGCGTCCATCACATCTACTACAGCACCAGATGTCCACACAGAGGATGATGCAAGATGTCTACGTCTACTACAACTTCGCTACATCTAGATCATAATCAATGCTGAATCTTCACGACATTTCATCTCTGCATCAGCTGGCAACAGGTACAATGCATCACGGTCACTGCTGTGACAATTGTGACTCTGAATGCATCGAAACGTTCAATGCTATTTTAGCTAATGGGAAGGCGAAAACCTTATTGAGTTTCCAGTGTTCCCAACTGCGAGTGTTGCAGAAAGAATTTATAATTTTTATTGAGTGCCACGAAATAAAATTAGTGTATCCATTCCTGGCTGAACATTTACAAGGTGACGAGAATATCGTATCCTGTTTTCCTGGTGATGACTGTCCTTACGGCATGCCTGCCTTTGCTATTGATGAGAACTTACAGCATGTGTAGAGAAATTGTATGTCTCGTAGGCTGGAACAGCTACTTGAAGCTAGAATCATTCCAGATACAGTAATGGATTCATCCGGAGTCGATGAAGTAGATTCCAAGGCGGCACTGTAATCTTATAAAATTTTAGGAAAAATGTTTTCATTGTGTAAATGATGTGTTATTGGAAGACTATCCCATATACGTGCTTCTAAAAACACAGAAGGGAATTTTAAAAACTTTAAGCAATGTAGAAGTAATAAATATCAGAAGATACTATGACTGTTCGAGTATTATTTCAATAGTCACATGCTATAATACAAATCCCTGTGAAGAAAAAACATTTTGCTCTCAATGTAAAAACGAAGCTTTAAAAGAACATTTGTACCAACTTCTACCTAAGTGTAGAGATACTAATTTTTGAGAAAAAATGGTTTGTTCCAGGTATCATAAGATATCGAAAAATGGAGAAATTCGACCCAGATAAGATATATTCTCGTATTTTTCAAGGAAACAAGAAAGTATGGTTCCAGTCACTAGGAAACATATACTTTCAAACACAGATGTGTAATGAAGATGAACATTGGAATTTCGCAAAAAGTTTCGGAGAAAGCCTGTATACAGAACGAGTGCTGTGTGATGAAGAAGAAGACTTTCCTGTTTTTAATATGCAGCCTGACAGTGAATTGCCCTGTTCTTCTTGGGACCTATGCTTTACAAATCACAGTGCAGAAATAACCAAAGAACCCAGTTTTCATAAAATAAAATATATGTTGATTAGAGAGTTTTATGACACCACTGCCACCTTATGGACTGAAATATGTAATAATAAGGAAAACATTATGCAAACACAAGGCAGTAGTGGCCTTTTAAGAGCACTACATGGAGTGTGGAACTATGAGGTTTGGAACAGCATTGTTTGTGTCTGAAAATTTGATCAAAGTTATCGTTGAAGAACTAATTTTACCACAAACTGGAAGAACATTGTCTAAATAAAGAAAGAAAATCGTACAAGAGTTTAAGTTACTATGGAGAGGTTGGACTCATAATTTCAGTATGTTAGTGTTACTCCACGATATAGGCGAGTGTGGTTTACAATTGAAGAAGATAGTCCACCACAGATACAAATGTGCAATGTAGATGAACATTGGGGTTTCTCGTTAATCAGTCCAACAGAAATTATCGATGTTTTCGATGTATGCTATCGATGAAATGATTGTTGATTGTCCTTTATATATTTTACATCCTGACAGTAAACTACCTTGTAACAATGGTAAACTGGAATTTGAAGCTCACAGTGGATATATCACCAAACGCAAGTCCTACAATAAAATCAAATATATTATGCAGAAAGTGTGTAGTTGCTGTTCTCATACTACAGTTTGGACATAACAATGCAACAACAAGCAACTTTATACATACATCGATGACCAAGAATTAACTTCTCCCTGTGATATGTGGCAAGGCAAGGTTTTTCCAAGTAAGAACATCTGGCAGACTATATAAAGATGAGCGTTCAGTATAAATCTCCAAGTCATGGCTAGTATCTTCACCCCTACAGCCATATATGAGGTCCTACATATTGGATACAGAAGAGTTTTCTTTCAACCTTATGATGGTATTCTAGAAGTTCATGTCTGCAACAATATAGAACGTTGGTGCTACACATTCAACAACAGTCTCGGCATTCACTTTGGTGAAGAAATAGCAAGCAATTATTGTGCTGTGAGATATCTTTGCCCCGACAGTGATTTGCCACCAACATTAGAATATTTAATGATTGCCAGTCTTAGCGAGGAGATTGAAGAGGAAAGGGGATATGGAGTAATCGACTACCAGCTTACCAGACCTCGCCAGGGAACCACCATTCATTGGAAGGAGACCTGTGATGTGGACATCCACAACTTTATTTTCAAACAAGGGGGATTAGTTTTTGCGTCGATGTGTAATTTATATACGTGTGAAGTGGCTAATTCAGAATAATGATCCGAATGTTCCCACTGTTTCCAATTAAATACAAGTATGCATTTTAACTAAAAGTTTGCATCCTGTAACTCACAGATTATTATATTTACATTTTGCTGTAAAGGAAATGTGTGAGTCAGACATTTATTTCAAATATACATATTTCTCTCAAGCTTTTACAACATGTAGTAAACCAACTACTTATGATGCTACTTTAACTAACTGCACCAGTTCTGAATGTCTTGTCAACCACTACAGACGGCACAGATTAGATGGTAAGAGTAAGCTTAAGGGCGAACACATTGTAACTTCATATTGTGAGGTAGAAAAATATTTGAAACATCTTGTTTATAATACAGACACTGTTTTGCCCTTTCACTATTTCGAAGAATGTGATAATAATCTTCATACTTTATATAATTATAGCAAAAATAAGTTTTTTTACACATCTCATTCTGGGTGTCATCCATCAAAATGTTATGTACATCAGGTAACAAAATTACCAAAACTAGTATTTAGCCCTAAAACACATTTCAACTTGCAAATTTGGGGAAGCACTTTATCAATACGCATACATTGTTCCTTGCCAAATTTTCTCAGTCGAGTGTTGGAACGTCTTAGCTTCAACATGATGTATTTTTATCCTGCAATTCATTATGTCAGTCTCAAACAAGGAAAGTCCAATAAAACTAACACCCTATGGAGCAACTGGCTTTTGCGAGAATTTACAGAGACTTGAGACAATATTTTTCATTTTAAAGTAATTTATTTTCCTCTAGGAGATGAAAAGAGTCACCAAACAAGGAATGCAGTGACAATAAGAAATATCCAGTGTTACATATGACTGCAAACACACCTATTCCATCCAGTATTAAAGATGTATACTCTCATTATGTTGAATCGTATACTGATTTGGATGAAAGCATTGTTTTACATGCCACCACTTGTAAAGATGTAAGTGTACAAACAGACAGATTAAAATCAGGGTGTAAGAAATGCTCACTCCTTGAAAGCAGAGATCAAGAAGGGAAGATGGATCCAATTTTAGAAAATGCATGAAAACTTTGTTCACTGAAGTTGCTAACAGTTTATAAGAATATTTATTTTAAAGGAAAATGATGTATTTATTTTGCCAGTTTGAAATGTTTTGTGTTACCATGTAGTTGTTTCAGAGCAAGGTGTAATTGTTGTACATAAAGTTTTGGATCTACCTATATTTTTTAAAAATAATTTTGCAATTTGTATGGCATCCTGTATGTGTACATGGGTTTATAATTGGTCTCTTGAAAATGTCATAAATATATTGTGAATTAATTTGTGTTTGTTTAGCATGGAAATGTTTGGTGCTTATGGAGAAAAATTTTATAATTTCTAAAATATGTTTCGATGAAATTTATACTTGCTCAGTGTTAAAATGATTTTTTTTTGAACATCTTGTGTTTGCATATATTTTGTAAATAAGTATGATGTAAAATGAAACCCTTTCCTATGGTTATTTAACCTTTTCATTATTAAAAGTGGACTTGTTTTTGTATCAAAAATATTATCTCCCCAGAGACATTTCAGAGAAAAGTACTTATTATATATATATATATATATATATATATATATATATATATATATATATATATATATATAAAACTCCCTGTGTTGGCGACAAAATAAGTACTTTTCTCTGAAATGTCTCTGGGGAGATAATATTTTTGATACAAAAACAAGTCCACTTTTAATAATGAAAAGGTTAAATAACCATAGGAAAGGGTTTCATTTTACATCATACTTATTTACAAAATATATGCAAACACAAGATGTTCAAAAAAAAATCATTTTAACACTGAGCAAGTATAAATTTCATCGAAACATATTTTAGAAATTATAAAATTTTTCTCCATAAGCACCAAACATTTCCATGCTAAACAAACACAAATTAATTCACAATATATTTATGACATTTTCAAGAGACCAATTATAAACCCATGTACACATACATGTATATATATATATATATATATATATATATATACATACATATATATCTTAAATTATCTATTAAAAAAAGTATGTTGCATTAACAAGAGAGAGTCCTGTAAAGAAAAAAAAAATAAATCAAATAACAAAAACACTATTAGTTCGCCAAAAATACTATTCAACTAAATATATAATTTAATCTGACAAAAAATGTCTGCTGGAAAAAGGATAAATACTTAAATGAGTTTATTCTTTCGTCAGCCTTCACAGAGTATTCAGTTTATACAAGGAGGCTCTGGGTTCCAATACCAGAGAAGACATCGTTAATTGTAATATATACTTTGTGGGTTCGATTCCCGGGTAAGAGATGGTTGATGTAATATGGGTTCAAATCCCGTGTAGAACATGTAAGACTGTGATCTAATTTCACTTCTAAGGATTCAAACACAATAGACAATATGACAATATGTAATACATGTTACATTAGTATGTTTAAATACATCATGATACATTACAACATGTTATGTTGGTACATTATGATACATTATGTTGGTATGTCATGATATGTTACATTAGTAAATTACATGTTACAATATGTATTACTATAACATTATGTCATGGAATAATGAACGAAACATGTAATTTAAAAATATACAATTGCTTGATGATCATTAGTTTCTGATGGGGTGTAAAAACGTAGTATTAAATACATTTCAAATCATATTGTGAAAAGTTAGTATTGGAACAACAACTGTTCGTTTACGTAATCGTTAAATAAGAACATAATTCGAATATAATCACTTAAAACTGGACAAATATACGTATTCTTTGGTCAATTCAGCATATCCATGCTAAAATTTCCTAAAATGTATTAAATAGTTTTAATGAGCATTTAAATGGTTTAAAATTTACTTAAAATGTCTTAAAATGTGTTATTCGTCTGTTTGATATCCATTTCAGGCCTATAGGGTTATTTTAATTTTTGCGACGAGGGAGTCTGGTGAGGGTATATAATAGGGGTACGCACCCACTGGAGCTCATTTGCTGCTGTGACTTCATGGGGTCAAGACCACCTGTCTCCTCCAGTGTGTGAAAGTGTACCGACGATCTACCGGTCTACGGTGCTAGGTTGTCTAGTTCAAGTCCATGGGCCATCCTCTCGCCGTTTACTTCTGCCTATCTGTTCCCCAATGAGGCTTTGCGGCCAAGGGACCTCCCGCCCACGCCCATCGTTTCTACCACGATGGTGAAAGCAACCCTCCTCGCCTGCTGGAGAAGTTACCCATAAAGCTCGCTTGGGACTGCAATCGCCCGAGCACTTACTAGCCTGCCGGGCGAGGCTCCTATGGAGCTCTCGAAGGGATTGTGAGCACTTGCCTGCTAACCTGTTGGGATAGGAACCCCGATGCTCACCTGGCAGAGTGGCCTACCTTTCAGCTCGAGTGACCTGGGTTCGGGTCTTGTTCCACACCTTCCATCTTTGCTACAAGATTTTAAGTATGTTAATAATTTTAAATGTAAATAACTTAGGGTTTTTTTGGTATTTGATTTTAAATTTTTCACGCTTTCTTTAAACTTTGAGTAAATTACACGTATTTCGTAGGACTTTTTATCATATTGAATGATTGGTCTTTGAAATTCTTAAACAAGTGTTTAAAATCGTAAATTTTTTTTTCAAATTGAATGATCAGTCTTTGAAATAGTAAAACAAGTCTTCGAAATCGATAAACTTTTTATCAAATTGAATAATTGGTCTTTGAAATTGTAAATCAAATATTTAAAATCATAAAATTTTTTTGTCAAATTGAATGATTGGTCTTTGAAATCGTAAAACAAGTCTTTAAAATCGTTATAAAATTTTATTACTGATCTTTGAAATTGGAAAACAAGTATTTAGAATATTTAAATTCACATATGTGTGTGAGTGCATGATGCGAGCCTGAGTGCAGGGGAAAGGTGGTAAAATTTAATTCCATATGTAATTATTATGTGCATTAGCATTTATTTAACAGATTTGAGAGGGGTATACAGGTGAACCATTAATAGTAGCTACTGTACTATATGGAATAAGATCATGCCAATAACATGTACCTACCCCTCTTTCACTGTTTAAATATTCGAAAAGTATGTAAAAATCATCACGAATCAGTCGCCAAGTACTCTGAGAAATTTTGGTTAGTTAGTTGTGAGTATGAGTGCAGGGGACTAGTTATATGTGTATGAGACAGAGGAAGAGTGTGTGTGATTGAGAGAGAGAGAAAGAGATTTTCCAAGTATTTTTAAGTTTCAGAAAATTATGCTTCTAAAATGCAAGTACGCAGGATTGTATAGTTGTAAAAATATTAGAAATTCGAATTTAAGTAAAATGACTTGAATATGTATGTAGGTTTTTATAGTTGTAAAAGTATAACACATTTAGTTTAAAGGGTTAGATAATTGAATTTTAACTTTTTTTATGAATTTGTTAAAAAAATTAGACAAGTTTTATAATGTCTAGAGTGTAATAGATTAATTACCCTTACTAAAACCATCGTTATTAAACTTATTTTCGGAATATCTATAAATATATTTTTATAGAGTAAATTATTTTTTATGGTGTACCCTAAAATGTATTTTTTAAAGGTTTTTTACTGATAAAAAATTTACTTTTTAATATTCGCAAATAATTTTGATGGTGTAATATTCATAAGTTATTTTGATCTTGTAATATTCATACATGTTTTTGATGGTGTAATATTCATACATGCTTTTGATGGTGCAAAATTCATAAATGTTTTTGATGGTGTAAGATTGAAAATTTAAAAAAACAATGCACATTTTAAAATGTAAAATTTTTCTCTCATAATAATAATGTTTAAACTACACTTAAACTGAAATGCAATACAGTGAGTTTAAATTTCACTGTTGTCTTCTAAACGAAAACCGTGCCTTGGCCAAAAAGGAAATCTTGAGAAAGACGAGGGCGAGACAGGTCGCAAAGTGTGGCCAATTCTATTCTTGGAGACGGGCTGCAGACTGAAAGTTGTCAGAAGGATGGGGCTGGAGGGGAACTGTCAACTTTCTCCCATCCCCCATTTCACCGCAGAGATGGCTGCAGCATCTACACGATGAGTCATTGGCAGAGGAAAGGGAGAATGTCGAGCAGGAGGTGGTTGTCGAGTAGATGCGGGAGGGGGAAAGTGGCCGGATGGAGGCGCACGCGGTGCTAGTGGTAAGTTATGGAACTATTTTTCCCATTCTCTCGTCTAGCTAGCTCCACGTGTGAACTGGACTGGCTTGTTCCATGTTCGTGTCTTACACTGTTCATCCTCACCGTGCGCACGGTCCATCGGGGGGGGGGGGGGGGGAGAAACCTTGTCCCGTCTATTCACTATTGTGTTTCATTTATTCTCTCCTGCTAGCTAGCTACCTGCCTCTCGTTCACGTTTTAAAGTATTTTGAAGTCGCTACCTTTTTAGTCACAGCTCTAGCTACTGTCTTGCCAAAACAAATATTTAAAAGATAATTAAGAAAAACATTTTGCTCTTTTGTCTAGAATGTTAATAATAAAATTATATCTTCAGTTATATTGTATGTGTGTGAGTTATTAAGAGTGTTTTCTTTTTTTTTTTGCAGAAGCATGAGACACCTACAAAAATTTTATTTGATTGGGGTGTTGTAACTTTTATATCGGGGAAACTAAAGAAAAATGTACTTACTTTAAATAGGTTAGCGCTAGTGATCCCATATTGTCATCTTGCTTGAAGATCTTTAAATAAGCGATTCTGATTCGGAATCGCAGACGGAAAGACAAACAAGCTGTCGATACAGTGTATCTTCACCTTAACAGACACAAATTAATATCTTGGAGGACAATCTCTACTTAAGCAATTCGAGCACAGATCCACTTATGGAGAGAGATCGTTTACAGCCAAAGGTCAAAATGTGTCTGCTTCCCCCAAACATGAGATGGTTGATCTTTTGAATGACGACTTATTTCTATCAGACTTGGAAGATTCACGTGGTTCGTAGAATGCTCCAACCATTTCCGAACCGACTTTGGAGTCGGTTAGAGATATTTCTCCAAGGGAGCTGAAAAATAATTCTTTTTCCGATTCCCAAGTCTCTGTGGAAGCTTTGCCAAACCTGACATACCAGCTATTGGCTACGGCGTTTGCGGGAAGACTAAATGACGCCCTGATATGTAATAATCAATGAGTGTCTGATGGGGATTTTTTTTTGTTTTTTTTTCATAGGTGTAAAGTCTCTTTATTAAGCTTATTAATGGCATCACCCCGGCCAGTTAGATTATCCATTTATGTAGAGGGCAAATACTTGAAATCCCTCACGGCGGTGGAAGGTACTACAGAGCCTTTTTATTTTCAAAGTAAAGCACTCCCTATTCTCCATTCATCCGATGTGGGTTTAATCTATGGTGATGATATCATTCCTTATCTCACAAACATACTTGAGGAGTTTAGTGCATGTGGTTCTGGCTGGAATCTCCAAATATTGCCATACATGGAAGTACATGTGAGCCAATGTCGGCCAATACCGTCGGTGCTGTGCACACTAAACTGACAAAGTTTATTGCTTATAGGAAAGCTTGTGTCCATGTACACTGCCCGAAAGGAATGTGTTTCCACTAAGCCATAATAGCATGTTTGTTTCATGCAACACAAAATGTCAGCCATTCTTCTTCATATACAAAACCTCACGAGGTTTTGAATGTCGAAGGTCTGTCGACATGTGTAGTCATGCAGGATATTCGTAAGTTCGACGAGAACAATTCTATTTATATTAATGTCTACCTTGTGGTGGATAAAGATTGCAATATAATTGATGAAACTTTCGAAAAGGGTAGGGTTGTAGTACCCATGTGTAGTTCTCCTGTATGATATGTCAAACACATAAATATTTTGGCGATTCGCACGAGTGGAAAGGCAGGTCATTTGAATTTTTCTGTATTAGAAATTTGTCATGGCTGGTTGGTAGTCAGATGGATAAGAAGAAAAATAAAAAAATTGTTTGCGAGTGTTGTTTCCAAGGCTGTTCGCAGTACTTTCCCCACTGGGAACAACAAGTATTTGTAATTTAAAGATTACAGCAAACAGCAGAGATTGGGTTTCATCGCCTATTGTGATGTAGAAAGTTGCCTAAAACCCAAGTCAACTTTCTTGGCTAATGATGAAACAAGTAATACAATTACGATCAACCAACATATTCCATATGCTTGTAGCATTTTGTTGGTGGGCTCATACACTCAGACTTTATCTCAGTATTTCGAGTTTGTGGGTGCAGATTATATGTACCAATTAGTTGAAAAATTTGATTAGCTTACGAAGTGGCTTGCAGGAATGTACATCTACATTGTTCCGATGAAGCAAAAAACCCCAACTGATGAAGCTAGGTTGGCAGCTCAGAAAAGTTGTCACATTTATAAAGAACTGCTCGGCACATGATATTGTTGTCGACCATGACCATCTGACAGGTGAAATCAGAGGCCGTGCACATAATAAATGCAACTTGAAATTCAGACTGGCCAAAAGACAACTTGTCGCTGTTTTCCATAACCTGCATAATTATGATGCTCACTTTCTAATAAAGCCCTTGGGCGAATGTCACGTGACATTAACGATAAAAACATGGTAACAAACTCCTGCAAAAATTCAAGTGATTGGAATGGCCCTAGAGAAATACAAATGTACTACAAAACATATTCCCAATGGGATTGATTGCAATGGAAAGGCACAATATTTCAAATTATGATTTATTGATTCATTCCAATTCTGGAAACTTTGGCAGGTAATTTACTACGCGCGCAATTGAGTATCATCCGCTCGATGTTTCCAGACAACACCCAATTCGAATAGGCAAAATGGGAGTTTTTCCTTATGACTTTAAGTCACCAGACAGTCTGATGTGCAAGTCACTCCCACCAAAGGACGCATTTCATTATGTGATGAGATGCAAAGGCATTAGCGGTGAGGACTATGCTCATCCCCAAGCCGCGTGGGATGCACCCTACTGAATGAACTTGCTGCAGTATTCCATTCATAACTTATGTGTGGACACTCGTTACATGACTGATGTTTTTGAGAATTTCAAGACTGCATGTTTGGCTCATTACAGTCTTGACCATGCCATATATGTCACAGCTCCATCTCTCTCATGGGATGCTCTATTGTCAATGACACACGCACGGTTAGAGCTGTTGTCTGAACCCAGACATTTATCTTTTTGTAGAACTCGAGGTTAGGGGCAGCATTACCCAGGTTTCAAAAAGATGTGCGGAAGCAAACAATGTTTACATGGGTGAGGACTATGACCCTACTGTGGCATCGAAATATATATGCTATTTCGACGTCAATGGGCTGTACAGTCAGACGATACGGTCCAAGGTTACGATCAGTAATTTCGCATGGGTTGAGGCTGACGTGTTTTCAACCTGGTATTTTGCAGACTCAGTGAATGATATTGTCACTTGTTTTTTCGCGGAAGTTGATCTGTTTTTTTCCGGAGGAGTGTAATAATAAACTATCTGATCTTCATTTAGCCCCAGAAAATGGCATACCCCCAAATGTCTCATATGAGAAACTTGTTTTAACACTCGCTGCACGGAAGAAATATGTTATACACAGAGAAACACTGAGGCAGTACTTGATGTATGTGGGCAAACTTGACTCTGTTCATCGCATTTTACACTTTGAGCAAAAGGCTTGGATGGCTCCGTACATCGAGTTTAACATTGATAAACGTGCCCAGGCTGCGAACGAATTCGAAAAAACGTTTTCAAGTTAATGAATAGTTCCATTTATAGAAAACCTTGGAGAATGTCCGCCGGGAAAGGGACATCAGAGTAGTTTTGAGGTATGACACGATCTATGGGGCTGCAGAATTGATAGGTTGTCTTACATTCCAGGCGCAACAGATTATTGATGAAAACTTGGTCCTTATCGAGATGTCAAAGAGTTCTGTTGCGTTCAACAAACCTTTGTACACTGGTGTTGCCATTCTCGACCTTTCAAAATAAACCCTCTATGAATTTCATTATCAGGACGTGTGTACAAAATTTTTTCTGCCAGCTTTCACCTCCTCCATTGTGACACCGATTCCCTAATCTATTCTGTTCTGTTACTTATTAGGACATCTATAGAGTAATTAACTCAGATTTAAAGGTGTGGTTTGGTATATACAACTATGTGGTTGATAATTCGCAAGGATTCCCTTACAAGAACAAAGACCTTACCGGGATGATGAAGGATGTATGTGCTGAGCGCATAGTCACACACTTTGTGGGTTTACATCCTAAGCTTTACGAATATGTTGTTGCGACTAACAATGAATATGTAATGTGAAGGGTATAAAACCCAATGTGTTGCAATCAGTCTGGTACGAGAATTATCGAGATTGTCTCGAAAATTGCACAAGGGTAATGAGGACCCAATATCAGTTCCATTTGTATGCTCATCAAATCTACATCGAATGCGTAACAAAGGTAGTGTTGTCAGGAATGGATGATAAGCGGTACATTGAAGCAGATGGAATATTAAACTTACCTTGGGGGCACTACAGAATACTTGAGTAATTTTTTATTTTCCTCCATATAATAATTTCAGCACCACAATAAATGTATAAACCTCCCAGTACCACAGCACCAATTACGTCCATCTGCTGCCACCACTTATATATCCTGCTCCACACTCATCGCAGCTATGTACAACTGTCTGACATGTTTACAACACCTGCTGCATAACCATCAACACTGCTGCTACCTGTTTGCCTAACTGTAAGGCATGACAAAACTTCAGTATCAACTTTCTTGATACACGTGTTTTCGATCCAATTTCCCTTGCCATTTTACAAATAGGAAGAAGAAATTAAAGTTTTCAATATTGAAATTTGGAATAAATGTGCTGGTGAGTGTGTGTGTTACACCCTGTCTTTGGCACGTGTGTGTCTGAAAGGTAAATTACCCGGATTTGGCACCTAAAAAGAATGCCTTAAGTGTGCATCTTTTGTTTTTAACTTCTCAAGAGAGTTGCATATAATGTAAATAATTGGTAAAGAGACATCCACCATAATGTTCTATATATTTTATAATTTATAAGCTTATTTGTTGATTTGTCTGTTATTTGCTATTTATAAATCTCTTAAATTGTGTTTTAGTGTTCGTTAATAATAACTTGATTTGGGAAAAACCAAAGTCTTTTTGAATAAGAAATGTGATATCAAAAATTTTCGCTGTAAATAGTTGTTGCTTTTTGTATATAAAATATGTTAAATTATGTTTTAGTGTGTGTTAGTATTAACTTGATTTGTAAAGAAGCTAAAGTCTTTTTGAAAAATGTCTTTTAGTAAGTAATAACCTGTTTTGTTTCATAATGTCAGAGGATAATAATTTTTCTAAAGTAATATTGTTTATACCCCAAAGTATTTTATTTGGTAAAACAAAATTTGTAATTGAACCAATGTTTGTTGTAAATTGAATATTTTTGAAAATAATATTTTATAATAAAAATTTTTAATCTGAAAATGAATAGTGTGTGCATCTTGTAATTAATTTTTTTAATACCTCATATCACTAACTTTTTTCAATAATAACTAAACATTGATGGTACCAGACTAAGTATATGTCACGAAAGAAACCTGCACTGGAATGAATAAGTTTTTGCAAAGAAACGAGGCAGCAGGTTAAAAACCTTCATACACTCCGGCTGCTTGAATTGAAGGTTGGTGTAGGAGACATGACGCCCTACTAGCCAACTTTTGTGACAACCAAGGGGATACCTTTACAGAGGCAGGTACAAAAAGACTTCTGACCGTTCTTGCCAACAAGAAAGTTTCTCCAGGTAAAACTTTTGTGTCTGCATCGAACAGAATCCAGCAAAAATGTTAAATATAAAAAAAAAAATTCATTTTACACACACACAGATTATAGCTCTTCAAGATCCAACATGATGATGCCTGGTGAAGAAAACAAACACAAAAATTTATATATTTAAAGTGTTTTTAAATAAAAATAAAATTAAACTCTGTCACAAACATTAATTCTTCTACTTGCAAGAGCCTGACCTACGCTTCGACACAAGATGATATTTTGAAACTCGTTCACAGTATTCATAAACTATAGTGTGAAATATTTTTTTAATTTATTGGAAAATATACATTTTTGTGTGATAGCCCAATATAGTGCGTTCGTTATTTTTATAACCGTCTCAAGTATGTTTCTGAGTTCGCTCGACAAAACTTCATACCATTTTCAACTCGCATTTGTGTTAACAAGTGCCGTGAATTTCACAGTCTTTACGGAAAACATTTGAAGTATGTAAATTATTTTTTTTAATAATTCACTTTTATACATTCACATACTTGTAGGACGAATCAAGTCTTTAATAGTTGCTTGGTAGGGAAATAGGTTCTGTCAGTCGTAAATTTCTACTCAGTTGACTTGCCACACTACACGTCACTTGCCACACTACACCACACTTGCCACACTACACACAAGATGCCGGCCACACTACACACAAGATGCCGGCCACACTACACGTATATGAGCAGGCGCATGTCATATCATCCACTCATTCATCGAGTGACCTCCGAGGTGGACATATGTGTTGTCGGGAAGCTTCTGGAGCCATTTCATTACGTGAGTTATTTGGAAACATTGGTGTCGTTTAAAATTTTAGAGTTGAAGTCTATAATCAAACACTGCTTCACTGAGCTCGCAGTCGGACAGACGTGTTTTGGGAGAGGTGCAATTTTATTACGTGTGTTAATCAATAAATTTCTTTTTACGTGTGCATTGGGTTTCTAAAGTTCCTCCTCGCCAGTCTCACAGGCAGATGGACGTGTAAGGTATGTGCGAGAGGCATAATATAGATCTTGTTATTGTGTTTGTTTAATTTATAGGGACATTTTGTTGTAGATCGTTAATTACATACTCACATAATTATGTTCAATCGTTTTACTTCTCCCTCGTGTAAATTATATTTCTAAGCTCGGGGTAGTAAATCACGTTACATTTAAGACAACTCGAGCCTCATGTACTTGCACTTATTATTCGCGTCAACATCGTACAGAGCTCCTGCTATCCACTCCCAAACAGAAAGAAAGAAGTACAACAAAATCAAGAAAAATAAATAAAACTATCAATACATTTTACGTTTTCAATAAATGTAACCCTTTAATTAAATTTAATCCTTTCAATTCGATTAACCCTTTGATGTCAAATTAATTAGGTCAATCAAAAAAGGCGGCATCCATTTGTATCTAGGACCCGCCCGCCCGTAATACTTGGATATTGTGTATACCTCGACAATATGTAAAATTTACATGGATATGGACGTGATCACTTATGCATGTGCCAATCAAGTATAACAGTGAAATTATTTGTTAAGCAACTACTTGATAAAATAGCTCATTTTTAAACTCATATATACATTAAATACACAGAACGCAAAATAATTAATTCCAGCACTCCCAAATGTTTACTTTACACGTTTCATTCCACTGGAAGACATTCATAATATGTAGAACAATGTCCTGGAAAACATTATTTTGGCATCATTTTCAAATATGAAATAAATTTTTAACATATGCAAATTATCAAATGTTTTAGGCTAAGTCTACTAGCATCACACTTTTTCTTTTAGAGCTAAACGGAAATTTAATTTGGAACTTCTATGTATGTACTTCTGAATGAGAAGTAACAACCAAAAATGCAAGTTTCAAAACCTCTGTGTTTAACGACGGTAAAACCAAATAAGTTCTAACAACGGAAATTTTTCCCTTGTGAGGATTATTCTATAAGTTGTGTATCAGAATACGCATCGATAAGTACTCACTGGCTTGTATGAAATTATGAAGTACCTGCCACCTTTTCTGTAAGCCTGATTTTTGATAAGGAAACGATACACTCAATTAATATTTTGCAGTGTATGTTTCTTACAGGTATTCACACAGCATAATGTGATTCTGTTTTGAGAAGATACTGGGAATCTGCGGCTCTAAGTGTTTCATTAAATAACTTGTTTTCAACATAGTAAGCGTATATTTTAAGAATCCGACCCACACCTACGCTCCACACAAAGGGAAAAAAAACCTACTTTCTTTTCCTGAGCATATCTATTGTTAATAAACTTCAATGCAAACTGTGATATTATTATCGCTATAATTAATGATCGTATATATAATATAATTAGCTATGCTCTTACTGGAATAGCGTGGACGAAATGATGAGCTCATCTATGCTGTCACGTTGTAGATGGCTTCAAAACTATATATTTGTTATTTACGTCGCTTTGTGGGAGAAAACCTTTAAATCTTTGTTAACATTTAACTAACATCAACTAGCACGAACATTTCAGTCAAATACTTCACTTTCACACTAATCGTAGAAATAAACTAACAGTCTGAAACGTCACCTCGTCCAGCGGAAATCTCTATTATTTTAAGACTGTTTGCTACTACTAATTCACATCACTGCATTAATTGTTTATTATTGCCTTCGCCTAATTTTCAAATATACGTAATTAGGACAGTTTAGTCTGTATTCATTGCCATTTCATTTAGTCCAAATCGTAAAGGTACATTGCTAAATATAATTTAGTTCAAATAAAAATTCTTCTTATGATATTTTTGCGAAACTCTAAAATTGGCCTCAAAATTTGCATGTATCAAACAATCTAACAGAACAACACTGTCATCGCCAGCTTCACCAAAACAAAGAATCCATAAAAGAAAACCCACGCTTGTATTTACATTGTTGCTATTCATTACCTGAGTGTAGCCGCGTTCGTGGTAAGATGGATGACTTAAATTAATTAACTAAAAATATTAACAAAATAAATTTTTTAGGCTTTAATAATTTAGTACAAAATTTTAATTCATCTTTAATCGCCATTGCTTACCAGTTCACTTTTATATTGCACTATTGAACGTAATAACAAATATTTTATTACAATAAATTAACTACTTATATATACTACATACATAACTAATAAGAAATGTTAACTACATATATAATTGATTGAGTAAAGCTCAAAATTTAAGGTGCCATTCACTCTCTTTCCCCAAAATAGATGAAATGATTTCCCAGCATGATGGTAAGACATGCGAAATGGTCTCGAGGTCAAACTCGTATGTCAACCGCTCACTAATACCTTTCTTCTTCTCACCTAGCTACTGGCCATCATACTCGCCTTGGCTACTGACTCCCTGATGAGGGTGCTTCAAAGAGTGGTAAAGGTGGTCTGTGAAAGGGGTCATGAACGGGGTGGGGGGGGGGGGGAGTTGGAAGGGTCCAGCGGTGACTCCGCTGTCATGCTACAATATTAAGCGTATAAAATCGCGTGCAGAATTATAAAACTAAATTTCCTAGCAACTTTCTTCAGCCGTCATTGGTATATTAATGCGTTGTCCTAAATTGCTTGTCTTGATTAAGAAAACCATTTCTACAATTACATTTAAAGTTTTAATTATGCAGAGTAAAAATGCTACAGGAATGTTTTTTTCGGTACCGTCGTACGCTTGGTGAATTCATAAACATATAATTTTAGCCGCCTGGATTCTATTCTTATCTCTTTCTAGAACAACGCTTTTGAAATTTTTCCATATACCATAACTGGTATTGCTATTGTATTGTACAACTAAAGTGCGGTACTCATGTTTTATTTTTAAAATTTGTAGGTAATCTCACAAATATTTCTGAACTTAAACTTATAATCTAAATCTATATCCCGTTCATATGAAACACATTAAAAATATTTCACTTGTGACACTTTATTTTCTATTAGTCTACTTAATTACTATTCTCTCAGGTGATTTGCCTATAAAAGCCACGTTCAATGTTTGATCAGCAGAAATGTTCAATTCATAAGAGCTTTTAAAATAATTTATAATAGTTACTGCATATTGCATTTTTTTCTGCACTATCTTGTGAGGTAACTTGGTCGCTAGCATAAAACAAATAATTTGAGTACATGTTTTTCGCAAACATGAAATATTTTTCACATTCTAAACATGACGACATATATTATAAAAATTGTTAGAAAAAGGCTGTATCTTTTTCTTAGTCCTTTATTGGTGAGAATATGTTTATTATAAAGCGTAGTCCGTAATTATAACTTCTGCACTTTTATGATTTTACATTTCAATAAACAATTTTTAATGTGTATTAACTAATTATTTAACACAATTCCGATCAATGGAGAAGTATGAGAGACTGTTCCAGATTACGTGACTACTACACGATTAATCGCATGAGGCTAAATTTACACCAACGTCCATCAACGTCTTGCCCGGGTCTTAAACCCAGAGCACCATCAGTTTGTACACCACGCGAGACAGCTTTGCAACGGAGGTTGGCCGGCCGCCTATTCGCATAAAACGCTTACAGTTGTCTGCAGAAATACGAGACATGTGACGTCCGCGCTCACCCCTTTTTGCACCGTTAGGCATTACTCACACGGCCTTGCTCGGTCCAACCTCCCGTCTGGTTGAAGAAGCTTGGCAGTCATAACATATTCACTGTGTTGAAAACTGATCGCAGGTAGAAAACTGATCGCGCGTTTGTTCTAGAAATTTTCAAGTTTGTTCCTCACTGTTTGCTACACTGGGGAATATGTAAGCCTACATAATGAAACGGAATTATACGCGTGTGGGTATTTAATACAAAAATTCTGCATACATAAGCGATACACGTTAGGTGCAATATATAACTTCAGAGAGAATATCCAACAAAAAATATTGTAACTGAAAATGCTCACAGTGAAAGGGTTTCCATAAAAAGGTTCACGTTCTAAAAGCGAACTGATAAAAGAGTTCTTACATTCCCATTGGTTAAACTATGAAACGATAAATGTGTAATATATACATATAATTGGAAAATAATAAGGGAATAAGATCAATTAACACATAATTTTTTACCTAGTATATTTAAAATCTTATTATTACCAAAATCGTGTTATCCAACTATGATTATTGAATTATCTTCAGCCATTTATCAATAAAGGTTCTTGTTAAAAACATTTACGAGTTAGTATTGCATTATTTGTGACTTTACAGTAATGTCTGCTTATCAAGAATTTTACTTGTAAAATTGCTTTTTTAGTGGTTATCTTCCAGAGAAAATTTCGATATTACATTCATTTATGTAGATTTGTAGATTATTATTATAGAAATTACGAAATAGGAAATAACTGACAATATAATTTATGCTGAGTACACATTTAAAATATTTACTCTCACAACATTTTCAGACATTTTCAGACTCAAGAAAAGAAATAAAAAATACTTGTCAGTTTTATAACACATCTCTCCTTAAATCTTCAAAACTTCCCATATAATTGGAAATGTTTTAAATAGAAGTAATTTTAAACAAATAAATTCAACGTAATTTCATTGAAAAACTGCTTGAATATTTAAACGTAAATCTTATTCATGAAAGAAAATACTTTATTAATTTACATTATGAATGTGATTTATTCCCTTGGTCTTTCACTAAAATAAAATGTATTAATGTAGTATATTTTTCAAGGATTTGAGACCACGCCTATCAAGATGACAATGCCATTACAAGATGGAAAATTTCACTGAAAAAAAAAATACTAGGGAGACGTATTTAAAAGACCTGTTGCAGAATTACGAGCAATGGATGAAGAAATTCTAGTAAGCAGGTGGGCATAACGTCTCATCGACATCCAGGTCATCAGAAGGGTCACAGTTTGGTCAGAGAATCAGGGATTGGGAAGGAAGCGTCCATGGCCTGTAGTCGAGACTCATCCCGGCATTCACTCGCAGCTACTTCAGCAAATCATGGGGAACCAAAAATCAGGGTTGCTGGACCGGGAATCGAACCCGTATCTTCCTGATTATGAGGTCAATGGTTTACCACTGCACCAACTCGCTCGGCATCACGCAAGTGCTTCCGTGTTTGTTTCGCCTACTGCTCGCACTAAGGCTAGGAATTAGCTTTATTAATATGTAAAACATTATTTATAAATGTGCTTTATGTATTCAAGCAGTGGTAATTTACTAGTGCATTGTAAGCTTTCCTACAAGTTAAATTTAGGGGCATCTGTTTTACTCGAAAATATTCTATCACTAGCTGTATTATAAAACACACTAAGATCAATTTTTGATTCATTTGTTGATTTGAATCATTACCCCAAATACTGCGAAATACAAACATTTATGGTTGAAGAAACTTAATTCTTATTGGCCCAGTCAAATCAAATATATCACTACACCATAGTAACCAAAGTGTAGTTAAAGCTATGTACTAAGAATCTTAAGTCTAGCTTACACATAAATATGTTTGCACAAACAGATGCCCTTAGTAATATTTTAACATTGCTTATCTGCCATTGAGCAAAAACACCCATGGAATGTGTCACAAAAACCTTGTTAGAATTAGAGAAAATTTGAAAACATTTCAAGCGTAGGCTGTTAAGAAAAGTTGTCGCGAATTCCTAATTTCTTTGAAAATCGAAATTTCCTTTTAACTTGTAGGCTATCTAGAATAGAATTTCACTAGCGAAGTTTGAATACATATAACATATAGATATTTACTAAATTTTACTATCACATAAATGTGAATACATTTACTGATTTACTAAATACATTTTATACTGCTGGGAAGTTAACTTTATAAAGGCTCCCGAAATCTAAAATTAATTTATTGCTTACGTAATAGCACACGGCGCCACTTTGTAAATTTTGTAAGGTTTGCAAGGAATAGTTAATTCGATTTTCCTATGCGAACAAGACGAAAAAAAAAAAAAATCCATTCGATCATTTCACGCATGCCAAGAGAAACATACAAAAATTAATTTTCTCATAACGGGCCAAGTTTTTTAACGCTGAAACTAGCAAATAAACAACGGGAGATATTGAAAAAATGTGATATGTAGATGATATATTCGCTTTACATGATTACGGGATAAAAATTGATCATAAGTCGCGGTGATCGCTTGGCCTATTCATCGAAGGGAAAAAAGTTTAATTCTTAAAAGGAGTCACACACGATCTTCACATTTTGGTAACGATGCAGACGTTGCCATTGGCCAAAGTTGCCTGGTTGGTAACGGTTTACCTCGTCTTTAATAGCGGAGTCACAAAGACGGAACTAAAAACTAAGAATGTCAGGATCGGAGATGTAAGCGGACATGGTCTGAGGAAGGAACGATTCCAGCATTCGGTTGGAGTGATTTTGGAAAAGAGTAGAAAATATAAATTATGATCGCATAAACGGGAACCAAACCAGATCCTATCGAATGTGAATCCAGTGTGTTACCATTGAGCCACGTAGCTGGGTACTCAGGCTCTAAAGGGAATAGTTGTTAAGAACCATCAAAACATCTGTACTCAACTTACGAAATTAATCATAGGAACTCTTCTTGAATGTTGCCCACCACTGCACAACAGAAATGCAGGATTTCCAAACGACTGAAAGAATACTCAAGTGATTAAAAGCCAAGGTTTGGGCGAGGAGGTGGCCCTCATTACGCGGATGCGACGGCGATGTAGCAGCGGCGAGGCAGGAGCCGGTGCTGGCCGCAGCCTGAACAAGGTCACCTCCCCGGCGAACACGACGCACGACGCAAGGAGGCATACACCCAGCAAGAGGAACATGCCCTCAGCGTGCACCAAGGTCAGCACGTTCGGCTCGTTGACGTCCTCCTCAGCCTTCTCGCGGTCCGCGAACTCGAGCGCCCGCCGCCGGATGTCGTGCCACCACTTCCCCACCATCCCCGACTCCAAGGCGCAGCTCACCACGTGCTCGAACGACTCGAACAGGACGCTGTTCTTCCTCAGAGCCATCTTCACCGGCACTGTCAACACGGGCTTCTCCAGGATCCGCATCAGCGGCCGGCCATTCCTGATGTACTTCTGGAACAGCATGTACTCCGTTCTGTAACGACCGAGCATCGCTACAGTGTCCTTTTTCGTGGCTACTTCCTGCATACAAGCATTCAATTCGCACTTCACGTGCCTCCTGACGGCCTCCATGTACAACGGCTCCCCACTTGAATTCAAGATATGGACTCCCGCCGGCGTCAGCCCTATCCTCATATTAGTGTGGAAAACTTCCTCCAAACTAGAAACTCCTGGCCAGTACATGGTGTTGGTGAGGGCACTAATGAGGCTCGACTGGTACGCAGTGCCTATTATCGTGCAGTAGAACACCCAGAACAGGAAAAATACTCGAAGGGCTGGCGTGACCGGCAACTTAGGCAACGATTCCGACAGTATTGTAGACGCTATCAACACAATGGTGGTTGAACCCCCGACGTAGTAATGGCATTCTTCTTCTCTGTTTGAGATAGCTTTCTTGGCGAGCACCCAAGTCGCGAACACTGCAAAGACGATCGATAAAATCACTGCCAACCACAAGTCCGATGTGAAAATAACAACAAGAGTCACAAAGTTTGAAATTACTTGCGGAGCTGGCACGACCCACACACCAGATTCGTGGAGATAGGTGCTGGTGAACTGCAAATATTTCACAAATTGTGGCGACACAACGTGGCTCGTCAGCACGACATCGCAGTGTTTGGCGGCCAATTCGCTGTAACTCTGATCAGGGCTGCTAGACTCGCGGTACTGTACGCTGCTGTTCATGTACTCCATTATCAAAGAAACAATCTCTATTTCGATTCCCGATTCATATGCATTGCTTTCCGTGACGTTATTCGTTTGATTGTTCTTTATGGGCGTAATCTTCTTGTTCCTTGCAGAAGAGGGTATAGTGAAGGGTGGGTTCGGTTTCACAGATGCTACTATAGGGCAGCCATATTTTTTCAGCGATTTATTAGGGAACAGAACATTCGAGTTGTTAAATTTTCCGCCCCCACGTTTCATCCACGTGTTAATATGTTCCACTGTCTTTACTTTTCTGATGCAATCCATGAGCATAGAGTTTGGTTGCCACGTATAGAAATTCCAGCCTGGTTCATTTCCGTCAACGGACACCTTTGCAACGAGCACTACAGCGTTAAGTATGCGGAACTTCCAGCAAATTGCCATGAAATTCGTAGCGAGTGCTATTTCACCTCCTGGAACATCAATTGTGTCTGTGAGGGACACTATCAACCACCTGGCCATGGAGTTGAATGCAGGGTACGACATGGATACGTTTATCTCGTACTGTAGCTTGTTGTCTTGTTGGTCGAGTGTTCCAGTCATGACAATCACGTAGCTAGACGCGTGAAAGTACTGTCCCCAAGGACTGTACCTATGCTGGAAGTCACTCTCCACCACCATGATAGACCGCTGGAAGCTGCACTGTATCTTGCTCAGGATTGACCCAACGACGAGCGACACGTCTGTGAAGTTCCTTGTGATGTTCTTCGGCCTCCCGTTTACGTTCGAGCGTCCAGTCACAGTGTCGTTCACGTGAAACACTGTAGCGCCATATTTGGGAAAAAACTTTTCGACGGTACTCAGCACGCAATTCAGTAACTGTTCCTTATCTGTATATCGCAACATTTTCGGTTCCCCTTCCCTGCAGTGTCGTCCGTGAGTGATGATGGATATGTAAAGAACACACGTGAAGAGTAAGTTGGCATGGGAACACCTAGAATAAAGAAAAAGTATTAATACATATATCTGGACAACTACGTAAAAAGTTAATGCAATAAATTTCTCATCACATATCATGTAACGCATATTAAACAATCTGTAAACCAAAACGTGTTTTTCTCTATTTGTGTGATATATCGATGGTGATATGATCCATTCTTAAGTCGGCCTTTCGAATTGGGCACATTAAGGAGATCCAATTAACGAAAATAGACTTGAAGCAGCCTCGCTAATATGTCGCATTAAATCACTGCTAAGTTGGTAACCGAGTCTCGAAAATTTTCGTGATAATTGTGTTCTAAATTTTACTGATAAGAACAGTTTTTTCACAAATTAATTTCTCGGTGCATAACGTTAGTTACATTTCCCCTTAACATACCTTGGTTTTGAAACGAACGACTTCAGATTGAGTCTGGTTCCCAGATATAAAAGCGTGTTTGCTATAGATATGCCTACGAGAATTTATATTGAGTGATTTGATTGTAACATGGTCGAGTGTTCCAGTCATGGCGATCACGTAGCTAGACGCGTGGAAGTAACTGGTTACTCTGGCAGTGTTCTAAATAGCCAAAACATCCACACCCACGTGCTCGTGCTCGGAAGCTACATCAGAGAGTGCAGTTCCATGTGACATAGCGCAAGGGCACGAGTGCCTAGCAAGTGAGCGTTGGATGCACACTGTAAAAAAAAGTGTAAAAATACACGTATAACCTTTGGTAATTTTACATTTTCTGTGTGTAATTTGTAAAACTAGTGTACAGCAATGTACAACTTTATTCATTACATAGTACATTGATATTATAAAAAAACACAAATGTATCGGTATATATACAATAAGAGGGGTATAAGTTTACAAATTTAAGAGTACGTGTAAAAACCCACGAACATGTAGTATTAAAACCGCTATCTGTGTATTTTTAAAACTACACCAATCTTGTATTGAAACACGTACATCGGTGTAAAAGTACATATTGTTCTATTTCATTCAAATGTAGAACAATCTTACTGTAAAAAAACACAAATGTACTGGTATATTGATATTTTAAAGGGTGTAAAATTACTCATGCTAAAGTATGTGTAAAAATACACTAATGCAAGGCACTAACACCCTAAGCTTGTGTGTTTTTGCAACCACTATAATGTATTAAAATACGTTCATCAGTGTAAAAGTACATATTTTTCTATTTCACTCACAAGGTAGTACAATCTTACTGTAAAAAACACACATGTACTGGTATTTTCATATTAAAAGGGCGTAAAATTACAAGTGTGAAAGTATGAGTAAAAGTACACTAATTCATGGTACTGAAACCCCCAAGTTTGTTTATTTTTACAACCATGTCAATGTTGTATAAACTCGTACATCACTATAAAATTACATGTTTTCCTATATCACTCAAAATGTAGTACCATCTTACAGTAAAAAAAACCCAGAAGAGTACTGGTATATTGACATTAACAAGGGTGAAATATTACAAGTTCGAAAGTATATGAGCGAATATTTACACATACAAATTTACGGTAACTTTACATTTTTATGTGTAATTTCCTAAAAGGAGTACACTATTTGTAATTGTACACTAATGATCCTGTGAATTTAAATATAACTTTTTGGTTCAAAAGTGATTCTTAACTCTTACTGTATATAACTACCGATTCTATATCTGAAGTCAATAGTTATTTACATTTTGGAGATGACTTTTTAAAACTCTGTTAATGTACAGGAATTTTGTAATCACAATTGCAGTGAATCTGTGATTTTTCTTTTTTGTTAGTGAGAAAATACACACACACACAGTGGTGAAATGACACTTGTGATGTTTGTGTAAATTTACAGAATGTGACAGGAAATCTATAATTTTCATAGTCAAATTGCATGCACGGTATGCATGTTATTTATCATCATAATAAAATAAAACTACAAACTGGTATGGCAATATCACGCCTACAGTATACACATAATTAGGTGTTATAAAAAATAATCAGTAACAGACTGGTGTAGTAAAATTACCATAACAATGATTGTGTTAATTTACAATGTGTGGTAGAAAATTAGTAGCAAGTATAGGAAAATAACATGTACAGAGTACATGTGATTTAATGTGATGATTAGTAAAAGAAACTGACATTTATAATAAAATTAAACTAACTACGTTTGTGTAAATTTACATTATTGGATTGATATTGGTAACAAAAAAAGTAAAATAACACATACAGAGTACGTGTAATTAAACATAATGAATAGTAAAAAGAATAACAAGTACAGTAAAATTACACTGGCATTGTATTTTTAAATATACATGGGACACACAGTAAAATTACGCGTACACATGTACGTGTAAAAATACACGAACATGTGGAGATTGTGCTGCCGCGTACGTTCGTTTTAAATTACACAGTTTTTTTTTGACAGTGTATGCTCTATGAGTGCTGTCAGGATCTTAGTTATTTATTTACATTGTGTAGCTTTTCTTCTGTTCACACAGTGCCTATAATCGTTTAATGTTCGATTATAAGTATTTTTGAATAAATTACGTAAATTTGTACACACGTAAACGCCCTTTGTTTGCACCGAAATAAGCACGTCGCGTCAACGAATTTGGCAACACCATGCTTTAACGCCATCACAAGTGCTATCGCCTGCTGACACATCCTAACTTGACTGGAAAGTAAAAAGAGTATCTAAAACACGTTTATTATTATTTTTTTATTCCAACAGTGCAGCTGACAAAAAACGCCTACCGTTAAGGGCGAGTGGGAGTGCTGATGCATTCCACGTGAGAAATGTGAAAGGAATTGTGGGAGAGAGAGAGAGAGAGAGAGAGAGAGAGAGAGAGAGAGAGAGAGAGTGTGTGTGTGTGTGTGTGTGTGTGTGTGTGTGTGTGGGCGCGCGCGCGAGCGTGAGTACAACTGCTGTTTATTTGGAACATGGCCTCTGGATTTTCCTGTTTGCAGCGGACTAGCCATATTACACGTGGAAAGCATATGATGATGCCACCATGGGTGGAATGCGTATCAAGACAAATTGGAAGCCGTCCAAGAAAATCAGACCCACCGTTATTCGTGCACAAATCAGGGCACGCATGGACAGTACCAGTGGTAGATTATCACAAATATAACTAAACATAAAAATGTTTTGGTGACTTTCTGTCACTAAGCAGAGTACAAATATATTTTATACAAATTTATGATTTGAATATTAATATGTACTGCCTTAAGTTGCACTGGGAACACAATAGCATACGCTTAAACTAAAACTTTATAAAACGATACGGAGGAAAAAGCACTAACATATATTAAAATGTATCAGAACTATGCGAGACTAGGCAAAGTAATACAAAATTGGTTTCATTCCCTCAAAAAGTCTGAAATGAAAGTGATATGTAATAACGTGTAAAACAGATATATATAAAAAAACTGAACGCCTAGTTGCAACAAATTCGTGTGATTATGCCTTTTAATATCAATCGGTGGTAAATATTCGCAAAGTAATTCATTGCAAAGAAAAATAATTAGTTTGTGAAATGAAACAATTTCCATAGTTTCCAACATCAAAAACTTAGATTGCCATAGTTTAAAAAAAAACACTGTAAACCAACCTATTTTATTTTACACGATAGAGTTGTATAATGATTTATTTCTTTAAGTATGTACATGCAACGGGTTATAACGTTTATAAAAATAAGCTATATATAGTAAATGTTTAATTATCTTACAATATGTCGTTTATGATATCATCAAAAACGGATGCCTTGCAGATGATTGACAAAAATTTCCAGCGGAATAAGTATAAATTAACTGAAGAGCACAACAAGCCCTTCTATTTTAACGATCGCACACAATTCATCACCCAACATATCATACAAACTAAATGGAAGATCCTTCCTAACTTGTCCAAACCTTTTCCTGGCTTATTTCCAAAGACTCTCCACGTCTTTCTGCTTCTTTAATCAATAAGATACTAGAGGCTGTACAAAAAAATTTCGAAAAGTGAAAAAGTAGCAAGTTTAATATTTTTCAAATCTGCCACTTTGGTATGCATCAAAATATTTTTATCTGAAGGAAAAATTGTAACAATATAATCACAGAATATTAAAATAATAATAAAAAACGACTCCTTGGAGAACTGTAAACACAGAATATAAAAAAAATACTCCTTAGAGAAATGTAAAACTTGACTATTTCTCTCTATTTCTGTGATATTGCTCACATTATTGCACTGCCTCCTATGATATTGTTTTTAGCAATCTAATGATTTATTGAAATAAGAAAGTTGACAATGCGTCCAAATGTAGACATATTTATCCACGCCTTTACAAACTTAATAAGTAAATCAATAAATCAGAGAACGTATTTCTTAAAATATGAAATGTGAGGTTCTTGTGACTACAGTGCACCACTGGCATTATCAACTTAGGAAATTATATTAAAAATAAAACTACATTGAGATTTATTAATTTTTTCAGTAATAAATAAATTCTCTTTATATACCTATCTGAAAAGATTATCCTCTTTTGAAATAAGTTTTTGTAAACTGTATTTCTAATAATTTAAGGTCTATTTAGGCTACGATTCATTGCTTAACATTTTCACGGTACTGCCATCCGACTGGCAGCTAGAAGTGCTTTGTCAACTAGAGGATGCTAATGCATTTTTTGTATACTGTACAAGCTTCACAGACTAGCAATTTATACTAGTTGTAAATCAGTTATTGGCTAGTAGAAAACTTCCTAAAGCTGCCACATATCCTTTGATTGTTTCGAACACACATCAGTTGATTTGGTACCTTTAGGGGTAAGAGCTGGGGGCTGTGGTGTCGAGATGCTGCCACAATCTTGGATCCGTCATCTTATATCCTGCAGCATCTTGTTCCTGCCATTTTTTGTATGATGGCCACATTGTTTATGTCCGCCATTTTTGAACATAATGCTCTTTAATTCCATCTTTATTTTCCTGCTCTATCATTCCATCTTGATTTGTCCTGCTCTATCATTCCATCTTGATTTTTCCTGCTCTAATATTCCATCTCATTTTTTCCTGCTCTATTATTCCATCTTGCCTCTCTCTCTCATTCCATCTTACCTCTGCCTCATTCCTTTCTCTCTTTCCGCCTTCTTCGCCTGCCATATATGAGTCCGCGGGCCGACTGCCGGGTCCATCATATTGTTTGCAGTAGATTGTTCATCGCCTATTAGGAGGTGCTGGTGTGTGTCCACCATCTTGTTTAGAGTAGTTTAAGTCGTCGAGCGATAATCAGGGGTGCTGAAAGTTTTTTTTTTGTAGAGCACAAAAAATCCTGTGAAGGGGTACGGGATCGAACTGTCGGACCACGTGGTCGCTAGCATAGTTGAAACCCTATCCAACTGAGCTATCAGGGCTGGTGTTGGAACAAGGGATTTAAAATAACTGATAGGTATTTGTGTATTTGGGGGACGAAAATATATATATATTTTTGTCGTGATTAATTTAATGAATAGTGGTAATTTTAATATAGAATATTTGACTATCAGAGAGAGTAAGATTATTTTTCATATAGTCATAGACATGGAATAAGTATATTTATAAATACTTCTTATGACTATCAGAGAGAATAAGGTTTTTTTTAAATAGAGCCATAGGTATGCAATGAGAATTTTCTATAAAAGTTTCTATACAAGTTTTTCTGACTACAAAGAAAATAAGAATTTTTTTTTCATATAGTCATAGGTGGGCAATGAATTTTTAAGAGTTTTTTTTTTGCTATGAGTGAGAATTAGATTTGTTTTTTATATAATTATAGATAGGCAATAAGAATTGTTTTCCATATAGTGGTAAGTTTTTTTTTTCATTTAAGTATTTTCTCTTTAGCAAAATATGTTCGAGACATATACCAGCAATATGATTTATTTTCATATCATCATAGGCATGTAATAAGAATTTTTTTTAAAAGTCATGGGAAATATGTTTTTTTAACGTTTAAGTATTTTCTTTTTTAAAAAAATGTTCGAGATATATACAAACATAAACAATTTTTTTCCATATAGTCATAGGCATGTAATAAGATAATTATTTTATCTAGTTATAGGTAAATTCTTGTTTTCTGTTTAAGAAGTATTTTCTTTTAAAAATACATGTTCGAGACATATAACAGCAACAAGATTTTCGCATTTAGTCGCAGGCAAACAACAATAATTTTTTTCCTCAAATGGTCGGAGGAATTCCGTTTTTTTTTGTTTGCGTAATATCCTCTTTTAAAGAAATGTGTTTTAGAATAAGTATGCGACTGTATACGTAATTTCCAATACTCTTGTAATTTTTTTGTTATACGTAGGCATTTTTTATAAAGTGTATATATTTTTTTCTTTGATATGTTTATTTTAAGTTTAAAAAAATATTATAAAAAGGTGTGCTTTAGAAATAAAATATAACTTTTATTACAGTTTTATTTGGTTTTTAATTTCATACTCTATTTTCCATTAAAGACATTTTTTATTGTGTATTCTGGTCATCCATCATCCCCCCACCACAACAACCCTCTTCACCTCCCCCTCTTTTTCAACAAATACCTATTTTCCCATTGACTAGTTTGTCAGAGCCAATCAGACATATTCGCCTACCCCCTCTATTGCACACACATACCAGCACATAAATGGCCTCGGGACCCAGTATTCTGCCTGCTGCTGCCGTCTTCGTCACCTACTCATCTTAAAGTATACAGATTGTTTCTCATCTGGAATTTTCTCATGACCAAGCAGCAGATGTTTGTGTGCTGTCCCAGTGGGCAGAAAATAATTTTGACGATCACTGCGTACGGGAGGCTACGGTCACTTGCAGTCCTAGAACCTGATAGCGAATTGGTATTTTTACCGAAAGTATTCCTGCTGACATACGCACACCACGAAGTTCGGTAGGTGTACAAGATACTTCCAGCCTACCCGCAGCAGGACGAAGATATTCGCAACTGCCTGCCCTGCAGGGAGTGCTTCGAAGGCTGCACCACTTCTATTCTGGACACTCCTCATTCCCGCAAACGGTGCAAGGTGCTATGTCGCAAAGCAACAACAGCCACGGCCGGCACAACCTCCCCCATCGACGAAGGGTCCACACAGTGAAAGCATGAACGGCTCTGCAGACCAAGTGATTGTTGAACTCATGAAGCTGATCACAGAAGGTCTCCGACCCAGCACCACCTACACATCGGCGACCTGCAACGAATGGCTTCCCGCACATGAGAGATTCTCGCAGACCACTTTCGCCACCAGCAGTAGTTGGTTGACGCCCGCCACAGCCACTGCCATTATATCGCCAACACGATCTTTAATGCATTAGGTGATGTACACCTGCTCCATCGAGTCAGGTATGGTGAAGTATTATCCCAAAGCCATCCCCGGGTTCCGGCGAGTGGAGTACCGTTTTTTTTTACCCCGCGGTATCACGATGCTGTGAAAAACATAGAAGCCTGTGATGGTGTGAATCATCCCCGCCTCTACTACGCCCTGGTACCTGCGTACATCCTGAGCATCATGAACACTGAAGGCAAGTCAAAAGTGTGTTTTATGGATAGAATTCAGTGCGATTGTGAAACATGCGCAGTGTACAACGGGAGGCCGGACTTATCCAACCATGCAGCACCGACAAATTGTTGGAGTTGAACAAGGGTGAAACAATCTTCATTAAAGCAGGCATCCAGTATAGGGAATACGAAATATGATGGTGTGGGAAGGAAACAGTGCCTCGCTTTAGTGAAGAATGTGATGGTGAGACACATAGCCTCCTACCGGACGTAGAAGCTGACACGGTTCCGTTTCTCGAGCGGACCATCACTTATCACAGTCTGCCGTGAGAGGCAAAGACAAGCTCAACGGATGAAGACGGCAAAATGCAGTCGATAATAACGAACAATATACAGGAACAAGGTTTCGAACAGAGAAACATAGTGTAAATAGTTTTATAGTTGCGAAATCTATTTTTAGGCGCATTGTGTGTGAAACTTAAAAAAAAAATTCTCTGTGCTTTAAATATTATCTTGCTTATCTATGTATAAATAATGGAGAACTATGTCGCACCATAAATGCAGAAAAAAAGGACATTATAAAAAATTCTTTTGCCTGTCAATGTAAAACTAATATTGCTTAACATGTTTGTCAAAACATATAATAAAAGAGTTTGACGAATAAAATATGAGAATAATTTTAAAACAATTCTAGTGCATCACATCAGTTCAGAAAAAAGGTCATGTAAAGTTTAGCGGTGGAAAAACCTAGTAAACATTTTGTTTTTCAAATCAGAGAAAACAAACTAATACAGTAAGGCGGTAGACGATTAAAAAATACTTTCTGAATGAATTATACATACCATTTAGCTTAGTGGCATTGCGTTTGCGAGCGTGCATGGACAGGCAGGGTAGCGAACATGTAAAAGTTTAATAAAAACAAATCTGTGCTTGCATGGCAAGAGCAGTGTTAGAATTTTCATAGGCCTGTACCTGCACGGTGGCAAAAAGCTGGATGAAACGAATTATACATAAATCGTTCGCCACAAAATTTTATTTTAGAAATAACATTTAATGTACCAAATTTGTAACGTTGAGTAAGGAGACATCGCAACGCACATACATTTCAACTATGTATATACTCAACTTTTAAAAGTCCCGAAACATAAAGAGAAGAGATTTACCTTAACTAAAAAAAATGGTGTAGCTGTTTCATACCCAGAAGGCCTGGAGACCGCAAGGGTATCTAGTAGCTACCGATGTGAACTGTATTGAAGGGCGGGCCATAATTGTCTACCCTGCATGTACGTGCATGGCATACATCACCGACCAAGAAAAAAATTCTTACTTGCAATTATTGTAATTACATACCCTTTGACAAAACATTTATGCAAACTTCAGAATGATAACATACTTGCTTTTTACATAATGCTTTTGATAATTTATAGGAAGTAACTAATTTACTCTGGCAGCAGTGGAGGCAGTGCATCGTCCTTGAGAATAAGATATCGTATGTTCAATCCCCTAGAGTCCAATAATTTTACAGTTAAAGATACAACATGATACGCAATTAAAATTCATGTTTCATTCGTATGTATTTAAGTAACGTACGGATCATGCAAAAAACATAATTAAATATACCTCGAAAAAATATTTTGTGCATAGCCGTACTCCATGCACTACCAGCTTACCCGGTATTTATAAAATACATACCAAATACGTAGACTGTAGGAATTTAAAAAAAATATGTTTATTATTCTTATTGAATTAATTTATATTCTTAACCAAAATCATACACATACATAATACGTCATTCAATGAAGCCTCTAGTTCGTAGTTTATCAATAATAGAATTTATCTCTTCACTGACAGAAAGATATCCTCTTCTCTGCAATAGAAACAACATCTTTAGTCTGTCAACCAAGTCATTGGTGTCTTCAGAAAATAAGTAGATAAACTTAACGCCACTCTTCGCAGAATAATATCGATAAATATCCACATGTATGTTCTTCTATGATGAGTAATTTGTGAGATTCCTCTGGGTTAGAGCACTGGGTTCGAATCCGTGTTGCTTCTGCCTGAACTTAAAGTAGTCTTTAATTTCATAAATGCTTTTACGCTTTTGCTTTGCACATGTCTCTACTTCATAATCGGTAGAAAATTTCCGTTTCCATATATTTTTCATACCGCCACCAGCAGTCTTGGTGTCCACATTTTTATTCTCTTTGTCCTGGATAGTTGTAACATCGTCGTTTTTCATTTTGCAGTGCATGTTTGATGTTTCCAACTTCTAATGATTTGTATAGCTCACTCTGTTCGTAGTAAATTTCTGCAACTCTCGTATTTCCATCACTTGGCTCTGTGTCATCGCCTAGTGTTTTGAAACCCATGCAGGCTCGGTTATAGTTATGGGTACTCGAATCAGAGTTAGTTTACTCGACGAATCTGTAGGAAGGCCAACCATATCCATGTCTTGTGACAATAAATTCAGTGCATGCTATCTCGAATCAAGTAAAGGTGCATTACCTTTACACGTGCTAGTGTGTCTCTTTAAACTATCGCTTCTACCAAATGTGGTTCCCCAGATGCTACGTGATAGTGATTTTCAGGTAGGACCTTTTAAACATTTGCTTTTTTTAAGTCGGCAAGCATTACAGCTTTTACTGAAGATATTTCCCGGTAGCAACACTGTTTTCCATGTAATATTCCAGTAGTAGGGATGGCACGTATATAGAGGTAAGCTCCACAGTAGACTTTGTAAAATCATTGGCTTGCATCATCTTCATGCAAAAACTAAAGTTCTTTCCACAGTCTGCAAAATTTAAGCACTATTTGGATCTTATTTATCATACATTTTATTAGGTTCATTAATCACATTGCCATGCAGTCATACTTCAACCGTTTATAATTACATACATAATGTGTATAAGTGTTAATAAATAAATATATATATAGTTATTAACACATGTCATCAGTAATATTTAAGCATTGTTCTTTTATGCTTCCTTTTAACAAGACATTTTATCTAGTTCTTTAATCCCATTACCATGCAGTTCCATCCTCAACAGTTTCATGAAGATAAGTTCTTCATCCAGTTAGAACACAGGAACGCACTTAAAGCAGACAAGCCACAAATAAGCCCGACCCATCATTCTTCCAGCTGACTAGTGCCAGTCTGGCAATAAGTTCAACGCAATTTGCGTATCATGTTGTATCTTTAACTGTAAAATTATTGGACTCTACGGGATCGAACCTACAATATTTTATTCTCAAGGACGGTGCACTGTCTCCAGCGTTGTCAGGGTAGATGAGTTATTTCCTATAAAATTTCAAAAGCATTAGGTAAAAAGTAAGTATGTTATTCTGAAGTTTGCATAAATGTCTTGTCAAAGGGGATGTAATTACAACAATTGAAAGAGAAAAATTTCTTTCTTGGTCGGTGATCTATACCATGCACGGACATGCAGGGCAGACAATTGTGGCCTGCCCTTCAATAGAGTTCACATCGGTAGCTACTAGATACCCTCGCGGTTTCCATGCCTTCTGAGTATGAAACTGCTGCACCAGTTTTTTCAGTTAAGGTAAACTTCTTCTCTTTATGTTTTGGGAATTCTTAAAGTGGAGTACATACATAGTTTAAATGTATGTGTGTCGCGACGTCTCCTTATTTGACTTTACAAATTTCGTACATTTATTGTTATTTATAAATTAATAAAATTTTGTGGCGGTCGATTAATGGCTAATTCGTTTTATCTAACTTTTGACACCGTGCAGGTACAGGCCTTTGAAAATGCTAACACTGCTGTTACCATGCAAGCACGATTTTGTTTATTAAACATTGACATGGTCAGCTACCTTGCCTGTCCATGCACACTCGCAAACTCAACACCAGTAACCTAAATAGTATACATAATTTATTCAGAAAGTTATTGTTTCCATAATTTATCTTCTTATTGTATAAGTTCGTTTTCTCTGTTTTGAAAAATAAAATGTTTACCAAGTTTTTTTCACCACTACACATTATATTACCTATCTCTGAATTGGTACGGTACATGACAAACAATAAAATAAAAGAATAATTTTTTTTCTTAAATGTATTTTTTGTGCAATTATAACACTACAAATCTTGGCATTATTCTTAAATATATAAACAAAATTATTTTTAAAACACAAAATTTTTTTTATGAAAAATTCCTTCCTGTTTTCGTTTACACACGCCGAAACACACTATGTGCCAAAAATATTTTCTACAACTATACATTTATTCACACTATGTTGCTGTGTTCGAAGCACTGTTTCTTTATATACCGTTTGTTATTATCCAGTGTCCTTCCCCGTCTTCATCCGGTGAACTTGTCTTTACCTCGCACGGTAGGCTGTGATAAGTCGTGTGGCCTCTTCGACAAACGGAACCATGTCAGCTTCTTCGTTCGGTAGGATTCTATGCATCACACCATCACATTCTTCACTGAAACGAAGAACTGTTTCCTTCCGCCCCCCCTCATCATTTAACATAGTACTTACGCTGGATGCCATCTTAAATGGTAATTGTTTCACCCTTGTTCAATTCCAACAGTTCGTCGGTGCTGCATGGTTGGGATATGTCCGGCCTCACGTTGTACACTTAGCAGGTTTCACCAACGCACTGAATTTTATTCATAAATTACACTTTTTACTTGCCTTCAGCGTTCATGAAGCTCGTGTCAAATGCAGGCACCAGGACAGAGTAAAGGTGGGGATGATTCGCACTACCACAGGCTTCTATATTTTCCACAGCATCCTCATACCTCAGTGTACATAACCAGTACTCCACTCGCCGGAACCCGGAGGTAGCTTTCGGACGATACTTCACCATACCTGACTCGAAGGAGATGGTGTACATCACCTCGTGCATCGAAGATTGTGTTGGGCGGTGTTATGGGAGTAGCCGTGGCAGGCGTCAGCCAACTGCTGCTGTTGGCGAAAGTGGTCTGAGCGGTGCCCTCATGTGGTGGGAGCCATTCGTTGCATGTCGCCGAGGTGTAGGTGGTGCTGGGTCGGAGACCTTATGTGAGTCCGACAGTCGCTTGTTCTGCAGAGCAGTTCATTTTTTTTGTGGACCCTTCGTCGATAGATGAGGTTGTGCCGGTGATGGCTGCTGCGGCTTTGCGATGTAGTACCTTGCACCAGCTCCGGTAATGAGGAGTGTCTGGAATATAAGTGGTGCAGCCTTCGAAGCACTCCTTGCAGGGCAGGCAGTTACGAATATATTCGTCCTGCTGCAGGTAGGCTGGAACTCTCCTGTACACGTACCAAACTTCGTAGTGTGCGTATGTCAGAAGGATTTTTTTTTTCGGTAAAAAGACCAGTTCAATAGCTGGATCTAGGACTGCAAGCGAGCATATTACCTGTATGCAATGATTCCGAAATTATTTTCTGCTCACTGGGACAGTATGCAAGTATCTGCTGCTTGGTCATGAGAAAATTCCGTACGATAAATAAACTGCATACTTTAAGGTGAGCGGAGAAGAGAGGTGTTGTGAAGGTAAGAGGATGGATGACCAGCCAACACAACATGAAATGTTTAAAAAAAATAAACAATATGAAAATAAAAACCAAATAAAATTGTTATAAAAATATATTTTATTTCTAAGGTACAACTTTTTATGACTTGAAACAAGTTAAAAATAAATATTTTTAAAATAGATAGTGTATACTTAAAATATATTTACCTATACCTAAAAAATATTACAAGAAGACAGAAACGTATATATATACATTCGCATAATTACACAAAAATATTTTTTTTAATTATACTTAAAAAGGAAAAATATATATTTATCTATTACTATTTAAAAAAAATTCTCATTGCATGCAAATTACTGTGTGAAATAAATTATATTGCTGGTATATATCTCGAACATATTTTATAAAAGAAAATACTACTTAAACAAAAAACAAGAATTTACCTATGACTAAATGGAAAAAAAATTCTTATTACATGCCTATGATTATATGAAAAAAAAATATGTTTGCTGGTATGTGTCTCCAACATTTTTTTAAAATGAAAATACTTAAACAGAAAAAAAAAAGAATATTATCCATGACAATATTAAAAAAAACTTATGAATGGCTATGACTATATGAAACAAATCTTGTTCTTACTGATAGTCAAAAAACTTATATAATAAGGTTATCATTGCGTACCTATGGATATATGAAAAAAATCCTACTCCCTCTGACACTCAGGAAAACTTATATAAAAGAATTCTTATTCTCTTTGTTTGTCAAAAACACTTATATAAATATTCTAATTGCATACCTATGACTATATGAAAACATTTCCTATTCTCTCTGATAATCAGAAAAACTTATATAAAAAGTATTCTTATTCCATGTATATGAATATATGAAATATAATTCTAATTCTCTCTGATAGTCAAACTTATATATAAAAAATATCATTGCTCATTAGAAAAATCACAACAAAAAAAAATTTATTCTTTTGTCCTCCTCACCTACATGCCTATTACAAAACCCCTCTCTCCGACACATGCCCTGATATCTCAGTTGACTAGGGCTTCGACCATGCTGCCAAAAATGTCTGGCAGTTCGAGCCCGCATCCCTCCACAGGATTTTCTGAACTCTGCAATAAATAAATAACAATGCTCCTGGTTGTCACTCGACGACATAAACTACTGTAAACAAGATGGCGGACGCATACCAGCGCCTCCTAGCAGGTAGTGAAGGGACCAACATGGCGGAAACACCAGTGACCCTAGCAGGCGATGAACGAAATACTGCAAACAAAATGCCAGGCCAGCAACCCCCCTCCCCCTAGCGGATGGCCCCCTGATCTACATAGATGGCGAGCGAAAAAGGCGAAAAGAGATGAGTGAGAATAAATATAAAGGAAAGAGAGAAAGGAAGAGGGAAAGGAAAGAGAGGAAAGACTGAATGAGAGGGAGGCAATACAGAATGATAGAGCAGGAAGAATGTAATGGAATGAGAGAGTAGGAAAAATAAAGATGGAATGATAGAGCAGGGAAAATGAAGATAAAATGATAGAGCATGAAAAATCAAGATGAATGATAGAACATGAAGTGCAAAAACAAAGTGGAGGACAGACAAGATCGCGGCTGTAAACAAGATGGCCGCCGGAAACAATATGGTAGATTCAAGATAGCGGTGGCACTTTGGCACCTCAGCCCCCAGCCCTTGCCACCAAAGATACCAAATCCACATACTAACATCCAGTGAATGCAAACATGTGCACACATGATTTAGAACACTTTTTATGACTCTCATAAAGGTATTGAAACGCTTCCATTTGTATCATCCTTCTAATCACTCAATTAAAAATAATTGTATCCAGATTAATAAATTCATTACCTTAAAAAATTTTCTTCTAAGGAGCAAACTGCAAGTACAACAGTGTGCTGTTTGATTATATTGGTTTTCTTTCAAGACAGCTAAAACCCAGGTTTTTTTTACGAATCATCGCTGTTTAATTGTCAAACCCATAATAAAATGCAATGCTTTTCCGACATTTAATGATGTAGTAGTGCAACTATAGCATCTCATTATCTTATCTATGACAGCGCCCATTAATGGAGTAACTGAAAACAGGTCATTACACTTAACAGAATATTTTGCACTGTTGTGTGTACAACTTCGACTATTTTCACATACTATACAGTAGCTTTCAGAACATCTGCTACAGTGGATTTGTGTTTCTTTCGTCATTTTGTTAATCTCGAAACAGGGAGCCCCCATCATCCACTACAGTCTTTGCGCCGTTAACTCTACTAAAATTTGCTTTCTGTACGCTGAAAAAATGTCGTATATTTTAGCTAGATTTTTTCGTATTTCATATGCCAAACAGTCCTTACTCTTTAATGGACATTGATGAACTTACAAACCATTTCTTTTACAATGCACGGTCTACACATTTCGCGAAATTTTCACATTTTTTGACGTGAGGCTCAAGGAGCTTCTGCACAATATTATCGCAGAAACGCTTGTTTTTCTTATATTCTGCATATCGTCCCGTCATCTAATTGAATTATACAAGCAAAAGATTACCGGCACCATAAAATAAAAAGTTATCTAAAGTATATCCTTTCAAAAATTTAACAAAACCGTGTTAATAACAAAGTCAATATTTTGCAAAAAAATGCTGGAGAATGTCATTCAACTTTGGCTGTTAAAATCATATCTTTATTTAACGAACACAGGCACGGTACTGGATAACATGGCGGATAAAATAGACAGAATGGCTGATACGTTCAGCTAAGCCATCACAGTAAATACAGATATCTTTATCGTGTTAGTATCGAAGCTATTTTACATCTGTCTCACTTTAAAACAACACCGACAGAGTATATTGCATAGTTGGCAAGTATGAATTTTGTGAATTTTTAGTAGCAGTCAAGGGGGAAACTCATTCTGCAACATATGTATGGAGCTACTGTCGTCTTTATCTCGCACTTAACCGTACGACCTGAAACCCAACAGTTCACCTTTCTATCCGGTAGTGTATTGTTCATGCGAACTATAATTACCTTACTTGGAAAACGAACATTTAAAAAACAAGCACTTACATCTGTCTTGTGTCGGCGACGGGATGCAAGTGCCCTTTGCCTGTCTTTTCTTGGATAAGGACAACTTCGTCTCCCCGAACTATAAGATGCGACGCTCTTGCTGGTTTTGTTAGATGTGCGTTCCTGTTGTCGCTGAGCTAGAATGTTTCAGAGGCACGGTGCAGATCAATAACCATTACCCACACATCACAAAGCACTACTGTATTATTCCAACGCTATCTGATGCAATAAATGTTGCTGTATAACTACTGCACAGCCTTCATTACGGTTGTTGATATCGGTAAACAGACGACGAGGCGCAGTGACTGTCTGTGAGGTAATCTGGTTACTTTTAGCTATATAACGCAATCCGAGCCTATAACAGTTGATACTATCTATAGATAAACTGTTACAAATTTACTGTACGTAGAATGATTTAGTCGGTTCTGGCATAACGGGACCTGGGACCGGAGCTCGGAGCTGTTCATGATCTGTCATTCCGGTCATACGGTGGCCATATTCAAAGCCAGTGATCGTTGGCCATTGACCTTTGACCCTTTATCATTGGCCTATGACCTTTGACTAAAAGAAATAAAAATATTAAAAAAGCTATAAAAATATTAAAAAATATATTATTATAAATTATTAAAAATTAATTATAAAATAATTTGTTGAAAAAAATTCCAGAGGCCTCCCTCTCCACCATCTTGGTAAGAGCGACCGGCCGCCACCTTGGTAGGTGCATTCGATCGACTTCTTGGTAGACTGTCTCCTTCATTCGACTACCATGTTCGTACTTTCTCAATTCCTTCGACCGCCATATTATTGTTTTTTCGGTTGTCATTTTTTTCGGAGTTTGTCTATCACCGTCAACCACCTCCCACCCTCCCTCTCGCAAGCTCGACAATTACTCAACTTCGTTCGACCCCCAGCAGACAACTGAATTCCACCACTTGTTAATAGCTGTTTAGTCGGCAGGCCTCAAATTAATCACCTCGTTCGACCAATTAGTAGCGTAGGCTAATTACGTGACAATATCTCCGATTGGCTCGTTTCTCGGGTGTCATCGATTACCTTCGTTTCGACCAATCATAGGCATTCGCTCAGACTGTACCAATGTTTATCATTGGCTAATCGCCTCACCCCCATCCCCACTAATGTTTCTCATTGGCTACCCACATCACGTGATAATCTCTCCGATTGGCTAATTTCTCGTACATTTTCGGAAACATTCTTTTCCACCACTCGACGACGACTACTACTACTTTAATCGCAAGCCCAGACTATTTTTATTTTTTCCCTAATAAAATATCTTTATAAGACACACCACGAGCACTTCTCGTGAAGTAGTAATTTTTCGCTATTTCAAGAGGAGAGCCCAGTGGTCATTTAGAAACACAGAGTTTCAGACCGTTATTGAATTGACGGTAGCCATGTCGTCAAGCGAAGAAGAAAATAACATCAACATAGAAGAAAATGGAGATGATATTCTTCAGCTCATCTGCACGATATTGGTACGAGGAGCAACGTCGTCAATGCTGTCTACTAGCACGAACGCGCAACCATTAGACAACCCGTACCAGCTCCATCAGCCAGAACGTCCTACACCGTATTCTCTCCCAGCTTCGCAGAGATCCCCATCAGCTGAGACTTCGAATACAGCGACATCAAGTAAGTGATCGTTGCCGAATTTTCTCCATTCAGGTCAGAAGACACGAGTAAGTACAATGAACTGAACTGGGAAGACCGAGGCGTAAGTTTTCGAGATGGTAGACTATAATCGATATGTTTTCCAAGTATGCCTGGGCCAGGCCACTCAAATCGAAGAATGCACGTGGTGTCATAAAAGCTGTGGCGAAAGTACTGTGCGAAGGACACATACCGAAAAAAAAATCTCGACACAAACGATAGTAAAGAATAATATAATGCAACTTTCCGTGCACTAATGAAAAAATACGGCATAAATCATTATCTTATGTATACTGGTCGCTCAAAGCTAACCTGTGGAGACATTTCACAACTAACGGAAACTACAAGTGGCTGACACTACTCCCGAAACTCGTACGCGAGTACAATTCTACCGTTCACTCTACCGCTAGCACGAAGTCCGAAGTCGTGAAGAACGACTCCCTGCTGCGAACATTTAACGCTATTCCAAACAAGTCTAAAGTCAAAATCGGTGACTTGGTGCAGATTTAGAAAAAAAGAAAAGAAAAAAAAAAGGTTCAAGTTTCCACAAAGGCTTCTGTCAGAACTGGTCTGCCGAGCTGTACAAGATGATCCGTGTATGACATGCATACCCACGCATGTATTACCTGAGGACGTACGTGGCGAACCCATCACAGGCGTATTTTACACCAAAGAGCTCTGGCCCACGCAATTTCCAGACGTGAATGGTGAAGAAGGAGCTGAAATGACGTAGTGGTCATGTGTACGTTCGGTGGCTGGGACACTCGAAGCGTGATGATTCCTGGGTCGACAAGAAAGACATTTTGACATAACAGTCTTGCTAAAAGAATAATTTAATGTAAACATACAATCTTTTAATATAATAAACCGTTGCGTGTGTGCTGAAAAGATCGTTCTTTCATTTCTGCCCTTCCCAGTGCCCACAGGCTGTTATGTAAGCGCTCATGTGTGCGGGTTTTATTATCTAAATGTTTAAAGTTGGAGTATAACTATGAATCATTTAATACGTATATATTTTCCCACCTTGGGATGTACACGTATATTTTTGCAAAAATAAATATTTCTACTGGTCGCAGTTCCATTAGAAGTAAAACTCTCCATCCGAAGTTGAAATTTTTTTATTAGTTGTTACACATACCACCCGTATTGTGTCAGTTATCAAAGACAAAGACGAGTTAAAATATTATTATTATTTTTTATTAAAGTAAAAAAGTCTTCATTTTTTTTTAATTTCTGGTTTTAGCGAGCCATGCAAGCATTGAAATGATGATGAGAAATGGATACCTTGTCAAGGATTGCGAGTTTACCAACACGATAAACACTGAATACGCTTATTATACTATTTCCCCCATGTTTTATAAAAGAGTACTTGTACTCTTTACCATGTACATTGAAGCGAACTAATATAGGGACTGTGTTAGTGTGAGACTGTTTATAAATGAACGGTGTTTTTACGTGAGGTGGTTTATGAATGGATGGTGCAGGGACTTTTATACATCACGATAAACACTGAATATGCTTATTATACTATTTCCCCCATGTTTTATAAAATAGTACTTGTACTTTTTACCATGTACATTGAAGCGAACTAATATAGGGACTGTGTTAGTGTGAGACTGTTTATAAATGAACGGTGTTTTTACGTGAGGTTGTTTATGAGTGGATGGTGCAGGGACTTTTATACATTGTATTTTCCCTGTGTACCAGCTTTAAAGGTGTTTGGAATGTTTTTTATCAATATGTTCTGAGTTTTTTCTTAACTGAGATATTTTTTCTCATGGTGACTGGTTTAATTTTTTCATCAGTATTGAAACGTTATTTTTCATAAATGAATATAGTAACAGAGATATTTTTTTTTCCAATGATGAAGGGGTTTAATTTTTTTCATCAGTATTGTACCGTGTATAATTTTTTTCCATAAATTAGTATGGCAAAAGATATAGTGTTCTTATCAGTATTTTTTTTTCGTAAATGAGTATGGAAATGGGTACAATATTTAATCAGTATGTTATATCTCTTTGTCATACCAGTATGTTTTGGCTTTTTTTTCTCATAAATCATTATAGTAGTGTGTTTTTCTCATCAGTTTGTCCCCGCAAGTATTTGAAGTCTGTTTGTCCTCCCAGTGTGTTATGTCTGTTTTCTCCCCAGTATGTTATGTATGTTTGTTCTCCCATTATGTTGTGTCTATTTTTTAACAGTCGTGTACCATGTATATATTTTCACTAGGTGTCGAACCTGGATCCTCCTGTATGTATATTCCCAGAAGGGCTAATGTTCTCCGGCGTTTTAATGAGTTTTACATGTTAAATTAATATGCGGCCGCTCTCTGATATTTCAAGTGTGAAATGTTCCAAGCCTTGGTTGCCGGCGTGAGGTTGTCTATGTAGGGTGGAGAACAGTTCTCAGTGCGTGGTGGCCGGCAGGATGCTACACTTTATGCCAGGTGCTGTGCGAAAACTGCCTGCAGTGCAAATACCTCCGGCCATCCAAGTCTAGCGGCGACTTTCGCAGCTGTCTTCATCTGCACACTTCGAATCCTTAGTTTTAAAATACCCCTCGTTCGTACACGTAATAAATGTGCGCTATGTTTGTGGTAGCTAGAGTTTCTTGTACTTTAAATTATACCATAACTAATGAACTAAATATATATTTTTTTAATATAACAAAACTGGGAAACTAAATATTTTTTTTAATTGCCAACAGTGTAAAAATAATGTGAGTGGGATATGACGCGAGATAAAAAAACCTAACATATTTATTATGCATTTATTTATGTACACACATAAAAATATTATTAATAATACAAAGGAATACTTTTTTACGCCACTTTCTTCTCTGCGACTTAGAGGGCAATACACGCATGTAATATTTTTTCCACGCGTCTCTTTTTCTCTGAGCCTTTGGGAGCATTATACGCTCGTGAGTGAAGAGATTTGGGCGTCTCTTAACAGCAAGGTGTTGAGAGCCGATGAGGGTGATTGAAGTGAATATGGAGCGGCGCCCAACGGCATCGCCCGGCACGATTCCCACTTGAGAAAATCCGGTGACCCGGCCGGGGATTGAATCCGGTTCGCCCTGGTGGGAGGCGAGCGTGCTAATTACTCAGCCACCGTGGTCCCATTACAAATTCGTAATATTTTTTAATGTATCAAGGATTATCGCAACTCGAGAGTGTTAGGGCACAGAGCGCAGAAATACCTTTGATTATCGCACTCGTGAGGTCTTTCCCTATACATCTCGAATGGCTGTCGAAACGGTGGGCAGCCGCGATGCGATGCTTGTGGAGATTTACGACGATCGTTCCGGTGGGTCACGAATTGCGCGTCATCGACTCTTGGCGAGTCACGTACACAGGGTAATAGGGATTTGTGGGAGAGTCCGACACGGTCGGAATGTCCTCGTACAAAATAGTTCCAGCGTCCCAACTCAGTCCTTCCGTTTCGTACATCTGTAGGCGATATACCTGTTGCGCGGTGTGGCTGAGGTGTTTCCACGCATACGGCGGTAAAAATGTTTAAACTTGAAACTTCTTGTCTTCGTCGCTGTACAGAAAGTCATTTCAAATTTCTTGCCTGTAGGCAAATTGCACGTCACCTTCTACAGGGACGTCGTTTTCAACGGAGACAGCACGTGAGTAGAAAACTTACACGGGGACGCCATCATCCACCGTCACAGATGTCGTGAGGCCTTCTTCCACGAAGGAGGGGTTATCGCGAGGGCTGCTCGGTGGGCCTGCACAAGCTCCTGCTATGCGGTGTGTCAGGAACCGAGGTGGTGCAGTCCTCAAAACACTCCTTGCGCGGCGGGAAGCAGTCCCATATATCTCCGTCCCTATCTCAATTTACTGCAAAATTTGCCTTTCTTCTCCCCAACATCACGTACCTGTTTGACCAAGACGCCTACATGAAGACTGCAAAAAGTTTACCGTTTGTGACGTTTGTGAACTTTAAAAACGTATGCGAGAGTAAGAGGAAACTTTCTTTGTGTCTACAGCAAAAACACTTTACCTGAAATTATAATATGACTAACATATTAACCATGTCCATAGTTGGTTCTGTGTAGAAACGTTTCTTGTTGACTGCAGGAAAAACACGATATGGCAATTCACGGCTAGCATAGATACCACACGTCTTTCGTGCATCGTGGACTGCTCGACTCTGAAAACGAGTAACTTTGGTTTTTCGCACAGGTGTCGCCGTGTGGCGCTGTCATCGCGGAACGGTAGTTTGCAAGCACAGAGCATGCGCCACGTGACGCCATTTCCGCTAAGTGACAGTTGTGTTTCAAGAAATTCAAAACTGGTGGAACCTTCCACGGTCCCTAATTGGACAAGGAATTAGCGGTACCCCGCTAGGAGGTTTTGGAAGATTTATTATATAAATAGTCATGAGACGGCCTCGTCAGACCAGACATGGACAGCCTGGGGTATCCGACTAAGCTAAGTAATTGCACCAGTATTGTTGTAATTAAATTGAGTCATCGCCCATCCGGCCTGAAAAAAAAATATACTTGATAATGTAGGCGCTTTAGATCATGGCACAAAATCTTGCAAATTTATGCATTATCTATAAATCGGTACTTTTAAAAATGGTTAATTTTTAGTATTTGCCGAAAATAATCATTCAAAGCATAAAATGTTTTACCCAAGTGGTTTTAGATTGGATCCAGTTTTGACCATATTATTGTTCAATTGTGTCCTTATGGATTTTGTGCTAAATTAATGTCAAGTTACTTAAGAGAAAATGATCTTTTCATGTTATATATTTATACCCCAGAAAAAATTGTCAAAGTATCTTTTGTCTATGGGTTGGACGGCGTATTATAAAGAAATTAGTTGCAATGCATCCTGGCGCGCATGTATATGCGGACTTTAGTAAAGTTTGATGCTATTATGATTAGCCACGTGCCATGTGCACTTAATAAGGATCATAAGTTTTGTTCATGTGGGACAGTATTAAACCACTTTTTAAATAAATTAGTTGCAATGCATAATAACGCGCATGTATATTTGGACTTTAGTAAAGTTTTTGCTATTATATTTAACCACGTGTCATGTGCGCTTGTATGAACAATCAAGATCATAAGTTTCGTCCATGTGGGACAGTATTAAACCACTTTAAAAGGAATTAGTTGCAATGCACCTTGGCGCATGTAATTCTGGACTTAGGCAAAGCTTGATGCTATTACAATTAGCCACATGTAATGTGTACTTGTATGAAAAATATGATTATCACTTTTGTCCATGTGGGACACTTAGAATGCCTTTAAGATGTTTATCAAAGTTGTCATATGCGCTGGCGCGCACATAGAAATACATTGACTTTTCAGCAAATTTAAAGTTAGTCCACATTAAATTCGAGAACACTAAAATTCAGCCACATGTCGTGGCGCATATGTATATGTGTTTTCCCCATTGTAATTTTTAAGACAAATATGTGATTTTCAGAGATAGCAAAATTGCAATGCATCGTGGTGCGCATATACCTGAATTTATGAAAGATAGTTTTAGTCAAGTTCTTTTAGCTTAAAGTTGCTCACGTGTTGTGATACTGAAAAATAAACTGTTGTACAGAAATATATTTTACATGCTTTTGTATTCTTTGTATGATGGTATTGTGAACAATGTTTACCATATATTTTGAACAAAGTAAATGAATAATCCAAGGCAAATGTTCTTTTTCCTTATTTCAGTAATTGTAGAGTTTTCAGGACAAGACTGCGGGTTTACACTCCTTTGAAGTTTGCATAGAGAAAGTTTTCAAATACATAGTTGTTCTGGCTTGAATTTTGGGCAGTGTTATGCCCTTTGCCACGTCCTTGGGATAAGGGCATCGCAGTAGGTCGGTGAATACTTGAATATGGCCGATATTTCGTGAGGTGCGTAGACCAGAATAAATTATTTCGACAGGTACGGAAACTCATCCCGTTTGTCCACGGCACTAAGCGACCGCACCGTTCTAAATGACCAAATGGCCGAAAGGATTTTGTGACCACTCCGACAATATGCGTACATCTCCAAGAGCGAGGTAAAAATGTCTATTTTTCCAAAAGAGTACTCGGAGTGCATTATATGAAGATTTTTAGGGGCGGGGATAATAAAAATTGTACGGGCTCACAAATGAAGTAGTAGCAGTATTCTATTTGTGGAAATCAAGGTTTCTGAAAACACACCAGAAATGAGCCAATCAGAAAGATTGTCGTGTTATGTGGTTAGTCAATCAAAACATTAGTGGGGATGGGAGTGGGGTGATAAGCGAATGCGAAATATTGGTAGATTTCTAGCGAACACCTATGATTGGTCGAAACGAAGGTTTCCGAATACACCCGAGAAATTAACCCTGGCGGAGAGATTATCACGTGAGTAATTATCCAATGGTAATCAGGGGTAGGGATGGAGCAAGCACTACTAATTGGTCGAACAAGGGTGACTAAAGATGGAGGCCCGCCGACTAAACAGCTATTAGCAAGAGGCGGGGGTCAGTCGTCTACTGGTGGTCGAATTAAGGTGAGTAATTGGCGGTGTTGGGGGTCGATCGAACGAAGGCATAAGACAAACTACAAAACCCATTACGAACGAAAAAAACCAACGTGGTGGCCTCCAGTAATGCATAAACAAATGACGATAAAAAAATCCAATATTATGGACGAAAGAACGTAAGATGCAGTCTTCAGTAACATATAAACAAATAACGGGCAAATGTACAACATAGCTGCTGGTGGGTGTGACACCTACCAAGATGGCGGCTATGACGCCTACCAACATGGCAGTCGAATCAAGGAGGCAATCTACCAAGATGGCAGTAGAATGAATGTGATAAACAGCCATGATGCCTACCAAGATGGTGGTCGAATGCACCAACTAATATGGCGGCTGGTCGCTCCTACCAAAATGGTGGAAAGGGGGAACCTTCGGAAATTTTTTTAATAAATTTTTAAAATATTTTTGCAAAGAAATTTTAAATATTGTTTTATAAATTCTTGTGGATTTTTTTAGAATCTGTCGGATTTTTATTTTTTTATTTTTGAGGTCAATGGTTAAAGGTCAAAGGAAAATTGAAAATGGTCACTGGCTTCCAATATGGTCGCCAGGTGACCATAATGACAGAGCTTGAACAGCTCCGAGCTCCGGTCCTGGGTTACTTGCGTCAGAACCTACTAAATCATTCTACTAGTGTAAAATAAGATACATTTTATACTTTTTATTTAGTATCGTACTTAAATGTCACAGACTTATTGAAGGTTGATCAGCTGACCACTGAACTTACTTGAATCGTCAAATGTTCATATGTTAACGTTGACAGTCAGTGTTTCATGGAATATTTTCGTGTAACTACTGTTTCTTATAGTATTACGTAAATAAATAATTCCTATAAAATTTAAGCACGTGTAAGTGAATTTATCAATGACGACATAAAACAATATTATTAAGGAACCCTTTACGAACAATAGTATGGCTCAAGTCACTAACACATTGATTTAACTAGGTTTCCTCATAGACCTAAAGCTGGAGTTAACAACTGCCCAATCGGGGGAGTCCTTCCTACAGGCTTTTCTCGGTAAAATGAGCATTTCTGAGGCCGTAGTTACTTTTCCTTTAAGCCATTTTAAAAATCATTTTCACCACCTTTGTAAATAAATGTTGCCATGTAAGTAATAAACACTGTATGTATATTCCACCGCACTCAGAAGTTAACGTCTAAGGCTAAAATAAAATATATTTATTGACTATTATTCCAAATGAGAGTGCTTTCAAAAGTGCTCACTTAACCGTTAATAGCCTCTACTCAGAAGTGCGTAAGACGCACAGTAACTCTAATCACTATGCAAAGAAAAATATCACGTCCAGGTGGCAGATTCTGACGACATAATTTCTTTACCTCTGAGATACCGCCAGGGTACTTCCGGCAACCAGGAGAAAGTATAGCCTTTTTTTTCAGCTAGGAAGTTTATAATAGAATCTTTATTTCGCCACTCTCTCCATGACACGCATTACTCACTCTTTTCTTAGTCTTTGCGTCTACTTCTTTCCGCGAGGTTCCCAAACATCTCCTTTCGTGCTACCCTCCCTCCGTGGAGCAGTGACAGCATCACAGCACTTCATAATACCCGCCTCCTACGGCGAACGTCTCAGTTCCCCTCCGTCCTGCCCCCACCACTACCTGCTTTATGAAGATAATTTGTTCCCCGCCTCCCTCCGCCTCTCACCCTCTCGCAGGCTTCAAGATTTGTGCCGACATTATTCCCTAATGCCAGCCAACTTTCCTAGCTTATTTCTCATTTTTACTGCCCTTATTTTTCCTGTACATCTCCAAGATATGCCGTGACGGTTGCGTCCTGCCTTTACTTCTCGAAAACTCTTAGTAGAGAGCCTTGAGGGCTGACATAAAATATACGCAGCTGCAGTCGCCCCTGTCACTGTAAAATTATACGGCTTGCAGTACTGACCGTTTTCGTTAGAGTTATCTAGAGCATATACATTTTTATTTATTCAGTCACAATTATTTAAGTTATTTGTTTTTGCAATTGTGCTAACAATAGTTAATGTGGAGAAAGTTTCGCCTTTGTAGATTTATAAACATTACTCTTATATACCAATATACGACCATGCGTAATTTATACATTTCACACCAAATATAAAAATTTGAGAGAATTTCCTTTCCTCGGCCGTAAAAATCAATGCCAATAAAAAATTTTTCACGTAGCCGTTGAAAATTAGTCATCTTGTAGAAAATATCTGTAAATTTTTTGTCTGATGTGTTCACTGATTAACCAACTAGGTTAGTGTCGGAGTGGAGGAAATGAAAAGTGGCTGATGCGAAACCAGCCAGCCGCTCAAACTCAGGACCATCCTGAAAAAGCAGGTAAGTGATATGAAACAAGGGTGGATCAGCGGTGCAATGAATATTAGGAGATAGGAATGACCTGAAAGCCACCTTTATCCCTCCACCATACAATGGCTGTGACCACTACGCTTTCCACATAACAATCAACTAGGGAAAATTATTACCATTGCTACCTGGCCCGAACTGGTGATAAACACTCCTCATTTCCGACCTTCGGTATTGAGCTCGTACTTGCCAACACTCGTGATAACCGTACAGCGGTAACGCACGGTTGCGTTCGCAGAAAGCGGCAATGGCAAACGAAATACTTAACAGGAAATATAGAGTGTCTGTACATGCAGTATCAAGCCTAACAAATTTGGAAGGATGTGGATTCGATCCTGGCCGGCTGCATTAAGGGCAAATTAATGTAGATAATATTTTTAGAGAGTTTTTTTTTACAACGAATAACATATGCAGCATAGCTAACCGAACAAAGATAAAGGTATCAAAACAAAAATTGTCGTTGAAATCATCGTATATCTGTTTTTGTTACAAAAAATATGTATCCCGAGCGGTCGCATACAACACATACATAAAGTCTTTAGAAAGATTCACGCCATTTACAATTTCAGACCCCTGCTAACCCTTACGGTCCTTGCATGAGCTCTGAAATTATTCACGAGCAAGGAAATAACACAGAAAAAAAAATTAGGCTTTTCATTTGCAAATTGAACATGAGTCAGGAGTTCCAAATTAGCGACCATAATATTTCAACTACGAAAGTCAGAATTTTGAGCTTGTAATTAATTTTGTTTTTAAGCTATTAATTTTCTGGAAATTACCTGAAATTGTAAGTAAATAGGTAAATGTTTAAATCACTGTATTCGTTAAAATATTATCCTTTAAATTAATAGATTGTTTTATTTTGCATATGCCACTGCAGAGATTTATTGCATGCCATACTTACCCACATTGCGATGATCATTCATCTGTTATTTCGTCTAGTAAATTAACTGATTGTTTTATTGTGCATATGCCACTGCAGAGATTTATTGCATGCCACACTTACCCGCAATGCGATGATCATTCATCTGTTATTTCGTCTAGTAAATTAACTGATTGTTTTATTGTGCATATGCCACTGCAGAGATTTATTGCATACCACACTTACCCGCATTGCGATGATCATTCATCTGTTATTTCGTCTAGTAAATTAACTGATTGTTTTATTGTGCATATGCCACTGCAGAGATTTATTGCATGCCACACTTACCCACATTGCGATGATCATTCATCTGTTATTTCGTCTAGTAAATTAACTGATTGTTTTATTGTGCATATGCCACTGCAGAGATTTATTGCATGCCACACTTACCCGCAATGCGATGATCATTCATCTGTTATTTCGTCTAGTAAATTAACTGGTATCTCTTTAAATTTTTCCTGGCAAATCAATAAGTGGGCTCCTACCGCATCCCGTGGAAAGAAAGTCGATTTCTGAGATTTAGGTCGCACGGTTATGAGAAAAAGTATAAACACCAAGATACGGTTTAAATGATAGGGATGAATTCAACTGACAAACTTCGTTAGGTCATTACTTATACAAAATAAAATGGGCAAAACATGGGACGCTTTCTACCGAAACTGAATATTAACGCAGATATGAGGTCTCGTAAAAAGAGTATTTGAACATTGGTTTTTGCAAAATATCGGAAATGAAGTGAAATTAAAGTACAATTCTCCGACAATTGTTTTATTTTATCAAGATCTTCAACCAAAGAGCAAGCTCTCATTAATGCCTCCCACATTAATGATAATAACAGGGGTGGACATCATCCTCTTACTGCATACAACTTTTTTTACCGTCTGGATTAATAGACGTTTGGCGCTTGTTTATTGATCCGTATAACGGAATTCTTAAACGGTACCTTTTGTTGCAACTGCCCAGGATACACCGTTTTTTAATCAAAACACGCAAACATTTCGGTGGCAGCGACACAGTTCCAGGCGCGTAGGCAATACAATTCTTTCCTGCTGGGAACCACACACCAACCAACAAACAGGAACCTGCAGTATTATTAACTTACTCATATATGGTACATGTTGTTTACAGTAAGTGTTCAAATTGTTCTCCACTATCGTCTGTGCATTGCGCAAAACAGTACATCAGCCATCGAAATGATCAGCGAGAATTTCTTGTTTATTTGTGACACTATCCAAGTTAAATTCTAAGCGTGATGTCATATTAAAAAAAAAAGGCGCGAGTGTTGTTTGCGGAAGCTAATAAGCTTGCCTGTAACTCGTCTTGTAATCCGCACGTATCTCCGTCGGTCTGTTTGCGGGCCGAGGTGTTGGGCTTGATCTGGTAACACCCAGAGTGTACGCCAGCAGCACTAGCTTACAGATATATGCGTCCTCTCAGAAGCAGCAACTTACGTCATAAACTACAAGACAGGGATTCCTTTGCAAATAAAATCCTGAACAAGAAAAAAAACTTTTTGGTGCTGCTGGCATTCCAAAACCCTTCTGCTTTCCATCTCGTACCTTCTCTTTACCCCCACTCCCCCCCACCCCCTTTTCTCGTCACGGTCCCAAATCCTTCCACGGCCAGAAAGCTTCCCAGCCCTTTCATGTCGGTCCATCCCTAATCTCTCTCGCTTGCCAACCCCGCCCTTGCCATTTTCAGCAGCGCGTGTCTGCTTTTGCGAAATAACAAGTAAAAAGAAAAGTACACACATACTACTCTTACACAAAAAAAAAAACTGAGTTTCCGTTTACTCGCCTGGTTCGTTTTACAGGTTTTTAAAAAAAGGCGTAGGCACAGGGGAAGAAAAAGTTAGGAAGAACAAGAACGGAATCTCGTATTTATTTTCTTTTGTTCTTTTCCCCTCCTTTTCCCACGTGCTTTATCGTCCCGTAAAATATTCATAGAGTTGTCAGATTAAATACAGTGTTCCGCCCTTTACATGCTAAGGGTGGGAGCTTGACTAGAAGGAGGCTGGTGGTAGTAGAGAAGGGAGTCTTCCTACGCAGCACGCGTCCCAACAAACTGGTGATGGGGAACGAGGAGCGGAGGGACACGAAACTTCCTGAACGTGGACTTACACCTCGGGGATGTACAACTTCATTCCTACAACCAGCCGGATGCAGTTACGTCCCAAGTTCCGAACAACGAACCGGGAACGTAGGTATGCAGAAAAAAAAGTTACCCATGCGCCCTTTTACGTTCTCTTGTTCGTGCGGGTTACAGTGTCCGCACAAACGAAACAAGAAACGAATAAATATTCGCTTGAATGTAAAAAAAAAAGTTAAAGGGTTGGCGAGGGACAAGACCTGAAACTTCAATTGTTTCAACCACCTCGAAAGAAAAAAAAAGCACTAGTTTGTGGAAAAGTTGGAAAAAAAAAAAAAAAAAAAAAAAAAAATCCTAAAATTATCAAAAAAAAATTTTGAAATGATTTTATCTTGGAAGTAAATCAACAGTAATTCCTTGGCACTTTTTTTTTTCCAGAAAATTCAAGTATTTTAACTTAGAAATAAATTAACAGTAATATATTACAGTTACCAGTAACGGCAAGATTATTACAGAAATAATTTTACTGGCCAGCGGAGAAAAAATTGTTTTTAATCACACAGTAACAACTAAGCTAAAAATTAATTCTTTCATCACAACTTGTATTACGACGCCCTACGATTTCCGCTGCGTATACCACGGTCAGGTAAGGCGAGTTTGTAACATTTTAAGAGACGAAAATGAACTCGGATTTCCTATCTTTAGAAGTTGACAGAGCCTTACTGCTCAACATGTAGCAAAATAGTGATTGAATTCAACTTCCCTACATTTTTATTTGGCAAAGTTTTGGATTTTTATGATTATCAACAAGTAGTGTTCAAGTGTCCCAAATATTTTGAGCAAAAGTTTGCCAACATTAGTTTTTCAACCACATAAAATGTAGCGTACCACGATTGGAAAAATCCACACACATTGTATTTGGTTTAGCACCAAATTAAAGTAACCCATCGTATGGAGTTAAAATGTGTTTACCATATTAGATTTCGGAGCACTTATTATTCAACAGAGAAAAAAAATGCATCACGTAAGGTTCTTTTTTTGGGTCCTGTGTTAGTTCATGCCATTTTCTGTAGTACGTTGTTATATATATATATATATATATATATATATATATATATATATATATATATATATATATATATATAGGCAATTCAACAAAACAACTGTTGCCTGCATCATCTTGGCTGTTTACTTGATCGTCATAATTACATTAGCGTGTTTTATCTTGTGAAGTGGAATTTCTCTGGGTACCTAGCTGGTAGGTAAAACACTAACAAGTGGGATATAAAAAGCACCGAGTCAGTGGAGAGATTTGGGTGGCTATTAACATCGAGGTGATGAGAGCCGATGAGGGTCAAGCGAGTTGAGAATGGAGTAGCGTCGAAATGCAAGGGCGGGGGAAACGGGAGATCACCGAGAAAACCTGCCGATCAGCAGCATCGTCCGGCACGATTCCTACGTGCAAAAGCCCAGGGGCGACTCCGCCGGGAATCGAACCCGGTTAGCCTTGGTGGGAAACGAGTAATCTAACCACTACACCACCGCGGCCACTGATAAAAGAGGAAGATCAGTATATGATAATCCCAGAAAAATTCACCAGCCCACTGCAAGTTAGAGCCGCTGATATTTGATTATTGGCTGATGTTAGATTATAAGACAAATTTATGATTGGCTGGTTCAGGCTGTTTTTCATTGAAACTATACGGGATGCCCACAATGAAACGCCCTAATTTCGTTAGCCTTTCAGGAGTGAAAGAATTTAAATACAGGTAATTTGTTGATTCACATGAATAGCACAGCAGTTCAAGTTTTTAAAGAAAAAATCAGTGTACTTCTATGTGAGTCCCTTTGGTGACACGCAGTAATGTCTAGTTTGCACTCGATTTCCGTCCATACCCCGAGTAATGGTGCGGATTGCTTCCACAATCCCGGAACGGAGAAGGTCTTGAAGGGCTCCCTCCCACTTTCGTGGTGTAAACTGCACCAGAAACATGAAAAGTGGCTTCGTCGAAAAACATAACCTTGGTCAGATAGTTGTCTCTGTCGATTCGCTCCAGCACATCACACGCAAACTGGTATCACCGTGATTTGTCTTCGGGTGTCAGCTCCTGCAGAATGTGCACCTTGTTGGCATACAGTCGCAACCGCTTACGAAGCACCTTATGAATAGCCTATCATCGCATCTGCAGTTCTCAGGAAGCCCGACGAATTGACTTCCTTGGGCTGCCGGATAATGCTTGCCTGTTGTTAGTAAGGGGAGGTAGTATGTTCTAGCACATAATTAATTAAAAATGGTGGCGATGCAGTTGCAGTTACTCCTGCCCCCCTCCCGGACATTTCCCACTCCCCCTTGCTGGAGACCATCTGTGGTCGTACCTCCTGTGGTGTGATGGGATACGCAAAGGCCCACTTCCTCCCTCTCTCCCGGGGGGGGGGGGGCATAGTGACCGAGTGGATAGCCTGCTCACCTCCCACCAAGGCCACCTGGGTTCAATACTCGACCAGATAATTCAGGATTTTCGCATGTAGGAATCGTGCCGGACGATGCCGTTGGTCGGCGGGTTTTCTCGGGGTTCTCCCATTTCCCCCGCCCCTTCATTCTAGTGCTGCTCCATACTCACCTCAATCACCCTTATCGGCTCGCAAGACCTCGCTGGAGTTCATGGTTCTTGCATGGGAGCTGTTTTCACAGCAGCGTTACTTCTACAACTCGGCACAATATGTATGTATATTTCGCACGGGAATGCACACTAATACGAGTTTAAATTATCTGTTTAAAATATACAAGTTATATTAACATCGTCAGCTGTTAAGAAATAATCATACTTTTGAAACATTGTCTTGAAGCATTGTTAAAACATAAAAAGAATGTTTAGCTAAGGTAAAATAGTAAGAGGTTTTTTACATTACTAGACACAACAGGCGAGGCAGCTTCCAGCCTAGGGAATTCGGCCCTTCTGCCCCTTCAGTTAATTTTGGTGACCACAGAGGGAGCCACAAGTCGTTGGAGCTAAAGAGGCCACAATTTAAGTACATCAATAAAAGTTATCATACTGGTTTCGTACTGAACTGAAAGCAATGAATCATAATAAATATGGTATTAACAAAAAACTATTATTAATATATATACATATAACATGCCTTGTTTTTTGCAGGTTTAAAAAGAAAATAAATAAAGCTCAGTTATGGAAGGGGACCATTGTTTCCATAGCTTCCATGGATGCTTCGCCACTGGTGTTTACCTGAAGATAATATTCAAATACGAGACAATGTATTTTATGCGAGTGAGGAAATGTTTGAATTATTATTTTTATTATTCTCAAGTAGTTATTCTGACTCCGATTTAGACAAATATAAGGGGCTGTGTCAATTTTACAAATGCCTATTCTCGCTTAAACAGTATTGAAGAAGATCACCCGAAGTTATATTTATTGAGGGAAATTGTTGGTAGTGGGATCTTTAAAGATGAAGTTTATAATATTTCACATATATTTTGGAACAACCCGGACGAATTAGTGGCTCGTTTGAAATTACTTATAACCTCAAAACAGGCTGAAAATAATTCACATACAAACGAAATAATCTCAATTCCAGAGGAGCTGTCTGAGAGTGGGTATATTTTTATGTAATGAAGTTTAGTAAGATTGCTCAAGAATTACATGCTCTTGCACGAATAACTTTTTCTAGAAGAAAAGTTATTACTCTGGGAATGAACAATTTGTTTGAAGCTGACTTGTGTGACATGACATTACTTTCGAAATACAATAATGAATGAAAGTATATTTTAACTGTAATAGAGGTCTATTAAAATTATACTTGGGGCATGCCTGTGAAGAACAAAACAAGTTACCACTGCAATGAAAGCTGTTTTAAAAGAAAAACCCTAAACATCTCCATACTGATAAGAGAATGGAATTCTTCAATAGTGATTTCCAGAAACTAATAACACAGTATGAAATTAATCATTGTAACATACTCTGAAATTAAAACTGTTGTAGTCAAAAGATTCAACAAGAGTTTAAAACAGCTAATATTTAAACATTTCACTTTGCGTGGAACTTACAAATGGATTACTGTTCTGTCTGAAATACTGAAACTGTATAACTCAAGATACCACAGAACTATCAAGATGGCTCTTGAAAAGTTAGACAATAGGTTATTGAAAACTGTATATAATAATCCTAAATGATAGATCAGAAAATACTGAAGTTTTAAAGTCAGAGAATATGCACATATCTCCAAAGTCAAAGGTATCTTTGAAAAGAAATATTGTGTCAATTAGACATATGTAATATTTAAAATTATTTATTTTAGACATTCCTTCCCTGGAGTATATTAACTTGAAAGCTACAATGGCAATATGATAAAAGGTGGTTTTTATGAATATGAATTACAGAAAATTAATTCCCTAAATGAAAATTAAGTTGACAAAGTTATTAGAAGGGAAGAGGATAGGTCACTGGTTAGTTGGAAAGGACACACAAAAGCTCATGATTCATGGTTGAGAAATCAAGACAACGTATAAATAAAAAATGAAAGCAACCAAATTTGATGTGTTTGCATTTAATGATTCTTGTCACTCACTTGATGTGAAAGGTTATACAGATTTCTCATAGCATGCAGATGCGACACATATATAACAATAATTGAATTATATATTTTAAGTTAATTTAAATAATTGATCACCCAAAGTGATATAATGTCTGGCACAGCTCCACAATCTGATCACTATCACTTCTAGACATACACTGACAATTTTCTACATAAACTCCGCACATTATATATTAAAACACAAAGCCATATAACCCCCAGGAAATACTACTGTGTGTGAAATAAATAATGAAATAGCTCTTCCATATATGCTGAGGGTATAAACATTCATACCGGTGACTGGAGCTCACTTTGCAGCGAGAAGCAGCATGGTGTGAATGTCTAATTAGCTTTTGTACTAAGTAATTGTTCATTGCGATGTGTAATCATATAGTAATTGATTGCTGCATATGCAAGGGTGCCAGTGCACAAATATATTTAATTAATCGAATTATTTATTTATTGTGTGATTAAGATCCCCTTCCAGCACCCGACCTGTCAATACCTCTGCAACAGGCAACCTCGTCAAACCTCAGTCGTACATCGACCTCCTATCTGATGTGTTATTACTGTCTCTCTCTCCACATGTAATACTTATTTAATGCAATATGTACTCTCTTGGTACATGCATGTGCACATAATTAATTATTCCATTTAATTAAAATATTGATTTATTACATGTACAATTAAAATCATAGGCACTTGCATTGCCCTCTCCCCTCCACCTGTTCTATAACCAAATACATTTCCCCTCACACCCCACTAACTCCTATACACCTAACCAAACCCCTCCATCCTCGCAATCTACTTCCAGCGCCCGACCTGACAACCATGTACATATTTTCTCTCATTATGTTATTGCTAATCATGCAAAAATAAATTATAAGTAATTCCAACAAGCATCGAACCAAGCACCGGTCCCTGCTACTCCCCCCCCCCCTCCAAGCCGGGCGGAAAACAACCCCACGAAACCTGCCAGAACAACTTCATTCTACGACACACACAGGGGGGAGTGACAGATAACTACACTCTACTCATAAATATAAGACTAATTTATGCGAATATGTTTACACCTTTGCGAATATACATATGCGTACACATAGGTAATATCACTTTGTATATACATACTATCTGAAATTTAGACTGTGGTAAAAATAGTTCAGTGCTTTCACAAACACACAAAAAAATCGTTTTTTTCATGGTCAATTACTATGAACTGGATTTCGTTTTAGACTTGCAGACTTAATTTTTGCAAAATATAGACAAGCATCATAATTGTCACCCTCATGTGAAAAACTCTAATTTCATTGCACATTGGCTTGGTGTCTCTTACAATATCTGCCCAATAGTGAAAAAGAACATAATAATGCATTCATGCTAAATATTTCACTTGTTCTTGGCATATATAATACTTTTAGCAAAACCTAATTTGTTTATTCTTATTATTAATTTCACACATACAAAATCAATAACAATGAACTATAAACTCGTACAGCTGCGTATTTACCACTATAAACTTTTGTCACTACATTTTAAAAACTAATGCTAGTTTATTACTTCTTACGTGAAGGAAAAAACAAATCAAGTAATCTTTCACTGGCCATCAATTTAAAAATTACGTCTTCAACACGACTTCATACGTGGAATCACATTTCATTTTTACCTGTCAGTATAGCCGTGTTTAACCAGTTTTAAGATGTTGCAGTACAGGCAGGTATATTCGTCGTTTCAGAGACTTGTTACAAGTGTTTCTTTAACCATGGGCCATATGTGTCAAATTTTGTCTAACAGCTGAGTCATGTGTACAATAGATATATTTATCTGTCGTCATTTTAAACACATACATGTGCACATACAACTGAACAATTTTATTCACTAGTTGGCATCAGAGTATGGTGGCCGTGATGCGTACTGGATTTACGCTGGTGGATTACGACTATTGCGAGAGCTCATTAGTAGAGTGCGAAATCCTCATCCAGTTATGTTAGTGGGAGGACCGATAAAGCTTAGGTCCGCACGAGGATCAGCAATTAATATTTCCCTTTTGTATCAGGCTTGTACGGAATGACTAGGCAATGTATCTTTTAAAGCGAAATACCTCACAGCATATTTGAAGCGTGCAATTAATTTGTTATATAATATGGAAAGAAGTTAACACTTCTGATATATTACTCAATATGAGTGTGTAATGTCAAGCAACAGGTTACTCGGGACTTTAGATTAAAATACCCTTAGTCGTGTTTAATGAACACTAATTTCATTAACTAATTGATAAGTGTTTTGAAACACATTTATTTCTCTAAGAAACTTGGTGTTCGTCCAGATAGGCTTCCTCTTCCATAAAAGAAATACTATCCCCAAGTATAAGGAGAGGTGTGGGGTGAGAGTAATAATCCTTATAACCATCATCACTTGTAATGAATAATAAGAAAAGAAACCCATTTTCTGAGGGGGCCTTATAGTCTGTTCAATAAAGAATGGTTGCACATTTTCTTGGGGCCAAATCTGAAACCTGCACCAACTTGGACACACTTGTAACTATACACCGTGTATTAAATTAGCGGTTCATAGATAAGATACTCAAATGTAACACAAATATCTTGAACTGAGTTCAGTCAGTAACCTCACGCATATCACATGTGTGTGCTCATCGTAAAATTAGCCTATACTGTGAGAAAAATGAATGGTTAAAAAATGTATGACATTTCGAAGCATCTAGACTGTTTCTGGGTTTCAGTAAAACTGGCCTGCATCATTGACAAGCTGGCATTCGTATGGGGTAATTTATTTGTTTCAGAAAACTGCAGTTTACAAGAAAAAAATACTCATCGCCATTATTGATTTTGTTATATTTAAAACTTTATAACACTTTTGCTGCGGAAAACGATCCAATTTTCTCCGCTAGCTTCACAATGACACAAGAAACTGCAGTGAAAGCCTCTGGATGAACTTTCGTCACTTAAAGATTTAAAAAATTACAATACTTAATTTTCCTGCTACGTCGTAAGCACATGCAGAGTCACGAATGGGATAACAGTAATAATTAGTTTGTTCTGTTAAATATAAGTTATAAATAATTGAATGTGAAATTTAGATCCTTTCCCGAAAGGTTTTTATTATTGTTTCAACAAACCACCATCATGAAGTTGTCAGGCCTTGTGGTTAACACGCAGCCCCTTCCTTCTCCGCCACCTTCCCACTGAAGATTAGGGTTTGATCTGTGGGGACCCGGATCGGGACCATACACACTTGGGAAAAGTGGAGGTCTTTCCGATAACCAGTGGTTTTCTCCGACTGCACCGCTTTCCCGCCATTATATTCCGTCACCCACGCATTTTAGCGTCTCAATGCATGCCTTGTCGCAAGCACTACGGTCATCAGAGAATCAGAAAATAAAGAGTGCAGGAGCTTCAAATATATTTTACAAGGCGCCTGGCCACAGCAAGATAGCTTATGGTATGCCAATCTCAAGTTTGCATGCTCTGAAGGCACACCTACAGGGCGTATCCACACAGATAAGTTAAACTGATCCTAAAAAATATGCACATTCCATAAGTCATACAATATATGTAAAATATTTTCATATACAACGTTTTCGTATAATTAGACGCCAGTGGCAGTTCTGGTGTTATTTATGACCTATAAAGAAACGAAAAATTACTGATGTACAACAATAAAATAATAATGTAAGCTGTAAGATCCGCTTACTACATTTTGGATACGACTATAATTTCTATACGAGATACGGATTTCACGTTAAATAGGTGTGGAAATTTGTAGCGAATTAAATATTATCAAGACATATGATTGTTACTGTTAGTGAAACTGCATGGGGAGAATGGTTTGTTTGAACCATCAAAATATAAGTTTGTATACGGCAAAACAAATAAGGAGTTCCTCGAACAAAATATTCTGTCGACTAAACAATATTTGAAATGCAACAAAGCAGATTTTTTTACTTACCGGAACATACACTTGAACTGACCAAACATATTTAGTTGGGCAAGCAAAATCTGCCTGACAACCAAATATTTGTTTGACTCAACTGTATACATTTGTTTGGCCATATATAAACAAATGTATTGTTGGCTCAAACAAACGTTCCTCTCAGTGTGAGTACGGTATTTACAATAGGCCTATACAAAGTAACTTTTCTTTGCCACTGTTTCTGTTTAACGAGTGTTTTGGTATCTTTTACTACGGCTCACAGAAAAGCAGTGAATTTGTGACCTTTGTAGGTAACAAAAAATGTTACTACCTCCTTAAGTCAAATCAGTTTAGATGGGCTACAAAAGCATGACATGTTTCCTGAATTTGGTGTGTATCAGTTAATTATTTTCCGTGTTAGAACACAAAAGTTTTATTTTCCATATGGTGCTACGTTGAAAAAAGATGGACAGTTTAACTTATATATTAGCTCATTTTATAATTGCATAAATACTGGCAGCATCCAAAGTTGAGTTGAAATTGGTTACGCTGTTTTGTAGATATAGTGCGTTATGCTAGAAAGTTTATATGGCTAATTTAAAAAAAAAAGTGTCTGGCTCTTTTAAAACATAGCCTTTATATTTGCATGGCCTATCACAGTACTCCCTGTTTGCCAACTTAGATTGGAATCGGCAGCTTGTTACCTGAGGTATAACAAAACTTAATTCTTCATATGACACTATCTTATGAAATGGCGAAAAGTAGACATCCTGTGTAGACACATTTTATTTCTATATTGCCAGGTTACAAAGTTCACTTGAAATTGGTTACTTGGATTTGTAGATACAGAATACTAAAATGAAAGATTTGTATTTTAACATTTTGAAAATAGTGCCTGGCGTACTTAAAACATGGCCTATTCTAATACTATATGATCAAAAATTTAGAAGTAAGATGATTTTTTGTTTCTGAAGATATGACAAAATGTTGTTTATTGGTGTTGCACTGTTTTCCAGAATGGTAGACTAAAGAGGCTCTGGGTTGACGCATTTTATGGTTGTGATACTACCAGCATATATATATAGTACGGTAGTTTAAAATTTTTATATGACAGCCCATTTTGAAAATAATTGTCTGACCTACTAAAATGTCAGTTTATATGGCCTACTTTAGTACAACTACAGTGTCACATTTGGTAGGAAGGAGATAGTTGTTTCTCAAGATGACATTAAAAATGTATTTGTCATGTGGTGCTATCTTACAAAATGGCGGGAAAAAAGGCTATGTATTGACATATTTACTCCTCGAAAAAGATAATTTCCATGTAACAAGTTTGTTCGAACTAATGGTAAATATTGCATACATGGACATGTCTTACAATATTATTCCTATGCCAAATTTGACTGATATCGGTATTGTAGTTATCGAGGTATATTGTAAAAGCTTTATTTTTCATATTGCACTATCGTTCAAACTGGTGGTTAAATAGCATTTTCACTCTCTAAATTCAGTCCATACATCATGTGCTGTCTAAATACCAAATTTGGTTCAAATAGTAATAATAATTGTATTTTTTTTATGTGGCGAAGTTAAGGACACAGACCTTGTCTACGAATTAACCACAGATTACAAGTAATAGATAATAAGTAATAAGCTTAATTACAAAATTACATTTCCGCTACGTCAATGCGAAAACAGTCATTATCAACGAATGCAGCTAACTTAGCAGAATAGTCAATAACAAACATGTATAAATGCAATTGACGAACGAACAGCTTTACAATTGCAACTTCAAAATACAAATTTACGGAAAAAACCATAAAACATTATGCTATAAGGAGATTACAATAAAAATAATTACACATGTATCCCCATCCATACACACACTCGTCCACCAACACACGCGCATACATAACCATGCGTCACATTTTCATTAAGGGGCAAAAAAAGAGTTAAATGGTTCCCGAGATATTATGTAAAATATTTACTTGCTCAATTTGCACTATTTTTCAGAATGGTATTCTAATGACATTATCAGTTTATAAATTCAATGCTTACGTTATGCTTTGTCAACATATCAAAGTTGGTTTTAATCGGTTAAATCGATGGCGAGATATAATGGAAAGTTTTGTTCAGTGTGCAATATCTTGCAAAATGGCAGACTAATAACGTTATTGCTTTCTAATTTCAATGCTTATGCCATGCACTGACAATATACCAAATTTAGTTTATATCGGTTAAATGGTTCCCAGAGACAACAATGCTTAAAATTGCTACCATTTGTAAATAAGAACCCGAAGTTATTGAAAACTATAAAATTCCGATGTACTTACTATAGTCCATTCATTGTTTATTCGGATGTATTGAGACGAACCTTTGAAAAATCACCCAAGGAGTTACATGGCAACCTGTTTTTTTTTTGTTTTTTTTTTTTTCAATAAATTATCTATCACAAATATACACTGACATGACAAAAGTCGTTTGATACCTGTTTAATAATGTTTAGGACCCCCTCTAGCCCGAATAAGTCCAGTAACTCGACGTGACATGGACTCCACAAGTGTACGGAAGACCTCTGGAGAAAGTTAAGCCATGCTGTCTGAATAGCTGCCCAAAGTTCCCTGGTATTTCTAGGTGCAAGATCTTGGGTGCGAATGGCTCTCTCCGCTATGTCCCATAAATGCTCGATTGGGTTCATGTCGGGGGAACATGCTGGCCACTCCATTCGCTGGAACTCTCCAGAATGCTCCTCGAACCAGTCCTGGACATCCGCAGCCCGATGAGATGTCACTTTATCCTGTTGGGACATCCCATCGTTTTCAGGACAACTGAAATCCATGAACGGCTGCAAATGGTCACCAAGGAAAATTTTGTAGCGATTACCATTGAGGTTTGTGGATACATGGACAAGTGGACCCAACCCAGGCCATGTGAACACATCTCACACCGTTACTAAACCCCGACCAGCCTGCACGGTGCCTTGTTGACAACTGGGATCCATGGTCTCATTGGGTTTGTGCCATGCCCGAGCCCTGCCATCAGCCCGATACAACCTGTATCGTGACTCGTCGAACCAGGTCACATGTCTCCAGTCCAGGGTCCAATTAGCAACCTCACGAGCACACGCGAAGCGTTGTGCCCGGTGTCGTGCTGTTAGCAGGGGCATTCTTGCGGGTCTTCTGTTTCCATATCCCATGGAAGCTAATTCACGTTGCACAGATCTGCTAGATACACGTCTGACACCTCCTGCATTGAATGTGGCTGTGATATGAGCAAGTATTCCTGCTCTGTTTGCACGGACAATTCTACCCAACCTCCTCCGGTCACGATCATCAAGTAACTTTGGACGGCCACTGCGTTGTCCAGGGTGGATCGTAATGCCTTGATTTTGATATTCCCTGTACACATGTGTCACCGTGTATCGAGGAATATTGAAGGTCTCTTCAACATCTGAAATTGAATGTCCCATCCATTTGGCACCCACAATAATGCCCCGTTCGAACTCTGATAACTCACGTCGCCTTGCCATGAGCATGTGCACAACAGTCAATCCGAATGACACGGCTACCTGTTCACAAGTGAGAACGGTTTAGGCCATGCAACATCGTTCTGCAGCGGTGACGTCACGAGTCATCCTGTTACATAGTGCTATCCCATGACTTATGTCATTTCAGTTTATAACAATGTGATTACTTTAAAGTATTTTATTCTTGAATATGAAACTTTAACTTAGTATATTCTATAACTTCTAATATGTATTTCATATTAAAAACGAATTAAAAACAGTGAAATCAAGCGAAGTGTTGGAAATGGGTCGAAAAAAATAGTTCACAGTTAAAATATTGTTTAACCTAGTGTTTTTGGTATGCTATTTGTAAATTAAATGTTGCCTATTGATACATTAAAATTTTTAAGTGGCACTGAAGGAAACACATTTAATTGTTGCAGTTAAAAATGTTAGTGCAATATACCGTGCGTCGACCCTAGTGACAAGGTGTTATTTTTCACCCGAGGAAGGAACTTGAATAGGCGGGTGGAACTTGTTCTCTCTTTCTCTTTCTTTCTCTCTCTCTCTCTCTTTCTCTCTCTCTCTCTCTCTCTCTCTCTCTCTCTCGGGAAGTTTCGCACCGCTAGTAGTAGCAAAAAAATTAAACATGTTTTCAATTTTAGCATATTTTATACTTATCAAACAAAAATATAAATTTCTGAATTTTAAATTTACAACTGAAACGATATTTAATGTTTTAATTCTTGTTATAATATATTTAGATGTGATGACGGGTAGGTTACAAATCCAAAGTTGGCAGAAGTGGCGACTGGCGATATATTATGACATGGCGTGTTGCTGAACAAACCGTTAATTTCTCTTCTTGCGAAAAATACCTAATATTATAACATTAGGTTTTTCCACGTTGTTTAAATCTCCCTAGGAATGTTAGGATGTTGTGATAATCTGTTTTATTGCGGCAGGAATAAATACACTTTAACATGCGTCGTGACCGCTCTGTGTGAAAGAGTATTGTTGCCATTACATTACGTTGTGCCAGTGTGTGTTTGTGTGCGCGCGTGTGTGTAATTGTATATATTTGACGTGCGAAATGTATACGTTTTAACCGTGAACTGTGTTTTGACGAAATTAATGTGTAACATGCTTACGTTTCTGCGATTTTTATTTTTGCCACAATACCAATAAATTACTAAGCCCAGCCAGATAAATTTTAATAAGTAATTAAATAAACCTAGAAAACCGCAAGTACCAATGTGCAAAATATTATTCTAATAAAAGTTACTGTTGGCCTATTTGTGTGCATCTTAAACACTATATTTTAAGTTTGTCGCTAGTACATACAAAAAATTAGTGACACGAGTTGCATGCTTGAATTTACTGTGTCTTTTCGTTTGTCTGGTTGTTCTTTCGTTTTAATTTTTATTGCGATTGATGCTGTCTTTTTAACGAAATGACACAACATATATCAAGAACAGAAGGTTTAATATTACCTTTATTTCCCCCACAATTGTAACAGAGTAAACAGGGTCGCGGCAAAATATCAACGTGTATTACGTGTAATGTGCTGTCTCGTGTATAACAATTATGTTAACAGTGTAAAAAATAAAAATATGAACTATCGTCAGTACAGGCATTGTTAAAAAGTCATAAAGATGATCTAAATATGGATATAGGCCTAAATTGTGAACATTCGTACAAAATGGTTTTTGAAATATGACAAAATTCTTTGAACAGCAGAAAACAGTACACAAAGCATTTGGCAGTTGAAACGTAAAAGTCACATGACAATGTTTTTGTATACATGTAGCGGAAGGATACGTAATCGGTAAACAAAAGTAGCAGTGAATGGCCTATAAATACTATACGTGAACTTAGTGTTGTGAAATTCTGTTTTCGGGTTTAAAAGTATTTAGGGACATTCAAGAACACAATTCCGGTGATTGCTGAAACCTATCTTTCCTTAGTAAAGAAGGCTAAAACACATAAATGAGATCCATACATGTAAAATGTGGAACCTCTGCATATTCTTCGCATATTCGTTTATCGGAAACTCCTAATTCCAAGGCTACACTAAGTGTTTTCTGTCGCTTCAGCTACAACAATTTCCTTCCTGTGGTAGTCGCGATATACTTGTTGCTTAGAAATGCTACTTGAAATATCAGAAAGTAGCGCAACCATCAATACGGTTAAAAACATATCAAGCACTCAAACATGTCTAGAAATTGGAAAAGTTGCGGGCGTTATTGCAGTGCAAATAAAGTGTTTATAAGCGAAAGTATCCCAATGAAGAGGTAATACATAGGAGGCCGACCTCCGGGAGCTAGGTAGTTGTGTGCTGGCTTACAGCAGTTCTTACTTGGAGTCCCATAATGAAAGATTCGTCGATTTTTGTTTATCCTAATAGTACTTTCTGTGTCATCGCCTACGAGAATTGTCACTGAAAATGAGAATTGTCACTGAAAATCTCAATTATTTAATCCCGTGAATGTGTAAAAAAATTAATAAGAGTTACTATTGTGCAAATTTGCGTTTCGTGTTTTAAAAAAATACCCCGTAATAACTATAATAATGCCACGTAGCTGCTGCTAAGCTTAAAATTAACAGAACTAGATAACTTCCACAACTTACAAACCTGATGGGTAGCTCTCCATACAGGGGCTATAAGAAATAACATTTTTTAAGCTAGCTTAAATGTCTACTTAATAAAATATAAATATGCATGTGAGTGGATACTCTCTCTCTCTCTCTCTCTCTCTCTCTCTGGGTCTAAATAAATTATTTGTTGCCCTATACAAAACGTTTAAGTGGGTTTCGTTTTAATCCCAGTTCCAAGTTTATTCCGCTGTCCTTTCTATCTGCTAGATGGGGGAAACCCCATTTTAAACCAAATAGCCGAACCATCTTACTGTAGTTCTTATCAAAATTAAATCAGATTAATTTTAACAATCTATATTAATAACCAGTCGCATAGCAAAATAATAACATGGAGAACTAACTATCAGTAGCTATTCGATGGACTAGAATGGTTCAAAATAAATCTCCAATTAAAATTAATAAGTGTTTGATGCCAGCCACCACCCTCCAGCCACGTGGAGCCTACCAGCAGTTAAATCACATAGTGATCACATCGTAAACAAAACCCTGGCTTACTTCCCACTCAGGTGCCGATGACGATGGCTGGAACTCGGGCTGGACCCACAGTCACAGACTCAGTCCTATCCAAAGCCATGACCAGCTTGAGGGGCGGGCGGGCCGACTTCCTGTCCGGATCACATCACTCTCATCTCGTGATTAAAAGACCGCCCAGAGAGTAACGATAACCGACTCTAAATCACAAACACCAGCCCTAGACAAGGCCGAGGGCCCGCAATCAGTCTTATGCCCGTGTGTCTCTCTGGACGTTCGGACTCAGTACAACGACTCTTACCTAAAGAAACACGAGGAGATGGCGCGTGCGCCCACGACTGCTGACCCAGCGAGACCCTCAGTGGCTGGCCAGTACACCTGTCCACGCATTCCGCAATCATAGGCCTTCGATCGTCGGCGAAAACTGCCCATTTAACGGAAGTAGTAGACTGAACTCTAGGATTACGTTGCACTTCCGTGAAAATGTCAGCACGGGACAACAGCGTCGACCGCTTGCTGAAAAAAAATCCCTCGCCTTGTGGCCCTACAGTCGCTCCACACAAACTCGGAACCCGAACAAATACAGACTCGAAATTTTTCCCTATGTCTCGATATATTTTCCATTTTTTAAATGTTTTATTCACACGTAAACTCTAAAATAAAGAAAACGATTACACCACAATTTTATTTAAAGAGGTGTTTTATTTAAAAAGTGTACTACTCATGTTTGAAATTCATGTTTTACGTCTTCTGTCAGACCGTTCATATACTTTTTTCAAAATTAAAAATTCCGTATTGTCATGGAACAAAATAATAGTACACGTGCAACCACCAATGTGGAATTGTTCATACAGTTGGTGCAAACAAAGTAATTTCAAAATAATGCAATGCTTTCTGTATTGCATAAAAAAAACATTCCAGTTGCAACCGAACCGAACATTACGTTTTCAACACGGCGTAAATAAATAACAAAATTTTTTACCATAAAATGGCAACATAACTAGAAATTGTCCAGTAAGTTTATATGTTAAAATACAAAAGGTAACTTGCAAGGAAATCATTTTTTAAATATTTAACAACTTTAAGATGTAAAATTTAACAGTGTACAAATTATACAAAATAAGTCAATTTTAACAGGGCTGGTATATAAACGGGTACATATAAATGCATACTTGAACAATATCCACTAGCTAGCACTAGCAGGCCGCGGCAGAACCATAATGAGCTCCCCACCCCGCAGCACAGGCAAACGCAAGAACGACGACCCGTGCTGCGGGTAAGACGGGCGTTATCCCACACCATCTCTCGGCTACACGTTCTCCGCTAACTGTCCCTGCGCCCCAAACCCTTTACCCGCGAGATTCCGGGTAATTCAATCGCGATTAAACTTTCTTGCAACGCCGCACCAGCTTCGCCGCGAACGGCACGCACACACACACACGCGCGCGCGCTTTTCGCGAACCGAGTACATAAACTTCCGAACCCAAGTAATTTCTTCGCCATTAGCGAGGCCTCTCCTGTCCTGGCTGCTGCCTGGAGGAATTGTGTACCCTCGCTTTCTGCTCCCAGCTAGACTAACCTGCAAAACACCAATCAACTACGATCTCACGAAAAGAATGCTCGCTGCGGCTATATTGTGTTCACATTACCTTCACACTTTTTTTAAAATCAAACATTCGAAAAATCACCCCATATATGACATGATTGGTTGTTTTCTGAATAAATTGTTAATCACAATCGTTTTATACTAACGTCAGCATTAACACACATTCTTGTTGGGTTAGATGATACGTTGACTAATTTGTTATATATAAATTTTAATATTTGTTTTATGAAAAACATTACTTTAAACAGAGAACTATATATATAAAATTGTATGTCCATAACATAAACACGGTGCGTTGGTTTCTCTTGGCTTTTTGATCCACAATGGTTTACGCTTCGTTCACATATGTCGGAAAGATACATATTGAGTAGCCCGAAAGTACGACTTTAGCCAGGCATCAGCAAAGTCGGAACTAATCACGGATGGACTACATGCAACAATCGGGAATATTAAAAAAAACGGTATTAATTAAAATTCATGTATATAACACTCGTTGATTCTGCGTCATATAATGTATGCAAACTGGTTCATTACATTGAGACTTCAATGTATGTGTAAAACTGTATAAGCCGAATTTATGTATATATATATATATATAGTTAAAATTATGCACGGTTATATTTTACGTCTCATAATGAACATGTTGTATTAATGGGAAACTTTTTCTTTCAACTTAAGGGGACACATATGTTACGTCTAAATACTTAGGCTTCTCCAGAACATTAAAAACATAATTATTACTTCAATTACACAACACAGGTATTTCAAATAATTAATATCTCAATTTCGCTCATTACTAGCCAGAATGGGCTGGAGTATAGGCAGATACTTTGGGGCAGTGGCTGTGGACATGGAATAAAAATTTGTATTAATACCTAATCTATTGTGGCCTCTTGGCATATTTAAAAATTTTAAGCTACCGAAAATTAAAGAACCCATTTTAACATTACAAGGAGATTTAAATAAATGATACTGCTTAAGTGACTCCTAATTTTTTTTAAACTTTATTAACTCATTTCAAATACGTAAAAGAATTAAATACGTTATATTACTTATATAAACATACACATTTAAATTTAAAGATACAGTAAATATAATAGTCATATTAATTAACTTTCAATCAATTATGAAAATTTAATTTAATTTTCTGTTGATCAACTGTGAGAAATCTATTCATAAATCTCCTTCAAAATTTGGTGTTATTTTTTATTCTAACCTGACCTTGCTTGCTTATTAGAAACTACCGGGTATTTTATGTCGGTAGGAAAAATCTTTGCATGTTTGTTCACCGGCTACTGGTTTTATTAGAAGACATCCTCAAATATGTGTCACTCGAAGCGAACTCATGCCATCGTTATGGGATTAAACTACAGCCTAAACATGATGAACAATGAATTCCGTCTTTTAAGAATATTTTCAACACTGACTACTAATTTCCGTAACAACTGTCGAAATCGTGTGTTAAAATCCTGATGTGTCATTCGTTTTCACAGCGATTCCACAATTTATAAAAATAATTTTGCGCGTAACTCGAATATATCGCAATTGTATTATAACGCGTTAAATAGCAGATCATTAACGTCTTAAAGCAGTTATTTATATAAACACAGTGGTTCGTCCTTGACTAAGACATGTTCGTATAATAAACTGGTTACTTGCATGCAAGCCAAATCCAGTCCTGCTCAGCCTATTCCCTATCAGGATTAAAAGCATACCAAACAAATATTTTCGCCGCCCAGTTTTAACCACAGCACACCAAGCCTAACGTATTGGCAATGGATAAGGTTTATAAAAATCAGGTTGAGTAGCTAAATGCCAATAGTTTAGTAACTGAAAATTTTCGCCAGATAGCATTGGTGTTGCTGTCTCTAATCGTCTACCCGACGAATAAAAACGGTCGTCAATTATGGTGCACAACTTAAAAAACACAGATATTCAGAATAGGTGTCTACAAAAATATACATTTCCCAGAATTACACAGCGACTTTCAACCCCCATTAACTTCATAACAATAACAAAATAAAAGCTCTCTAGATAACAGTATAGACAAAATTAGACAGTCCTGACAATTGGCAAAACACATAGCTGTTTGGTTAGATACAAGAACTGGGAATTTTAATCTGTCCACAACAGTTGCATAAGTATACCAGATTTTCTTCGTCTTGCATGTAGGAACAAAAGTGAAAGTTGCAATTATTATAAAATAAATATGTTTATATATATATATATATATATCTTCGAGTTTTTATTGTGATACAAAATACGTAAATAATAAACTTCTTTTTCGCACTAGAGTGCGAAATTAAAGAATTATGCCCACATGTTTAATATTTGGTCGTAAAACATGATTTTGTAAAACATAAGACACAGCTAATTTAATTAAATGCAACAACAGAATATAAAAATTCCTTTTGATGACAGCTATATTTATTTCGCTCATTAAATCGTTCCTTGTTTCAGAATATAAGCTTTTTTTTTTAAGCTCAACGCCAAAACAATCATATTTTTATTGTTTATTTCTGTAAACGCCATTGAAGGACGTAAATAATAGTTACAAAATAAAATTACACTTAACTTTTACACAAAAATATACAGAATTTCTCAATGCACCGCCAAATTAAAAGCGACCTCCATGGAACACGATCGGTGCGATCGTTTTGTTCCTAATGCGAGGAGAATGTTAGTAATAGGTTGAATTTTATAACGTGCATTACGGAATTCGTTTCGTCGATATCCTGACTGCTCTAATGGAGATCAGTTTCTCTCAAATATTTTCCGTGCAATTTTAAGGCAAACGCTGGTGCATATTATCATTTTTTTCTTCCCAGTTAATTCGCAATCTGAATATGTGACAACAGTCTTTCGAATACTTGCTTGCTGAAAGTCGGCAAATGAGCTGTTAGCAACTGGCAAAGCCTTCTCGGTGACAATACAGTATAACCGAAGAATCGAAAAACGGAAAGGAACAATTGAGAATTGAAGTTAATCGAATAAGGAAAGAACTTGGTCGAGAAAAGGAAAAAAGGTTAGGAACTGGAGAGACGATAAATGGAAAAGAGTTCGCATCCCATCTGTGCAGTAACAGATCTCATTTTCCCAACACTGGACTGCTTTCGCTTGCCAATATCATTACAAAAAATTGTACCGGAGTTGAGGCTGAAACAGTGTTAATGTAAATTAGTGCATTGGTGTAACTGCACTTCTAATGACCAAATTTCAATGCAACGAGAATATGTTCAAGTTTTTCAAAAATATTTCATCATGGTCTGGTGAAAAACCTAACGTAAACAAACATATTCGTCATTGCCTACAGAGTAATTTTAACAGTTTTTTTTTTTTTCTGGAGATGGGCGAGTCAGTATTGGATACATAGGCAAGAGACGAAACTCTGCTTGGTTTTTTTTTTATTAGTCTGTGGATAAAGCAGTCGAATGAACTGCGAATTAATGACTGAAAGCAGCGAGAATCACCTTAATTCTGGGAGACCGCCATTAAGTCAGTCAAATTTCGCCACTGAAATAACGAGTAGACTGGCACTGCTTTCCCTTGAAACATTTGCCATTATTTTCGCTAAAGTGGAGACATTTCAAGTATTACAGGTTTACAGTGTTCCTCGTGCATAAGATTAACACCCACATTAGCCTACGTGCATTAACAAGAATAAATTGATAATTTTATGATATAATTCGTAATTGTATTGCAATGTATATCTTTTGAGACACAAAAATCCGCGTAATGATCCAACCGAATGTAGTAGTGTTTGATTGCAAAAGAATGCAGCACTTCTAAAAACTTTATTAATAAAAACAGATAAACGAGGGGTTTGGCAAAATGTGTACTGATACTACTAAAACATTTGCCGATAGACAAAATTCTTTAGAAATGTTTATGCTGAAATTACAATGTTTCCCATTAGGCCTGACAACATTTTGCAGTGTCTGGAATATTTGAAAATTAAACTTCTCCTATAATAGTATCAGTACGTTAATAAGGTCGGCTTGCACGAGCGTAATAAGTTCATTATACGGCCATGTCTTAGTCGAGTACATGCACTATGACCATCCGATTAAAGTGGACCTTATAAGGGTATAGCTAAGAAGAATATGATATCGGTGGAAGAGATTGTTGACCGCCATGTGCCTTGGATGTCACAGAGAGTAATGTGACACCTACTGGCAAAGGGATGAGGGGGACTTGTCAGTCAGGCGTACAGACAAGCAAGCGTAAAGGGGTTACTATACGCGATTCACGGTAAAGTGAGCACTTTTTAAGGCCCTGCTGAATTTTTCTTTTCATCAGATTTCTATCTTCCTGTCAGTTTTTAATATAATCACCATCAGCACAGTGTATAAATTTTACCACTCCCAAAAGTTAACGTCTGGAGCTGCAATAAAATCTATTTATTGGTGGTTAATGCATGTTGAACAGCCTATAACTCGCGTATGTAATGTTGTCCAACTGCCTCTTACCGCGCAATGAACTGAACTGGCATCGCGACGTACAGTATTTTCTATCGTGCGCGTACAATCATACAACTACACATTCGGCAGTAGGTCTGACTCGCCTTTGGGAGGTTTTAGGGTCGATCCCGACCAGATGTACCGTAGAGGTGGTTTTTCCTATGTTGTTTTCAAACTCCATTAGTGGCCAATTCGTAAAACTAAACACAAATCCATGGTACCAAACCTCCCGAGATCTTGAAGATTTAAACTACTACCCTCATATTACCACACGCATTAAAGTAGATTAATACTATCATTCTATTGAAGAAAGGACTATAGTAAAATCTAGTGTAGTTAATATGTTTTATGTTTCCTAACGTGAAAAGGCACTGGATAGTCATCAAAACAATGTTTCCTAGACTTACAATGAAACACGCTCTGTAGTAATTTCCTTCGTTCCGCAAAATGATGATTATTTAAAACGCGTGGTAACATGCCATACAGGCGCGCACATTAAGCCAAGAGCGTAGGTTTTTATAACTAGTCTGCGTGAACGTCATGAATAATGATTGGGGTAAAGAGATGATAACGAAGCGAATTGCAACTTGCAATCAAAAAGTTTTTCTGAAGCTATTCACTGTTTCACCACGTGTACAAAAACAAAGCATATATTAATCACATTTACATTAATAGTGTTATATTTACTCCGTTTTGAAGTTTAAATATTCATTTTGCATACATTCAACGTGCAGCAGACGTAAATTAAATTAATGCCATTTAACTACATAAACCATTAACATAATGCACATTTAATACCCAAAAAGCTTAAAAAGAAGTGAGTGTGTTCGTTGTGATACAGAAATCAAAACAAACTCACTCCAAGCAACTGCATATACTGATAATTTATGCAGACAAGATTTCGATATCTTAATTAATTACAACACCAAATAGCATGGATTTTTAATAGTTATTTTTATTTATCTTACCAGACTGCGTAGGTTTCAATAATTCAGCCGTCGTTGATCATTTCAAGAGTATGCACGTACATAATTGGGGCTATGTTTATATGTAAATGGCATTGCTCTTGAAGACAGAACTCACACTTTTAGAATATTACTGTTTTCTTGGACTTCAGACTCCTAGTAAAAAATTACTAGTCAACAATTCAGTTTGAAAGAATAAAACTATTATTTTTAATAATTTCGGAAATGAACATGATTGATTGTAAAACGTCTGTCGTGACACATTAATTAGTACACCGAAAAGTAGTGACTTCATTGGCGAACGTCTTGAAAATAATAAACGTTGCAGATTATAGTAAGCGCGCCCGATGTAGCCAGAACCAATAGGGCGATGGTAGGTGGAAATGCTGAGTCCAGGCAACTGATTTGCTGTAGTAGAGAATAAAGGCAAAACTTAACCTTGTCTTCAGTAACAGTAATTTGTGCTGTCCGTAAAAGGTAAATAGACTTAAGCTGTTCTAAGAAATGCCTTTTAATTAATCGCATAGTTTACGTACAATTAAGTAACAGTCTGTTTACACGTTAAAGTGTACTCATATGCAAGAATAATTCCAGATGTGCGTGTCAGGATAAGGGAAGTTACGTAACAAGTTAAAAATATTTTTAACTTTGTTTATGAAATTACCATCGTCTCTTCCTTCAGCTTTCTGCACGACTGCAAGATTGCTTGCTAGTTCAATACTCAACATATTGTTACGAGTTGCCAGTCGGCGCCGCGCGGGCAGGCGTGATAAGAGGAGGTGACATATCAGTTTCAAAGCCAGGCCGACAAGATCATATTCTGTGGCACGACGCTGCGTGACCCTGGTAGTGGTGTTTTACCTTGTTTTTCGACGAATGCTCTGGTTACAGACATAGGCTCTCAGCGCGACTCGGGAGTTTGTCGAACCTTCCAGATGGACACTCTGACTGTATTTAAGTGTGACGAGCCTTGTGGCCGTGAGTTAGAGTGGCTGAATGAATGACTGGCGGTATTCCGAGCGAGCGGTGCGGTCAGCTGTGGGAAAAGGAAGGCGGCGACTGCGAGTGTCAACGTTTTGAAGGACGTGACTGGAGCCTGGACTATTGGATCAAGTGTGTGAGTGAGAGACATTATAACTGATGGAAACAGATTGACTGAACACATGCTAATAATGGGCATGAATTAATTGACTGCAATCAAGAGAAACATTAAAAAGGACATTAATTACTAAAGTTGAAGTAAACATTAAATAGTGCGCTCACTGTTAAATAGAAAGAGTCAAAGTGAAGACAGCTAATTGATGTACATAGTAGCAGAGTAAATAAATTAGAGATCAAATTTAGTTTCTTTTATTTATTTATTTTTATAATTAATACCTTTATCCTATAACAATATTATATGTGTGATAAGCATAATTTTATTGCCGTGAGGTGTTTTTCCACTGTGTCGATAATATAATTTTTTTAAAATTAAAGGTAACGTTTAGATTTTAAAATGAGTTTCAATCAAGGACTTAACCCACCCCTTCCTTTCTTCAACACTTGGACATAATTAACTGTCTTTGCCTAAACCGCTGTTGCTGACGATCGATCAGGTAACTACGTTACTTTAAACAGGTGACATTAACTGAGTGTTTGGTTGATATTTTGTGATCTCAACTGTTCTAGGAAATGTTTGATATTTGAACGAGCACATGAGCTGACACGTAATTTCCTTGTTGGCAAATTGCGAATATTACTAACGAATGAGCTGTTTATCCGATTTATTAAGGATAATAATTCCACGGGTATCAAAGCATTCGCATCGCTATCCATTACTAAAACGTTCAACAAAGAGACTGTATCATGATTACAAACGGTATTATGTCCGCAAATAAAACGATTCAGCAATTCATCTCGGCGTCAAACTAACTCATCCTGTAATACCCTCATTTTGTATCCACTAGAATTTACTAAGCATTAAGAATGAGTAACAAGCATAATGTATTTAGAAGTTAGGAGTGAATATTTACACAAGAGAAAAAGGTTTTATATCATATCTGGGAAAAAATTCAATAAAGCAAAAAAAAAAAAAAAAAGGAGTATTACAGGAGGTCATATGAAATGGGGTACGTTTTAAATGAGTCAGGCACTGATTTTCAAAATGGTGGTTACATGAACATTGTAGTTTAGTATGCTCTATCTAAAAACTAAAAACTATACAACCAATTAAAATCTAACTTTATATGCTCGCAGTATCAGTTAAAACAAAAAATGGCCATTCAAAGTATCTTCCATTCGCCATTTTGTAAAATAGCGCCACGTGGAACATAACGTATTTTTCATAACTTACGAATTATTTAACCGATCCCTGCCCAATTAGACAGCAGAGTAGTACTACGGTAGGCCATTAAAAAAATATGTTTTAAGTGAGACAGATACCTATTTCCAAAATTGAAGCCATATGCATATTTCAGCTTAGTACACTATATCAAGGAAATAAAATTTCACCTTAATTTGGTATATCAGCAGTACACTTATAATAATCAAAAGTGTCTATACAGAGCCTTTTTTTCTCCACCAATTTGTGAGATAAAGTCATATGAAAAAAAATTAAGTTTTCATGTCATATCTCTGGGACCAATCACCGACTTCCACCAAATTTGGACACAAGTAGTGCTCCCATAGGGTATGTACATAGACTCACATTATTCAAGTGACTCGGATTCTTAATATTTAAAGTGACTGCCTTGTGAATATTTCAGGTTAGTAAACCCTGTGTACAAAAACGTATACTGATTACGACCTAAGTTGATGCTCCTATATGGCAGTCACGTCAAAATGAGCACTTTTGAAAGCCCTGCTTAAGATCTACTTGCATGCACGTTGTGTATTCTTCCTTCTTATGTAAGATTAACATTGTCATGGGCCTCATAACTTTATTTATGCGTCATTCAAGTGAATCCGTGAAATGATTAGAAAAGTAAATATTTTACAAATCTGTTAATTTTACACTTCGATACATTAGAAATTATCAGAAAGCGAACGAAATGATTTAAGTTATCAGAAATGGTAACCTAACATTTTTTATTCGACGAACAGATACGATATCACTTTCCATCCATCATTACGAACTTTACTGTCACTCGTTACATTATTTGAAGGTAGGGGCAGTGACTTTTTTCTAGGGGAGATTTCTAAAGTGCCCACTTTATCGTGAACTACCTTTAATCCTACCTCCCTTATGCAGATGGTGGCATGCCAGCTTACGGTACCAGGAGTTTTGGGTTCGAGTTTCGGGTAAGGCACGTGCGTATTTGTAATAGATTCACTAGTGTTGCTTATTATTTTTATCTTGCATTTAAATTATTTGTTTTTCAATTATTTTAATTATAATTTATTATTTGTAGTTATATATCTAATGATACCTCTGTCGTCAAAAGACGTTAAGGCTTACCTAAAATCTACGATTTTTAAAAACTTCATCAAAATTATCTGCGTCCATGTCTAGGAAAGTAGGACCATTAGTTATATCGCTAACTTCTTGTTTCAGTGATGTATTGTAACAGTAAATATTGCTACAGTAATGAATTTGACCATGCATTAAAAATATTTATTAGAGTTATAATGGTCAACCAACAAAACCCTGAAAGGTCGTGGTAAGCGTTAATTATGTGTACTTTTATTTCGTTTACAGGTTTTCCGCACAATAAGTTAAAATGTGACAGTTCTTAGAAGTAAATTAAAGTTAATTTTAGACGTGTAGTCGTTGGTAGTCTCAATTCCTGTTATTTCTCCCGAATCCCACATAAAAATGCTCTCAGTCTTCTACATTTCTGACCCACTAGCACCAAGTTTAGCGCGTGATTAAAGAAAGATGACAGGTCGACATGGCAGAAAACAAGTGTTTATAACGAGTTGCAGTTTGTCAAGAAAGCTGGTTCGTATTCAAATAACTGGTTTTGAAATCAATGGTTCTTATCAGTGCAAGTATTCGCAGACAATATTACATAAACAATTATTGGAAAACTTACCGTAAGGCTGACAGTGGACAAGGAAATATAATGCCCTCTCGTTCGAGTCTCCTTGGCAGTGCAATGTTAAAATTGAAGCCACCCGAAATCTGTCTCCTTTAAAACAAAACCATTAAGGGAGGAAATTGTGTAACTGGCACGTCTATATCAAATTCATATTGTCACTAACTTATATATAATAATCTCTATGTAAATGTCAAATTTTGCATGTGACATAAAGATGATAAATCGGCTGAAAGCATAACATAAATAGGGCTTCTAGGTATACTTAGATAACTTAAATAGGGCTTCTAGGTATACTTAGATAACTTAAATTAGCAAAGTGCAACTCGGGGAAGGCTTACCTAGAAGAAAGAGCTTACTAATAATGAACTGCTTAATTAGTTGAATTTGAAAAAATTGGAATCTACTGCAAAATCGAGGGTACCTCACTGGTCTATTGCTGCAAAAAATATGACTAATAGAGTGTTTATATAGCAGCCTCCCGAAACAATGCATTAGTTGGTAGCTGATACACTGGTGGAAAATGGAAAATGAAATCCCGAACGCAATGGTCCCACATGAATGAACAATTTATCGAATAATTGTACAGGTTGTACACTGTATATGATAATGATCACAGGGTCATACACCTATGGACAGAGGCTACAGAGTGTCTTTAACAACAAAGGCAGCATCTTGTGTAGCCCCATTTAGCGACGATGCAATCCTGCAGTCGTGCGTACAGACGATCATAAATGTGTCGGATGTCATCTTGGGGAATATTAATCCACGCTAATTGCACCTGTTGTTGCAATTGGCGGAGGTTTGTTGTCGGTATTGCAGACCGCACCAAATGCCATCCCATTATGTCCTACACATTTTCAATGGGGTCAGGTCGGGTGATCATGCTGGCCAGGGGCGTTGGCAAACCTGTTCGAGAGCGCGTTGTGTATAACGAAACGTGTGTTGCACGGACATTGTCCCACTGGAAGAGGACATCTCCTTGGCGTTGTAAGAACGGCAATAAAATGGGCTGGATGATGTTCTGGATGTAGAGTTCACTGGTCAGTGTTCCCTCAACAAACACCAGAGATGTGTGGTCATTGAAGAGTATCGCACACCAGACCATGATACCAGGAGTTGGTCATGTATGTTGCTGCCGTATACACATTGGTTGTCGCCGCTCTCCTGGTCGACGCCGCACTCATAAATGACCGTCACTGGCGCCAAGGAAGAACCTGCTCACATCACAAAACATAACTCCGCGACATTCATCCCTCCAGTTGCGTCGTTTGCGACACAATTCGAGGCGGGCTGCACAGTGATGAGGCGTGAGAGGAAGCCTGGCGAGCGGCACCCTTGATCGTAGCCCAGCGTCCAGCAAACGGCTGGTGATGGTCCTAGCTGACACTCTGGGTGCAACAGTGGTTCTAATCTGTGCGGCGTCCACCGTGCAGTCAGCAATGGCTGCTCGTCTGATGCGGCGGTCCAGGCGGGAATTCGCTGCCGTCCGGATCCCGGTTGACGAGCATGTGCACTATCGTAGGGCCACCGGCACCACCAGTGATACACAGCAGACACTTCACGTCCTACGCGTTGGGCAACTCTTCGGAAGGATATTCCAGCCTCCCTCAGGCCCACAATAAGACGTCGTTCAAAGTTCATAAATTGCACGAAGTGTGGTCGTCTATGCCGTCGTGGCATGCCTACAGTGCTTACACAGGCCGATGCTTGAAACAACAGACTACGCTTTCGCCGAGTCAACTACAGTTGTATTGGGCTCAGCGATGTTATGCCTAGTAAGCGGTTCCTATTCTGTCCACAGCAAAGCACTGTTAATCATTACATGGACTGTCCTCTATCCGTACCCTATGCGCATATGTTGTTTTACGTCACCGCTTTAGTTGTGTTCATTTTTCATTTTCCACGAGTGTATTTTGTCACAACCGGCATTGCCGTAGCAAAATATTGAAATACGCATAAACAGTACGGAGTCAAAGCTCCCGACTGATTTACTTGGTTTCAAAATAATCTCACCATCAAAAAATGTTTCTCGGCAAATTAGAAAAATTATTATACCCTAGTGTATTGTTAAAAATGTTTACAATTTTGCCCAACAACAGTGCCATGGAGTATTTCCAGTATAAATAAATTTCTGGTGACGTTGAATGTTTCTATTTTGTGACAACTGAAATTTTTACTTCAAATGGAAGGTGTAACACGTATTTAGGTTTAACATATTTTATGATGCAGTGTAGAAATTTATCTACATAGCTTTTTGGAAACTAAAAGTAAATTGAAATTAAATAAAAATTTTACTAAGCAAAACTATTTTTGAAGAAACTTTGTTTTAAATATGTGAATAGGTAGCTGAAAAAAGGCTACAAGCACTTTTATTATATTATAAGTTTTTTTTTTTGTTAATAGCTTCCCCGATAATTGTAAATCAAAATGTACAACAATTGAATAATTAAGGCAACAGAACATAACTACATGTTCCAGTTTTCATCTTGCCCGAGAAGGGTAAACCGTTGTTGCAATGAGAACAGTAAGCTAGACATATTTGTGTTTGCTATGTTCCACTCACCCGATGGAGCCTGGCTAATACATAAACTCGATCGCCACCAAGTACCATAGATTATAACAAACGCTGACTAAATATTATTGTTACTGGCATTGTGTAATCGTGAACGGGGTACTCGTTATTTTGTTAAGAGTTCGCTCGTTTTGATGGATATTTTCACGCGATTGTGAATGGTCTGAAGAGAGCCGATTTTGATACTTTCATGAGAATATGTTTCAATTAATTTTTACTCCATTCTTCTCTGTAATTACGAATCTTGCCAACGAATACGTGTATGAACGTATGAATTGCAAAAATCTAACTGCCGAACTGAAAACTGGCATATTTCGCCAAATGTGTTGCTACATTTCATAAATAAATATATATATATAATATAAGATGTCTAGATACAAAATATCACTTACCAAAGAGAATAACAATCATTCTGAAAACAGTTATTGCTTTATAATTTTTGTATATATTTTTTTAATGTGTAGGCTTCCTGAAATACCTTGAATTCTACGCCATAAGTACCCTATTAGCAGGAGTATTGTTAGCCTCTTATAGCTTACTTTTACTTGATTTTATAAATGTTCTCAAAAAATCACAGGCATGATTCTCAGGCAATACTTCGCATGTTGGGTAGACATCCTCATTCAGAAACTTCTTTTCATAGACGTACCGAGCTCAGTTAATCCGCTAGATATATAATTATGATAATTCTTAAGACTAAATAAGAAGGCAACTTTTTAAAAGCAACCGGATTTATTTATCTTCTTTATATATAATATCAACGCTTTTAAAAAGTCGCTTTCTTATATAGTTTAAAGAAATATTGAAATAATTATATATATATCGAATTCTTCTTGCGAGTTATTATATAATGAAGTAATAATCACTGGTTAATCAGTGTTAATATTTTTCAGAATCATTCAGTTATCTGTGTCTACATTTCTGAAGCGCATTTGCCACTGAGTGATTCGGTGAAATGTCGACAGAGACAACGACTATTCACCGACTCGAGTGCAGAGCGTGGCTGTTGAGAACGTGTTCAACTCGGGGATGGTCTTGTCAGCAACTTCCCTCTGAAGGCGTCAAGGGATTGTGGTGGTCTGACGGGCGAGGACGGGTGGCGTTAGGCTACGGTCGGTGTTCCATGGTAAAGCAAAGTGGCCGGATACTCTTGGCGGAAAATTGGCAGGAGAGGGTGGTTTGGCATTCTCGGGGTGTGGAGGAGTGGCGAAGGCTCGGGACAGGCGACCGCTAATCGCAAAGTCCTGAAGGGTTTGCCGAAGAAGGGGGACGGGGGTGGATTTGGAAAGCAGTTAAGGGGGAGGAGAAAGGTTGTCGGAGCAGACCGGAGGGGATCGCCAAGCCTCAACTATTCCCGACAATATTTACACATCAAAGAAACTCCCCCCTCCCCTCCCGTCCTTTTCTTCTTTCCCCACAGACCGACGTCGCCACAGCGCGCGAGAGACTTCTCTTGCGGGAACATCGGGAAATGTCTAATTTTGTCGGCTGCCCGTTCGCCTCGTTTCAGCGTCGTTGCTTTCCCAGTGGATGTCCGCGCATTTGGAAACAAAAATATCTCCGAGCAGACGCCACGGAGCTCCGAGGTAGTACTGCACTCAGTCCCGTCTCGAGCATGCGATTTTGCATATTTTGTAAATTAAACTGTCGGTTTTTAATATATGTAGTAAAACTAAATACTAATTTAAGTGAATTTTATGCTTTCATAAATACATGTCACGGTTGCATGTTCCCGTCACTCACTGTACACAATTTGAAACACATTTACGGTATTATCTTCCAATAGCCATGATTCAAAATAAAAGATTCTTGCAATATACATTTTTTTTACGAGTAGTGGACTTATACGCAGTTAATTTAAAGTGGAATTCATTAGATTTTGAATTTAAACTTTAATATTACATACATATGATTTTCACTTAGAATTTTATTTGGTACATCCATCGCCTATGTTACTTTAACATATTAGGGAAGGAAAACTTCACAGAAAGCTATGAAACATTTATAATAATATAAATAAGAAACACAAGCATCAATATTATAAATAAAAGTCCTATATTTCCAAACACAGAATGAAAAAATATTCTATTCAGAATGTTCGGAAATTAAACTCCCAAACTGTGGCGGGGGAGGGGGTAATTCGTTATGAAAAATAAAGTCGAAAATAGAACAGCATATATGTAAACAGAATATTAAAGGAAATATGAGCGTATAAATATTAGGTTTTGAAAACGTATTTTTGCCGAGTGCTTTGTATTATACAACGTCTACAAAGTCCGCAGCAAAAAGGTGACTCATGCTTCCCAAGTTGCAGAGACGCATGCGTATTGCTGGCCGTCCTCGGTTTGTGTGCACTGTTCGGCTTGGGTAAGTGATACGTCAGCAAATCAATGACATGCACTCCACTAATACACTCTCCATAGCACGTCAAATGGGCGTGTTACGTTCCATTCAACCGCGTGGGACGTAATGTGGGTAAATCACCGCCATACCTACCGTTCGCAGCGAGTACAGGGCATTAAGCTAAAATACGTATTCAAAACCCAATTTTCACTGTCTCACATCTCATTTAATATTTACTACTTCTTTTTTGATAAGGAATCACCTACCGCAGTTTGGGAGTTTAATTTCCGAACACCCTGAAAAAGTATGAGTAATCCAGCCTTCAAAAACGGCTTAAAATACACAAAAATATACATAATTGTAGTAATATGTAAAATATTTACAACATAATTCTAGTTCCCATTCAACCTGGTGATCGCCGTAGAACACAATGCAAACACGAGGAGAAACAAAACTATAAATATCCACGAACAAACGAAGAAAGCACATTATGACACGAAAACTAAGAACAAAAATATAACATTGTTATTCAGTCAAACAAGGATGCAAATGAAACAACGAAATTAAAAACGATACAAGAAAATCGTAACTAATGTTAGAAACCATCAAGAGCAAGCAGTCAGTATCAACTGTGAACTATTTCCGTCCTTAGGTGATTACATAATCTAGCCGGAATGGAAATATACAGCTTAGGTATCATTTTAGGTATCATAGTACTGCATCATTTCATTCAGCCACTAGCGTATATACATATTTTTATTCAGTCAATTTGATGATGTTGGCCACATTCGGGACTGTTTTGATGGGATCACTAGCTTTTGCATTTTGTATTGAAACTACAATATTTTCGGATTAACCTGGCTGCAGTTGAATAATATTATTTTTATGTGATGTACTTTATGCTAACGTGAAACAAATACTATCGTACACACTTGCATATATCAAATATTATTGCAGTTTCATATATTTGGGAACTTACCATTACACATAAAATGCCAGACTTCGTTGGCATACTGTCTGTTTATACTAGGCTCAGAAAGAAGCCGCCAAGTGACATTGAGTCGAGAATACAAACGACTATAAGGTTAAGGATACCGAGGAACTAAATTATCAAAGTTAGGAAAATTATATTTAATTTCATACTAAGCGCGGTTCTGAATGCTGTAAATCTAACGATTATTCCTCTACAAAGTACACCATGGGTGAGTTTTTTTTCAACCACTTGTATCAACGACAGTATATTGAGAATAATATCCGACATTAAAATTATTGATGTCATTAAAAAATATGTCCTCAAAAATACCATACGAAATTATTTGTATCTAGAAATCGGCAGTACTTTGCAGTTACCACACAAAATGTATCTTTCTGATAACAATCTAAGACTATTTTCGTAACGTTTAATATTTCTGAGATTATTTCAACATACATGTAATAACAACACATTTTGTAAGATTTATTTAAATTAAACGCATTAATTCTGTAATTATCACATGCACACGCATAATTCGTCATTTTTTCTTTGAAAGCTCATAAACTTCTCCTGCTGACACCAAACACAGGGGAAAAAAATAGATTTGGCAGATATTTTCAAGAAGTAAAATCCATTCCCGACTTTTAAATGGTGGCCCCTGAAAATTTCAAAACTCTAACTACTACACAGTATTCTTTATTCATAGCGCGTCATTTTAACTCATCAAGGATTATAAACATTACAACTTTAGTAATTCCTCGATTTGACGCAGGTGTTCGGTGGAAATTTCGAGCACATTTCTGTGAGCATCGCCAGCAAAGGGTTGCCAGGCTGAGCTTACTGCTGGAAGGAAGGCGGCCATGGCAACAATAGTTGTGACAACAGCAGGGGTTTGGTATCCTAAACAAGGCTGGGCCGTGCCGTATAAATAACGCGAGCGCTGGAGGCTCGCGGCCATTTTGATACACCCAGCTCATTGGTATTGCGCTGCACAAATGTTTGCCTTAGTAAAGAAATCCCAACAACAATGGATGGCAGTATTGAAATTCACGCCCCGTGTGGGTGCACCTTGACAACAGAAAAACTGACGATCCTTCACGCTACAAACATTTGCGATAAAGGGAGCCCAGCTTTACCAAATTTTCATACAGTTGTGCCAATACAAGACCATTTTGAAGTCAAACAGTTGCGAGTTAATGAAGGTATTTACTTTTACACGCTCAACGGCAGTATTAACAGCCAGTGGAAAATTCAACACGCCCAGCTACCCACGTTAGATATATTAAGTAGCTCGCATACGTTCCCATGCACTTACAGCCGCGTGTATTATCAGTGTTGCCACAAGAACACTTTAATTACATTATTATTGCAACAATATAATTTCTCACGATGGCACTTGCGATTCTTTATTACAAATTAGTGGAAATCGCAATTCTTTTAAACAAAGTCGTACAGATGGCTTAGAAGCATGCAGAACGGCTACATACCTTAATCAGTAGTTGTCAATATAGGTAATCCTCGGCCGATAGATTGCCATTTTTCCGAACGCGCACAGCACACACGCGTAGCGTTCAGAAAAGTATTACGGCGAATTAACACGAAATCCTGATAGTGATTAAATATAAGCAGGCCTGCTATGGATCAAATCAGCGTTAAGAACACGTACAGGTCCCGAACAGCACTAATTTACGCAGTGCATTTGTAACATATGGCACGCCACGCAAGCACGTCAGAGCTTACAAGTATCAGTGTTGGCCCTGGAGGTGACGTCTGAGTTAGGACATGTAGCGCACTCTCGATATAGTCTGTATAAAGTGCACGCGCTACTAGACACGTGAAACGTGGCGCCTCCCGCCTATGCCGGCAGAGTGCAGCCGAGCTTTGCGGCGTGATAATTCAACTAACCAGATGCAATCTAGTGACCACCGCTTGACGGACACTAACCGTACGCGGCGAAGACGCCTTATATTAGTCACGTAAATCATAGATAGGGCGCCCTACTACTTTCTCTTGTTTAACAGCTGTATGTACATACTTCGTTACAGTGGCCACAAATTTTATAGTACATTGAATTTCGTCAATTTTAAAATTATAGTTCTAAAACTGTGCTGTAAATGTTAGATTACTAGTGCAAATTATGTTAGAAAATGTTGTTCAAATTGTGTAAGTAGACCTACACCTCTGTTTAAAAAAAAAAAAAAAAAAAAAAAAAAAAACCGGTTCAGTTGTGAAGCAACACAGACAGAATTTCAGTCTGGAACTCCCTAGCACACATCCATACGACTATTGTGGACTGTTAGCCTAAAATCGGTGCACCGTGAACATCAACATCCTCTATCGCTGTGGTCGGCTCCAGGTCGTTAAATAAATTTTTAGGGTTTAACAGCAAGTGCCGAGCACACCCCCCTTTTCCAATGCTAACAAGAAACAATAGACCTATTAGTATCAGCGTAATCTCTTTTAGGCAACATAATGAAAATTACTATAGTAATTTCAAATATATTCTGCAACTTACGTTGCATAAATGTATATAATTCTCAGTAAAATGGAAGTCAATTAGAAAATCAGTACCTTAGGTACATATTACATCATCTAGACAAAGGAAAAAGTCTGTAACTTAAGGATTTTGACAAGTATAATAGTCGCACATATAAAGAAAATTACGAATTTCATTGAAGAAGTACTTTCATACGCCGTTGTGATATCATGTCACCATTTCAAAACCATATATTTAAGAAACATAAAATAACAGGTAAACTGTATCCCCAAGGATATGTGTAAAAAACGTACAAGTACACGCAGTAATCATAAACTTTTTTTTCAATTATATAGCCCAATACTTAGTAATTGCCTGTACATTAATATCGCTCAACGTAATGTAAATATCTAGACGAAATACTTATTACTGTAAGATGCCTATAAGTGTGTTTTGTATGTATTTTCCCATTAAAGATGCAAAGAGGTATACACAAATTAGAGCACTAAAGTTTAAGTAATAAACGTGGGGCATTAGGCACACGAATCATAAGATTTCAAAGCCAATATCTATGTAAGGCTCACGCTACCTCCAATATCCTAGGGAAACATAAAATCAGTGCGCGAGGACACTTCTCACTTCTGACCCACACGGCTTCCGAGTAGAAGAGAGGCTGTCTCTGGCAGCTCCAGCGAAACAGATAGCGACGGCGCCCACGCCCAGCCTTACTTGGTACCATCCTAAATTTCTGCACCCCTGGCCAGCTCGAGCGAGGACGCACGAGTATCGCAGGAGGGGGTCATTATGTGAGCATCTCCAGCATAGGGTTGCCAGGCCGAGCTTACTGCTGGAAGGAAGGCGGCCATGGCAAAAATAGTTGTGACAACAGTAGGTGTTTGTTATCCTTTAACAAGGCTGGGCTGTGCCGTATAAATAACGCGAGTGCTGGAGGTTCGCGGCCATTTTGATTCAGCCGACATCAGAGGGCCGCCCGAGGGATATCTTCACAGAGAGAACCGCCAAGCTAGAGGTCCCGGTTCGACGCCAGGGAAGAGCTGCCATTGAGACGAGCCATCTCACAGTCATTACCACATTAGTTGGTAATTATCTCTCCCATTAGGGCGTCCAAGTTTCGTGAGGGGAAGGCGAGCGAGGCTTTGATTTAACTGATTTTCCTAAAGCAAGACTTGTACTTTATTGGATTAGGGTGATCGGACCATTAACGTAGAGTTACCAAAGTAAGACAGCGTATATCCTATTGTCTCATTGTACTATTTATGGTTCCAATAAACGGTAGTGTTTGTTAGAACTCCTCTTGCCTTACTGACTACGCCCTCCCCTTAACTATTAGTGCATGACCTGTCAGCTGAAGCGGGGTCACAGTAACATACTTGAGACACATTTTGTCTGTGGCTATAAGTACTCTAATTCCACAAATATTTCAATAAACTATTCTCCAGTGGTCCTTTATGATTGGACTACAGTGATATTGACACAGTGTGTTTAGCAAGTAAGAAACAAGAAGAAATAAGTGGGGTGGTAGAGAGGCTGAGGCTGCTTTTAACAGCAATGTCTTTAAGAGCCGATGAACAGGTGAACATGGTGCACCGGAACCGGTGGCAAACGAGAGAGGTTCGAGAAAACCCGCCGATCTGTGAAACGTCCAGGAGAGACCCCGCTGGGAATCGAACCAGGCTCGTCTTGGTAGGAGGCGAGCGCCCTAGTCGCCACACCACCGCCGCCCCAGGAATAAAGAATGTAACCGTATCACGCGAAACAAAGTTTAATTATGGATTGCACCATGACATCGGCCAATAAATAAACCGCTGTGGGCCGAGTACGTAAATGTTTGCGAATTCTAGTGTTCTGCCAAATTAATTCACGAAATTAATATATCTTTATTCGTGACATGCAAGGATATTTTTTTCCGAGGCAGGAAATGATATTTTGACGTCTTCGGATGAAGCGAGGATAGGATCCTGAGACGCTTGCGGGACCACAAAGGTGCGGGCAGACTCCGCCCTACCCTTCCAACATTATAACCCCCGGGGCTGATGGTGGGGCCCCTTCTAACGCGATTACCCTCGCACGCCGAACCCGCAGGTTGGGTGTACGCGGGCGCCCGCGGTAATTGCAAATTACGGCCCGGAAAATTAAACTTCGAGGGCCTTCATCGGCGCTCATTAGCTTCGCACAGCGTCGCCTCCCTCCCCGCCCCTCCGCTCCCTTATAACCCATCCTCCTGCGCCTTAACCATCCCCGCCTTACTCAAGAGCTGTGGGGGTCCCATGCACCATATCTCGCTGCCTAGGCCCGTATCAAGTCGGCTCACAAAACAGGTTCTGCTCATGGAAGCGACACAGTACGACAGTAACTGTGATCAGATCACTTACGGTGACGTGCAGGGAATGGGACTTACGTAAGTGTTGTGCTGTGTAGAAGGTCCCCTGTTAGTTTTTCAGGCGCTTGGTAATTTCGTCTCAGAGCGCCGCGCCAATTGGCGAATGACGTTTCGCCTTGTTTCTAATTATTGGCACGTGGAGTTGGGTTTTGATACGGCAGTTTCGCCTCTGTATACGAGTTTGCATTGTGGCTGCGTTCTCGCTCGGGCATCTGCAATAAAAGTTATTGAGCTACATCGTGTCGCAGTATATCCCACCTGCGACGACCCTCATGATCTTAGCGGGCACCGAACCAAAGGACTGCCGGCAATTTGGCGCTCATGAATCTAAGTCGTGCCAGCGACTCACTGGGACGTTCTCATTACCAGACAAGCGTAACTCCTTGCTGATCACGGTTAGAAGAAAATAAGGTGATCAAAATAAAAGTATCTAGGTACCTGTGATATTTTACGTTCTAAATTCTAAGTGAGCTAAACACTTCCGACAGCCACGGAATGAAGATAACTTGTACAATTGAAATTTAATGAAAGGAATAAGTGGACTAACATATCAATTACATATTTAATGGGCTATCTCTGCTGTGGACAGCAAGACTACGGTTTTCAGATCGCGGGTAAGTCATGGATTCCTTTGCCTGCCACATTTAGTCAAATGTATGCCAGCATAAAAATAATAAATAATTATAGGTCACTGCTAGCAACATACGCAAAATTTTCACCCTAACGCTTGCAGAAATGCTTTGAATCTATTGTCGCCAATCTCCATGGTGAAAAGGCGAACGTGTTAATTCCCGGTTCGAGTCCACAGTGTGTCTTAGATGTGTATGTACTTTACACATATATATATATATATATATATATAATATATATATATATATATACCACTTTTGGATGTAGTATTTTTTCTTTGTTCCTTCCAGAATTTAAATAAATGCGCTAATTATAGTTATTGTATGACTGGTCTGTTTCCTTACAGTACTGTCAATTGCCAGCATCATGAATAGCAAGCAGCCTCCGTTTAGCCAAATGATGTCGCCTGTGTAAAATGCAACCCTCGTGGCCGTTTTGCTCCGTAAAGCTACATGTCACCAGGGGCTTGCAAGTTAGTGTGAATATTATTTGCAAACACTTTCATGATTGCATAGTAAACATGAACATGTACGATGAATCAAAATTAGACTGACAAACTGGAAGTTGGATGTGTATAGTTAATTGTGACATGCGGGTTGGTAACCCATCTTTTAAATCCCAAGTTTTCTACAGCGTCAAGAAGATTAATTTTAAATAAGGCTTATTTCCATATTATTCCATATTATTATTCCCATAAAATAATTTAATCCGTTCGACAGGCAGGTTTTGAGGTGTTTGCAAATATTTGCTCCGTTACACATTATGCACATACTCAATGCTCTATCTTAAAATAAAAATAAGCTCTTCTCCAATATTTGTAATAAACTGGTGTTTAAAATCCAAGTTAACGCCCTTAGGAATCACAGTAGACCATAATGCGTGTTTGTATATATAAATACATGTTTTCGCCATCTTTTCTCGTGATTAATCTGCCGACGAAGTTTAACGGTCTAATTAGATACATCATGTACATAGAAGCAAACGACGTGGTAGTCTCTGTGATACAGACATGTCTAACAGCAGATTAGCTACGTTAATTTCTTGAAGTGAGACCCGTGACTAGCTGATTACGGGCTGCTACGGAAAATTCCTTGCCAACGTCTGGCAAGATGGTTTTTAAAGCTAAAATTGGAAAACTGAAGCTATACAAGCATGTTAGAACGCGAGGATGTATTGTCTTTGTCTATTCTGTGACGACGTAATGCTGCTAGTCGTAAGATCATCGGATTTGTCTGCCCAAATAAAAATATAATCCAAAACAAATTCGCTGTAATTGGGTTTTATAGCCTAAAATCTTTTCTCTAGGTGCCTTTCAATGTTAACTTACTTTTCTATTAAGGTTGATTTAATTTCTTAAAGTGCACGTCCTTAGGACTGTGTATCTTCTTCTGTCACGTATTGTTTGCATCTATTTGATTGTGTACTATATATATATATATATGTGTGTGTGTGTGTGTGTGTGTTTGAGTGTGTGCGCGCGCGCGTGTGTGTAGATGTGCGTGTAAACTGAGCTTTTCTAATCGAAAGCGTTGAGATTTCCCATAGAAAGTTCCCACGTGCGGATTTTCATCATTCTTCAAATTTTGATATTTTCAGTCATTTTATCATTTCTATTTAGGGATAGAACTGATCTGTTTATCCAGTCACGCGCCGAGAATTTAATTTTATTGCATTTGTATTGCTAGTAACCACCGCACACTAAAGTGGGCATAGTATCCCAAATAATAATTATGATATTGGAAAAATATTTCTTAACCCCTAACCTCAAGTACAGTACACAATGACTGTGGCAAATGATTTTCTCTGATACAGGTTGTACTATTTATAAGTAAATTGTAAATTGTTATATTAATCGGCTTTGCTCGAAAACATGCAGAGTATTTAGATATTTTAAGATGTAAATAATAAATAATGTAATTAAGACGATATGTTCCCTTGTCTTTGTTAGCTTATTGAAGATACACATTTTAGGAACATAAAGTTTGTTGTGATCAAACGAAAAATATTATGTATTGAAAAAGAAACTACGTGAATAGCGAAGAAAGCAACCATTTGAATTAAAATAATTAGTTTAATCGTGTTGTCTTAGGTTAACACTTCATTGCTTATGAAATTATTGATGTGCTTAATTAAGCACGATCTTGCATGCGGTCTCGGTTTCTCTCCAAGTTCGATGCAATTTTTGGAATTAATTTATACTAAGTGACTATCTTTTAGTTAAACCATGACCACGTATTCTGGTAAGGATCGGATAAGTCACACATTCACCAGAAAACCTGAGTACAGAAAAACTGAACTTACATGTCTTGTTTATGCACAAGTGGTGCTTATGCGTGTCCACTTAAGACAAAAATAAATAAATGTGTAGTTCACTAATCTCACTGAGTGCTTAGATAAAATATTGCTGTGGAGAATAACTAACCAGTTTGTTAACTGCTGAGCTATCCTAGTTGAGCGCGGTATGTGTACAAAAATTATCTTCAGTCTTCGAAACGATGCGATACAGAACAATCGTAGGCCTGAGGAGCTCTCACCATTCCACACATTGTAACCTCGCGACTCAAGTATCAAAACGAAACTTTACATCCGCTCGTAACCAAAGAGGAGAGCATGCGGTAAAATGGATATATTTTTCTTTTTAATAATAAACATTAACAGAATCATGACCGCGCAGCACTAACGAGAGGTGATCGCTAGAGGCAGATACGCTTACAAATTTGAAGAAGGTTAAACAAGGAATTTAGTGCAAACTATAAAATAATTCCTTATAAAGTTCTCTGTATGGCAAAGACAGCCATTTCTTAGAGGCTGTTTTGTTTACAGTAACACAATATTGCTTTAATTCGAAAGAAGATAACAGAAATGTGGGTCGTCTGTCAGTAAAGGTTTTCTTCACATGTTTTAGTTTTATGGCAGCATTGCCTTCCTTTACAGCCAAGAAATAAACATTCTTTGAGCTGCTTTTGTTCAAAGTTAAGAAATATTACTTCGTGCCAAATGTAACGGTTTCGCGATGTTAAAGGTTTTCTGCCGTTCATTGTAGTTCTCAGTACGTCAGCGTTGTCCCAACGTAAACATTCACTAACCAATATATTCTGAAGTTACGAAACTGCGACTGAGCAAATGTACAGTCTCCCTGCAGACATCTAATGTCATTCTGAAGTGCAGTGATTCTCCAAAACCTTAGTTCCACCTTAGTCGTGACACGTTATGGCCGATGCTAATACCTACCATGACGTATATATCAAAAGTTGTTTAGACGCAAGAAGATGACGTATGGTGAAGGGCGTTAGGTCATTATCACGGGGATTCGGGTTCAAATCTCGGAACAGTCGTAGTTCTTTTTGTACTTAATCTAATTTTGAAATATTTGTTACTTCTTTCTTATTTACTAATCATGGTTGTGTTTTCAGAGCCAAGATTTTCTTTGCAGTTAAACTGACATTACCACAAACACGTTTCCTGAATTACTGTAACTACAAAGCAAATTTATCATAGTCATTACTATAGAGATCAAACATAAATAATGTTTGTGGCAAGCCTAGATTGGAGTGGTTCATATTTTTAAAAAATGTCTTTGTCGCAAAAATTATGTGTTGTAGCAAATAAAACGTTATTACGGTGCATATATTGTGTGACGGGAAAAGAGCGTTCCAAAGTATGTGTTATGGATATATTTTTATTCTTGTGTGAATGGACTCGCCTCTCAACTTTTAAGCAATTTGTACGTCTTCTTGTAAATTTCGCTTTGCAGTTTTAAATAAAACCAATAATTCTCACAATTTACTATTGTTAATATTACAATGTGCTTTCTTTCCTTGTCAGTTGTACTTCAGACACATTTCAGCACGAATGTAATACTTTTCACTTCAGGCAGAGCTAAAAGCGGCGCTACAGACTATCAGTTTTAACATATTAATAAAACAGAAAATAGACTTTACATCCAAGCATTAAGGGCACTGCCTACCATCTGGCGTCTGCGAAATCTAATAAGGAAATTCCATGTTAAGAAAATTTGGCCTCAGTGCGTTAATTTTAGAGATTGGCGTTTTAAAGAAAATATATCATTAACGAATTTTTTTTTAGGAGACGATCCCTACGAGCGTGTATTTTCCATATAGATACACAGTAGATATGTACTTTTTTGTTAAAAATAAATTTTTTAAATTCCTTGTTAACAGGCTATATATGTTTGGAAACATATCCGCTGCAGGGAACTTCTCATAAAGAATTCGTGAAGAATACATTTTGTTTGGAAAGCTTATCTTTAAAATTAGCACATTGAGGTCGAATTTCCTTAACATGGGATTTCCTTATTAAATTTCGCAGATGCCAGACGGTACGCAGTGCCCTTAAGTAATTAGATAACCCCAAGGGGAGTTCATGTGTACAAGGTTTGGTCATATGATATGTTAAAATAGTACCCAAAGCACACAAAATCGCGTGATTTGCAAAGTGTTTTTGAAGCAAGTAACAAGCGCATTGTATTTCACCCTTAGTGAAAATGGCTCCATCACAAAGAATCAATGGCTCCACCACTGGTTTTTTCACTGAAAAAAATCGCTTATTTAATTAGTGACGAGAAAGAATTTCACTGATTGATTAAGTGACGGCCGACTGCAGTGGCGAATTAAAGATTGTTGTTACTTAATTTAGCCATATAATTACGTCAAATAAACATATTTACTACAGTTTTCTATTTATATTGCGCAATTCATCGTATTGGAAAAAAAACATGAGGTGGCTGGGATTAAACTCACAAACCCTTTACACTAATTTTTAGGCCGTTACCTTATCATCTGCGCTACCAAGTTAAGTTAAAAATAGGAGGGAAATATATGTCTTATAATTTTTATTAAAATCGCGAGGAATTTAATTGTATGTCCTTACATTTCGTTTTTTGGTTTAATTGATACCGTTAGGATTGTTAAAACGAATAGTATATATGACTGCACTCTCTTCACCACATTATATGCAGTTTAAACCTTCACACAGAGCGCTCTAATGATTACATGAAAACGAAATTAAAGACGTAAAAACGGAATGAAAGGATGAATTTTCATATTACCTCATAAAATAGAGTTTTCAAAGAAGAAAACATTTTAGAAAGTACTTTGTATTTAATTTTATTAGTTTATGCGTTGTTATTTCACTTGATATACGTTGTTTATCTGCAATTGTTAAACGTTGTTTGACTGCCATTTTTACACGCTGTTTAACTGATCCATCAGTCAAAAAACAAACCACTGAAAAACAATAAAAAAAAAACTTATGAATCAGTGGAAAATACCACTGAATCAATAAGTGAAGGAAATCGGGCATTTTTTCACTGATTCATCAGTTAAATTAACTGACGTGACTGTTGAATCAGTAAGGTACTGTCGACTGACTGAAACAGTGAAGTTCTAACTGATTCAGGTTTAGAGTGCACATCCACTCAAACGTTCGTTTTACTTGAAAATGCAACTGGTGGTAAACTACTAGAGGGGGAAATTAAATGTTATTTTTGTTTAAATATATTAGCTAACTACCAATACGACGGCATTCGTTGCATTTTGTCAGGAAGTCAATAATTGTTTTTAATTATTAGATGCTATTTATTGACGTATTAGTTAATTATGACACGGATGCCTAATAATTCTAAATGCTCTTTTGCGTAACCCACGAGTTATTAACTACTCTATGAGTTAGTTTAGAAAATTTTACAAGGCAATACTAAACATAACTGTCAATGCTACACATTTTTTTCACCGGCAATCCTATAAAACCAATTCTTCTTCTATTCAAATAAGACGCCATATTAAATGTGGCAACCTGTTTCTGTGTATCGCCACTCAGTTATCACGAAAGTGAAAGTTTCGCTGCCACAAATATTGGCACGTTATTCGTTGTATTTTTGTGTATGTTAATACACACATCTAGTATTAATTTCAGTATCACAAGCAACATACACACAGGATTCACGGCGCTTAGAAACATCTGGGACAAAAACTGCATTATCTTAATTTTACATGTCTTGAGGAATTAAGCGCCTTGTTCATTAAGCCATTCCCTGTCCTCTAAACGTAACTTTACTACTTGCGTATATTTTAGTTGTATGTTTAACCAGGAAGTCTACAATGTAAGCTTAGGCCACGGTAGCTGAGCGGTTACCCTGCTCGCCTCCCACTAAGGCGAATCGGGTTCGATGCCCGGCTGGGTCACTCCAGGATTTTTGCATGTGGGAATCGTGCAGGACGATACCACTGATCGGAGGGTTTTCTCGCCGATCGCCCGCTTCCACCTCACTCACCCTCATCGGCTCTCAAGACCTCGCTATTAAGAGCCACCCAAATGTCTTCATTCACTGACTTATAATGTAAACTGTCCAACAGTCAGCAGAAATACACAAATGCTAGAACATTACTAAGACAAATTATTAAATAAGCCTATGGTCAGATGTATGCTGTAAATGGGCAACTAGTCCCTCCATGGTCATGGTAAATGAAAACGGCGATGTTCGGTAATACTGACAGAAGCCAGTTATGAAATGGGCAGCAGGTTAGATATGACGCCAACAACAGACAGTTAAATGACTGCCGACCACAGGGTAGACAGCAAGAATATTGGTTCGTAATATGAGACGTATGTGTTCTGTGTCTGAGTGCAATTGATCTATCTCGGGCTGCGCCACAATGTGTGCGGCAGTCTGACAGGTATTCGTGTGAACTGATCACCTGGATTCCACGCCTTGCCTTCCGCGAGTGTCAAACACATTCCCCGCCTCTCTGACTCGCGATGAAATTCCTAGGGAGGCCACGCCACAGCGCTGCGTCTCCGACATGGTACCTACATGCATCCTCGAGGGGGGGTGGGGAGGGGGGACCAACATCTCGCGTCCTTCAACAGCATAACATTTGTATAGTTTTTTACCATATTTTATGATTTCAAGCAATGATGACTTAACAGAAATACATAACCACTTTAAGAATGACCATGTTTTTAGCGTATATACAATACTTTTAACTTAAAACATTTATTCGTATTTGTTTCCAAAAGATATTTTGACACAATGTTTGGTTTCAGCTGAAGTGTATGTTGAAGTCGCCGCAGTGTCACGTTGGCAATGATTTACCTGCGATGACAGTTTAACTTTTGGTTATTTTGACATGAAATTTTATTTCATACCTTAAAATTGAAATACGTGCGTACAGTATATATATATATATATATATATATATATATATAAGTCAAGAAATTTTGATGATACGGGCGATATATTTTGAGCTGTATTCTAATGTATCAACTTTTAGATTATACTTTTTCACAATTTTCATACATTTTCCAGACTATTGTTTCAAGCCACAGCAAGTAAACAAGTAATATGATGAAACTCTAGATCATATTTTTCAACTGCTGAACCCCATTTTACTGCAACCGTCAAAAATTATGAATAGGTTGCGAAGTCACAAAACGGTCACGCAGCTAAAATGGCGCAGTTGTGCGAAATGCGAGGGGAACACGCAGTGGTGTCGTGGTCAGATCAGTCCCCCCCCCCCCCCCAGATGTGAACACGGCTCCCGCCAACTTCCGCTAGCATTTTTAACACTAAGGCAACATGAGGCACGTTGTCGTTGGTTATTCTTATGATAAACAAATTTTAATGATGTACATGTATGACCGTATCAACAGTTGAAAGTAATTTATGACATCACAGGAATACGATAAAGACATTCTTCGCATGTTCATTGTGGTTTTAGTTCAAATTTCTGCAATAAAATTAACTGCAGGCGAGCGAAGTGCCAGATAACAAAAAATATTCTAAAAGAAACACTTCGATGGAATAAAACACAGTTTAAAAGACTACTTGAATTTATATTTTACGAAATATTTCAACCAAAAATCCTCATAACCACGCTAAAAGGAAGTGTTGAATATATTTTTTTACAACAATATGATAGTTTATCAAATTTTGTGTCAAGAGCATGTAACAATAATACAAAATATCCTTGAAACATAGAAAAATATTTTCCACATATAAATGTAGTTTATATGTCCATGCCCTACTGCAAACCCATTAAACCACAAACCATAATATACTTCTTGAATTAGAATAAATAACAATGAAAACCTAGTAAGTTGGCGCTATGGTAACGTGGTTTAAAATTTTCGGCTACACCACTAAGATCATGTTTAACTTCTAAATTATTATGATTTATTCAGCATTATTTAGTATTCTGTGGTGGAACAGGCTGTCCTACTGGACGGACAGATGTCCGTCCTATAGATCCTGCCTATAGTCCGTGAACTATAGATCCTGCCAGTCCAGAATGGAAGAGACTACGTGCAAGTGGAGTGGTATCAGAAAGGAAGTGTGCCAACGAAACTCCCACACGAGGGCAGTGTCCCTCACTCTCCCCACATTCGAATCTCAGCCCGAAAATATATACCGACCGCCGAGGCCTGCCAACGAACGTAGGACTCCAGTGCTGGAAGATTTACCACTGACGTGTAAGACGTATGGTTCCACCTAATTAAAGACAGAATTTTGTAATATAAAGTTTACGGCAGTTAGATTATAGTCCTATTCAACTTTTAGACATAGGCCCTAACTACTATCTCGGCACTGAATATTTGTGACCATTGAAGCGAAATATCAGTTTATGCCTTGAATTCCTGCCTTACGCACGAGCAAAATGGCGACACTTACGTCATGTCCTAAAGTCGATGGCCAATCAGCGCATGGCAACTTAACTTGCAAGCCGGCAAGGAACGCTTCGCAACATGCAGTAGCCAATCAGACACGAGGTTCTTTGCAGACCTCGCGCAGCCAATAAGTACGCCTATTTCAAGAGAAACGCGCGCGACGGACGCTATATTGCTTCTGTATTCGTAGATATTCTGTGGTCTTTGTCCAACTGTGCTCTATGTGGTGGATTTTTTACCCACTGTTTATTAATTCCTACCTAAATAAAAACAATTCGTATATTTGAAAATTAGCATAACGTGAAAATATAATATATATCTTTATTTGAAAATAAGTTCATTACTCATCCTAGTAAGTATTAAATATAATATTGAAACCGTATAATGCAGTTTAAAAAATCATACAGCCACTTGAAAACAAATCCCCTGAGATGTAACCTAACGTTTGTTTGGGAACACTCTAGCTGGTGGGGGCGAAAAAAACAATAAAATCACTTATAATGCACAAAAGAAACTGACAAAAAATTGTGCTGAAAGGATAGGTAGAAGCGGAGGGTGAAAGAAATTCTCTGCGACCAGGACCAACACCTCGCAGCGGGAGACGCCTGCCCCGCTGGCGTCCGTCGCAAGTAAATTGAATCTAAACGCGAAAGAAGGGGGTAATTTTTCTCTCCTTTTGTTCGATTCTTCTGGCGGCCATCACAATAAGTCACAATACGTCACCCGCGGGGGGCAGCGACTGGGCCTTTTTTGTTCGCCGCGGATACAAATGGCCACACCCGTTAATCTGTTAAAGCGGAACTTTTTGTATGGCGGAGCTGTTCGTAAAAGGCACCGGGGGGAGGGGGGGAAGGATCAAGGGAACTGCAGTTGGCGCTTGAAACGGAACTCATCTCCAACCATGGAGGTTTGTTCTTGCACGTTTAAGTTTCCAACTAAAAATTTGAACAAAATACGCACAACTCGTATTAGTAGGGATGGAATAATATCGCGATTTCACTTAATGTTGCGCTAGATTTCACAGCCCTGTGCATACATGAAACTCAAATATTTCTTCACCGTCAGCTACCAAATTGAACAGCCAGTTAAACTTTAGACCAGGAAGCACTAAATTCGGTCGTTGCTACACTGTTTCTTATTGTTACGATAAAATAGTGAAAGTAAGTAAAATGTAAATATATTGGCTGTCCAGTTCGTTTTCAAATTAAATCGTGAAAATGTGTGATCCTACATATTAGATAACGAATTCAATAGAACATCATATTTTCTGAGCTGTTTTTAAATTGTAAATGAATAAATAAGGCACTGGAAAGGTAATAAATGGACATTCATAATATATCAAATTTTATGAGTTTTGAATTGTTCACAACAGTCATTAATAGCAATTTTTTGATACTTTTGAGTTGAAGATAGCGTAGTTTACCGTGAATGCGCTTTATTCATACTAACTATGCACTGGAAACGAAAAAATAAAAATTGTAGTGTGTGATATTTACGACATAATGCGTTACATAAATAATTTTGTAATAACAGAAAAATTTATTTTTATTTTATTGGAAACAATGTTCGGAAATAATAAATAAATCCTTCGGAAATTAATTTATTGCTAGGTCAAATATGATAATTCTGTAATTTTTGTTTTTGCTGAACTGAAGTCTATCACCCCCTAAAGTTCAAAAGTCTACTAAGCTCTCTCTCCATACAATAAGTCCATAACAACAAGAGGACCAAACTGTACGTAAACACGATAAAAATTGTCTGGCACTGTGACAGCAGGAAATAAACAAATGGCAGTGGCTCAGATATATGGAACACAGACGTCTATCGTTTATTTTACTGCATCTGATATGGACAGCAAAAGTATTCGCCATAACTGTGGAGAGAAAAAAAAAAACATGCAAAATAGACCAGCTCCCAGCAGCCGGTCTTAAAACGAAACTACTATCTTCCGAATACGAGTCGGAAATACTGTCGCATTACTATAGGTCAGAAAATGTCGTAGATTTGTTGGATGGCATGTAAGATTTCTAGCATTCGACCTACATGACATGCTATAACATTCATTTTGTATTTGAACGACCGTTGTTTCAACATGCCCTGGACCACACCGTAGCTAGTAATAAACAGTAAATGTATTCTTCCGTATAACTTGCAACCTAGCTGAATTGAATAAAAAAATGCTTCATCAATGCAGCAGTCAATGAATAATCAACTCTTGTCCGAGTATGTAGAGAAACAAGATGTCTTTATAGATGCTGCCAATTAATGTAATATGTCTCATTATTTTTCATAATTCTAGAGAAATTTTGTTGCGAATATAAACAAATCGTGAATTACGCAGCAATCCCACCCAAATTATGTCTTTTTGTTTCCTTCCGTTAGCCATGTGAGTTAAATATACTGGTTCACTAATACGACTTACAATAACTGTTGGGATATTATGCCTAAGCGTGTTTCTGAAAGGGGTATACAATTTTTGGTCGTACGAAACCATATGTCAAAATGCAGAGAAATGTGTTATAAGACACAAGCATCCCGAAATAACTTGTTTTTAAATTAAGGCGGTCGGAATATTTGCGAAATATACGTAACCACAAAGTCTTTGCAATTGCGCGAAATTAATGACAATGCTGTTTCCAATTGCGCACGGATCACTGTGTAAACTCAGTAAATTTAATTTTTGTTGCAACTAAATATAAAAGAGCTGATTAAGGTCTTATTAAAAGTAGAAATTTAACTTCGTTAGAAGTATGAGTTAATAAAAATAACTGGTTCCAAAACTGGGCTGTGTTGATGATGCGGATACAGTATGAAAAGTAAACATGCATACCCATCGTGATGAATATATACATAACGTGAGGAAAATATTGCAGTATCTAGAAGGCGCAAGCAGTCTGATTTTGTTAGGAAACATAAATTTACATAACTTATTATTTTTTGAATACTTTGTAAATTGAATTTCCTTATTTCAAAACACCAGTTCTAGAAGAAGAACATTTTCTGAATGAATATTACTCAGGGTTTGTCTAAACGCGACTAGTGTTGAGATATTAAATAGCATATGAGTACTGAAGTCCACCCCATAAAACCAGCAGTGCAAGGAGTACGCCAGAAATACTTCCCTTAGCCAAATTTAACGAAGTTCTCAAACAATTCATCATATACAAATCGAGTACACAGAAAGAGCTAGATGTCTTAAAGTACCAACTTTCGCAGATTAAGGCCTAATTCATCGTTTCTCAGCTATTGAGTCGTAAAATTCTATACACTTTTGTAACGCATCAATTATAAATTCTACAGAACAATGAAGTTCGTTTCGAAATGAAAAATTGGAAGCTTCCTTGACTATAATTTATTTAATCAATAGTTTTTTCCTTCTCATCAGTATAATCTACTGTTTCGAGTCACTAATTGCCAGGTAACTTTTCTGATCTGCCAGTGAAGAGCTACAAATTTACATATTTTAAGACAGACGTGTTTCTTTCAACGAAAACATAGATGAATGCTACTTTTTACTCTACTTTCCGAAAGAAAGAATTTTATAAGTTAACAGGGGATTGTGTAAGTATTTGATTTAGAAATGAATATTGTTGTTAGTCCTCTATTTTGGAAGATAGCGCCACATGAAGTTATAAAGCTTTTACGTTATATCGTGAAAACCATTTGACCAATTCTCGCCCAATTTGGCACGTAAGTAATACTATGGTAGGCCATGTAAACGTATACAATTCAAATTGATGAGGCGCTTATACAAATATGTTAGGCTTATTTGGTATAATTACCTTATGGTTCGACCATTTTCAACCATATTTTGTTTGCTAGCAGTATCTAATATAAGCATCATATACGCCTAGAAATAACCACTTTTGGCACCCACTTTAAAAGATTGCACAACTTCATGAAATTAATTTTTTATATGATATTAACCGATTCCTACCAAATTTCGCAATCAAGTAGTACTGCGGCAGGGGATATACAGAAGTATGTTTTAAGTAAGTTAGACACTTATTCACAAAATGGCGGTCATGAAGCTATTTAAACAAAGTATACTATATTGTCGAAACCATGAAATCAATTACAACTTAATTCAGTGTGCTGTGAGTAGGTACATATTACATACATCTAATGTACCTACACAGATAGTGCAACCTGAATAAGTAAAACTTTTATGTCATATCTCGGGATACAATTTGCCGATTCCTAACAAATTTGGCAATCAAGTAGTACTGCGGCAGATCAAGTAATCTAATATGATTAAATTAGGTCAGAAACTTATTTTCAAAACAGCGGCCCCATAGTTTTTTTTTAGCTTTGTATGCTACAGCGTCGAAACCATGTGAATATTGTCAATGTGCGCTGGCAGTATATATTACAACCATCAAATGTGTCCACGCAATGTCACTTTTGTACATCATTTTGTAAGAAAGCATCACATGACAAATTAGAATTTTTGTGTAATATCTCTGCCAAAACCAACAGATTTCTACCAGATTTGGCAAACATGTATAAACACGGTAGGCATGTAAACTGACATGTTTTGAGTAGGCCTACGTTAGACAAATATTAACAGAATGGCAGCCTTATAAACATTATAGCTCAAAATGTAATATCTACGAAACTTTGAAAAAATTGTAATATTACTTTTTAAGTTGTCAGAGCCACATATATCCCTCTTTTGTTAGATATCATCGCATGGAAAAATAAAGTTTTTATATCATATCTCAGGAAACTATAAACCGATTTCTTCCAAAGTTAGCGAAGAAGTTGTACTGAGGTAGGCCATATTATGACGTAGTTAAAAATAGCCTAACCAATCTTTTTTGGTAGAACTAAGAATTTTATTTTTTGTTCAGATTTAATTAACCTTTAGAAGTTTCTTTTTTTCCGAGCCGTTAATCGTATTTTTTTGTTAAGATTTTCATAATTAATTAACTTTCCAAACAAGGGCGTGAAAGTTTATTTAGTTTTTGGAGTTACATAATTTATTTTTGGAGTGTAATGAAAATATTCTAAAAGCGTTGCGTCTCAGAAGTTTGTAGCCGGTACGAGTGGAGGTTAAATACCAGCATTTCTTTTTTGTAATTTTTCTACTTACTGCGTGAAGGCGCGCATTTCTTTCTGCCGCTGTCTTTTTTTTTCTTCCCTTTAAATTTCCGTTTCCTGAAGTTTCGATTGTTTGCTTCGATATTTCCGGAGTTAAATGGTGGGGACGTTTGCTGCGGTTGCCATGAGTTTGTGGGTGCTGACAGGGGAAAGGAAAAGGCCAAGGTGCTGAGAGCAGCAGAATGAGGGTAGACAACTGAGAGAAACGGGGAGGAGATATGTAGTTGAGCACATGCCTACTGGCGTTGGTGCGTTCTGATTGCCTGGAGTCGGATGGTGTGGAGAGTGTCACGCTATGTGGCGTCAGGAGTGGCTGAAAGGATTGACGGCGAAGTGGTGCCAAGGAGACGCCCAAGTTCTATAAGATCGGATAAGTATTGATTTAATTTTTTTGTTTTCATTGATCAAGCCATTTTTTTTTTTCCTGATCTCAGGAAAAAAATGGCCCGATCGTTTTAAATAGTAGTCTATGAAATAGCTGTTCGAGTAGTCGGGGGAGAGAAGCCGAGATGGCGACTTGTCGACTAATGGCCGCGTTAGATGCTAGAACCTAGACTGAAATACATAGGTGATGATAAAATTACAAGTTGTAAATTGTCTTTGCTTTGATATGGTTGAGTTTCTGTCACGAATAAGCTGTGAAGGTTCAATACGTTATTACTGTAGCATTTAGCTGATAAATGAATACGATAATAAAATCGTAGCTACTCATTTTCTTTTTGACTGGTTTTAATGTTGGTACTAGATACATATTAAATTTGTTGTTACATAGATTGGGTTTGTGTTTTATAAATGTTCTGACTCACGTTTTTTAAGTGGTTATCTTTCCAATAATCTAGCCCTACGATTTTGAATTCACTGAGCAGTATTTGAGAGAAGCTAATTACTGTTGGCGTATGATGAGAAATCTTGATGTTAACGTTTTATCAGGCAACTGAACGCACCTCCTCTGACGCAAAAATCTCGTATAAATAGTTGGAGTCCTGTAGTTATTTCAAGTTCTTATTTTATGTAAAGAAGTAATCAGCACCGTTTAAAGAGACCTGTGAGTCTCAAATTAGTTGTTCATTTTGGTTTCACTGATTTTTGTAGAATATCTATTGCAGAGATGTGTTAATACAAGCTACAAAATTCTAAGAACTAATGTATTTCTTTGGTTAATTGTGAATACTAAACAGATTACCAGAAATATAAGAATTTAAGGAAAGTAATATAGAAAAATTAAACTGTTACTCGCGCAAACTCTATAAATATTTTTATTTTTGTAGTTAATTGTTATTCAGAATTTATCTAAGTTTATATAAATACGATAATTCTAACTTTTGCAGTTAGATTGCTTTATTTTCTCTTTTTATAAATACTAATTCTTGATAGGTTTTTTGTTCTCACACTTTGTTTTTTTTTTTTTTTTTTTTAATTTTCAAACAAAGGTCCCAACAAACACGAGAAGTACTGGCCGGAATCGGACCGGTACAATATAGCCGACAAACTCCGACCATATGATGTCGGCCCGCTGTCTTATGCTGGAAGCGGCCCGATGGAAATATGGACTGCTGGCTGACTGTTTGCCGACAGTGTAAAAAATACACCATACCACTGACGGCAAGATACGATATGCATTCCCGCCCAACATAGACGAAAAGTACGGGCCAGAATCGGGCCGGTAAAATCTAGCCGATAAGTTTCGGAATATGCAGCTGCTGGATGGCGGCAAGATGCCGGGCCTGCGACAGCTGGATGTCGTTACGATGCCTGGCCTGCAGCGGCATGATGTCCAGAAATAAGCAGTATAACCATGAAAAAACCTTAAATTTTCGATAAAAAAATTTAGTACTTGTTATTTCCTCTTTACATATATTCAATTCATTTACTTGTCAACACATGTGGTATGAAAATCTTTTGCTAGTCGAGTGCAGAATTCGAACCTAAGACCTTTGATTTTACAGTCCAGCATGCTATTCTATGCATCACGGGGTAAGTTCCTGACACCCTCCAGTAATTTCAAATTTATGATGACACAAATTATTATAAATGAATGTATAAATTCCATGACAATATAACAAATAATTAAAAGAAAACTGATTATTTAAAAAACGGTCTCTTTGTTTCTTCAAATGCTTGAAAACAAATTACTTTTTGTTAGTTTTTAATATATCTGTCGGATGACTGTACAAATGATAAAAATTTCAAAGTAAAAAATTCCATGGGCTATCATATTACACATATATAATCATGAAAAAAAACCATGCTAATGGTTAGCACATGGTCTCAAAAAAAATCATCACGGGATTAACACCTAGCTCACATCATGCCTATTCAAAAAACACTTTCGAAAAGTTTGTCAGCAAAAATACATCATATTTGTATCTTTATTGCGATAAAGAGCCATGTCTCAAAAACGTTAGCGAGCTGGTATAAATAAGATGATGGCCATCTTATCGAAAAAATAAAGATGCAATATCGAAATCGGGCCATAATAATATATTTGCCTTTGCTGACATGTTCGCTGTGAGATATCACGCCCACATAATTTAGATGATATCCATCTGTTATCGAAAAAAAATACAGTGGGCCGTTGTAATTTTTTCTAAAGGCAAACACACTGTCTCAAAAAAGACGTCACGCCGTTGTCAGTCTTTTGGCATTGAAACGACAGTTGCCGACAGAACAGGTATCGGTCAGACAATTTGCCGACACTTTGCCGACAGGTTGTGTTTGTTGGGGTGAATTCATTCTCTCGCTTTAACCTTTAAGGTGGCTTTAATTGGATGACAATTAGAGAGCTATTAAGACTTTCAGCACACCGTATTGTCCCTCTGCAGTATTGTGACTGTAAAGCGATCCTTAAAACTCTCGCTAGAAGTAATTACTACAACCCCCCCCCCCCCCCCCAATTTGTTGTTGTTGCTCTTTCCTTGTTATTTTATGTACTGGTGCTTATTTTGAATTGTGTCTGCGTGTGTCCAGTTGTAGTTGGCCGTCGTGCTGGCCCTCTGTTTTATATTTAATTAAGCATGTGACGGAGGCTTCCCTTTCGTTTCAGTCGTTTTTAGAGACTAGTCATTATTAAATTTATTTATTTTTATTTCGTCAGGAGTTTTCTCCTTCTGACCCTCCATGTTTCAGCCATTTTTACAATATTAATTAGCAATTTTTAAGTGTACAAGACTGTTATTTTCAGGGAGGCGACTATAAAAACAATTAAGCTCAGTGTGATATATCTACGAAGCTATTTAACAGATTTCAACTTTTCTTTGTACACTGGCATTAAATTATGGCAATCATGTAATGTGATAATACATAACCTTGTTGTCCTCCTATTTTGATTATTGTTAACTGAAAAATAAATTGAGATTTTTATGCCATATCTCAACGATCAACCAATCGATTCCCACGTAATCTTTCACGTAAGTAATGCTATGATAGACCATATTTGTGTTTGTGTGGCTCAGACATATATTTTCTAAATAAATGTTATGTAAATATTTCAAGATAGTGAATTCTGTCATTGAAAACATTAGGCTTATTATATCCGAAGTTGGTGCTTTGAATCTTCCCACCGTGATGCAGTTGATTGCACGCTGGCTTATTTTTACAAGTTGTTCTGTGTTCGAGTCCCTGGCAAGTCATGCATGTGTTCGTAATTGTCTCGGTATTTTTGCATATTTATCTCGTTTCATCTGTAATTGCATTGCTTTCAATGAGAGGCCGTGGCCTAGCTACCATATAAGCTTTTACTAAATTAATTAAAATTTAATTACCACTATGTAGAGGAAAGATGTGTCTTTAGTATTATCAGTAACTTCTTGTTTACATGAAAGTTGTTTATCATAATGGAATCAGAGAGTATAAATTTTTAACCGGTTTTGTTTTTTGGTTTTTTTTTTCTTACCCAGGCGTTTAAATAAAACTAAGTTTAAAGCATGGACGCTTGTACGTGTAAAGTAATCTGTAGGTGTATATTTATTTTAACTTGAACATATTTAGTAGTTCAAAAGACGCATACAGACGAACGGAAAAGTCATTATTTTGATCTCTCTGTATTATCAAATAAACTACAGTATGTAGTTTATAACTGAATGAAAGAGAGAGACGTTCACACAACACTCAAATAAACGCATGTCCTTCAAAATGTAAGACTTTAAAAGAAAAATTACGTTTCTTGCAACAGCGTAGTGACCTTGCCTGCAACTCATAATACACTTAATACTATTATTTTTGTGATAAATTCTTACTTTGCAACAAATAAAATTTCCACACAAACATCAGTGTAGATAGTTTTGTGATTACTGAAAAGTTTTCCTTCACTGATAGAAAAAAGTCCTTTTGGATATAAACACTGATAGGCTTCGATTGGAAATAAAGCTCGGCAGTTTATTTGTAATTTATTTGACAATTACGTAAGCAACAGTATTTTTTTCGTGCATTTATTGATACTTAATAATAGTATGAGATTCCATTTCAAACAAGTTCAGAATGAAAATAAAAAGCAAAGTTGCAAAAATTTGTATATTTATTCACGCCGAAAGGTATATATTTAAAAATATTCCAATTTGGTCTGTACTCACTTCAGTGGCTGAAATTGCTAGGCTTAGCGCTCTTGCCCGCGCCATCTAAGTTCGGATCTTGGCCGGTCTTAAATGTTTTATAATAATCGAAACTGTTTAATGTGCGTTAGCTAAGCCAATATTTGGTTGCATTAAGTAAGTCTTTGGTTGCACCAACCAAATCTTACAGTTTGAAGAACAAAACACCAACAAAATAATTGTGTTACAACAAATTAATATTTAATTGTCCCTATGCAAACCATTAGTTGGTTTGCGCCAAACAAACTTTGCTTGTGTCAAGCAAACATTTTTCTCAGTAAACATTCAACTTTCCCCGCAATAAAACATCATCTCTATGACATAAGCGAAAGGGATCATTTTTGCTAACACACACAGAAAGGAACAGCTGAATTTTTTTCATTAACAAAATTAGAACGTTACTTGCCTTCAGGGAAGCACATAAAATTACGCAATATAAAGACTGGTGCAAAAGAGAAGCATTTTCATGCTAGGATAAGCAATGCGTGAATAATGAAAGCCAGTTTGCGAGAGAAGAGCGCCGCAAGGGTGTTTAGAGTGTGCGTGAAGGTGAGCATCAGCACTCGACAGCGCGGCAAGAGTGAGCAAGTTTGCGCCGAGCCTTAAGAACAACATCCCGACAGAAGACGGGCACATACAGATACATCTACCTCCCTCCACAACCACCTCTGCCGCCTTCATTCCTACTTTCACCAACTCCCAAATTATTTCCTCGTGAATTCCACAAGTCTGTAGAAGGCAGTACGCTATCTTCTCCCCTTTCCCCTTGATGACTCACGTGTTATCCGTTTAAAAAAAATGGGGGGGGGGGGGGGGTGGGTGCAAAATGGAAGAAATTTATTCTTTTATTTTGAATTCAAAATTGTGGGATTGCAAATATATAAAATGCAATTTAAATTAACATCGTTGTAGTGCATCAAAGCAGTGTGTTATTGAAGTATAAAAAAATAAGAGTGAATAAAACTACCTGGGAAGCTGTGAGTTGTGAAAGTGGAGAAGAATAGATAAGATGAAATTGATTAACAAAGTAAGTTACGAGCATAACTTGGTAGGCGAAAAAGAGCGAAAGAAGTTGTAAATGAGGACGTTAAAGGTATGAAACGTATTCAAATAAACTGAATGTAAAAAAATTATAAGTAGATAAAGTAATTAAGCAGAAAAAAAAGAGGAAGCAGGATCCGGATGATGAATTCTATTCAAGTGAACAGGATGTAAAAAAAATTGAAAGAGAAGTCTGAGATTAGCGACACTAGGAAGGAAAGGCTGTTCGAGAACAGAAACTCTACCAATAACGTTGGATGTATTTAACAATCAAATATGTTTCGTAAACATTTGGAAATCGCTGGTGTGACTTAGTAATCCGCATGAACAAATTACATTTGTCCAAAATCATTTTATACCTACTTAAAGAACTGTCTGTCTCATAAATAGACGTGAGAGGAATACATTTGTAGAATTGTATCCTTAACAAGTATTAAATCATCTCTCAAATGTGATAAGGTAGGACAAGCAATAGAAAGAAACACGGCAAACAGGATGGTTGTTCATTTTGACAGAAAATGAGGTTATTGTGTCATCTGATAGAAGTAGAAGAATTCGGCCGACTTTGGCGCATCGGCGTCAGATCGGAGCTCGGAGCTGTACATGCTATGTCATACTGGTCACAGGTAGCCATCTTGTTCGCCATTTTTATGCCGGTGACCTTGACCTTATATCTTTACTCCGATGGCATTTGACCCTGAATACCTAAATAATCCCAAAAATCTCGAAATTTTATAAAAATTATTTTGGAGATTATTTTTAAAATATTAAAAAACTGTTTAAAATGTATTATCTACAAATGTATTATTTTAAAATGTATTTTAAAAAACTCAAATTTTCAGAGGTTCCCTTCAGCACCACGTGCAGCAGACAACTGAATCCCACTAACGCCACACAATTTATCCACCTTTGTTTGATCCACACCCATTATTCTCATTGGATAATTAGTCAGCAGGCCTCCAATGTTTCTCATTGGTTAATTACTTATGTGTTTTCGGATACCTTCGTTCGACCAATTAATCACATTTGCTCAACCCCACGCCATTGATTCTCGTTGGCTAGTTACTCACCTTCGTTCCATTAGTCACACATGCTCCACCCCTTCCAATATATTTAATTACCCAATTACTCTACCAATTACTCACCCTCCTTCAATTCCACCCAAGATTCTCATTGATTAATTATACACCCACATCCATTATTCTCATTGGCAAATTACTCACTTTGTTTGATCAATTAGCCATGATCACTCCACCCCCTTCCAATATATTTGATTGTCCAATTGCCCCAACCCCTCCCCCAGCACCCATGATTCTTGTCAGTTAATAACTCACCCCACCAATGATTCCCATTGGGTAATACTTACACATTTGTGCGACCAATTATATATGTTCGTACCACCAATTACTCACATCGTTTGATATCCACCAATGATTCCTATTGGCTAATTACTTACCCCCCAAACGATTCTCTTTGCATAATTACTTACCATCGTTCGACAAATTAGTCATGTTCGCTCCGCCGAAACCAATGATTCGCATTGGTTAATTTTTTACTCCACTACCAATTACTCGCTTTCATTCGAACCCCTTCTTCCCCCATCACAGATACACCCCTAGACAGATACACCCTAGACACGCATACAGCTCTCATTCACCACCATTCAATTTCGTCGATACATAAATGGAAAGATTTCAAAAGTGCGAGAAAAAAAAATTAGAACATATTGCAACCAGCGCATTACGGAGGCCACGAGGATTTGTATATAGGTTAATCCCTTTTGAATGTTAAAAAATTAATTATATATACAATTTTTTGTAAATAAATACTGTCTCGAACTCCTTTTCTTTTGTTTCTTTGTATAAAAATTTAATTGTGACACTTTTGTTCTAAAAGTAAGAAACAAGAAAAAATAAGACATTCTCCACTTCCTCATATGTCAAACACACACACTAACACTCACACAGTCACAAAGTGTTCGATATATCCAAATTGCAGGTGAGACTAATAGATGTATTAAAAACTATTAACATAAAAAGAGTACTTGATGTGCATACGAGCCCCATTACAAAAGTAAACGAGAGACACGTGCAGCCGTAATCTGAGCTTGCGCACACCTCCAGCCGTGCTGCACCAGGTGTTGAATTGGACTTTACCTTAGCACACTGAACATCGGAGAGCTGCGGTGCAACCGTGTGCAGTTTGTTTGGGGGGGGGGGGGTAGGGGAATAATGCTGCTCCAGCAGTTTGTTTTATTTCTCACATACACCAACATTAATTCATAGAATTAAAAACACAGATAATATCTGCACACACAAGTAAACACCAGGAGAGATCCTTGTGCAGGGGGACCCAGGTTCGATTCTCGACTCGTTCATCCGAGTTTCTTTAAAAAAAAAAAAATCCAGGTGAATGCTAAGATGGTTTCTTGGCCGAGGCCTTACTCGTTCCTGTTTGTCCTAACAACTCCCCCCGTCTCAAAAGGCTGTAAACTTTACTTTTTTTAATTATAATTTTAGGTTGCACACAACCTAGAAAATGTAAGGTCACGCTACTATTTTATGAGAATCGAGTAGCAGACAGGAATAAAAAAAAAATTTTAATGTGTTCATTATAAGGGGAAGGGGTTTGCGCCATTTTCTCTCTCGTTAAGTCCGCGATATCAGGCTTTCAGAATCACGAGTCATCCTAGTTTCGAGGATAAAACCTTAAAAAATAAAATCGCAACATGTATGCAGGCAAATATGTACATAATATTTTTAAAAAATCACTATATTGAACACAAATATTTATTTTGTATCAGCAATTCCTTGCAATTTTCAGGCATACTGAGAAATCATTTTGCATTCTACAGGTATTTAAAGCTACAATTTGCACCCGATTCATTGTTTACCAGTCTGATAATGCTAGAATATATCCCGAATCGGGTCATTATTTTTACTCTTCCTAAACCAGCGAACGAGTCCTTTCATCTAATGATGCAAAGATATATTTCCACACCCACGTACATAGGGTTTAAATGGTGTTTAACCATTTGGAGAAAAATGCAACAGATTATTAGCTCAGCACGCTTTCACAAATACGAGTGTAAACGTCCTGTCATGAATAAAATATTTTACCCTTTTTACCCTTTTTGCCTGTCGAAGAATATTATATATTCATTGTTGAGTTCCTGATTCGTATAGCAGGATACTTGTAATATTTGATTGACTATTGTGACACCTACTTGAGGTATAGTTGTAAAGTAAATGTTAAATATAAGTAGTCTTTTATAATTGAGTGTTTCTTCTTTGAGTTACCCCTATACCCCTTGTTAATGCATAGCCTGATTCATCCTGGGGACAGGTTACAGCAAATGGTTGAGGTGCCTCAGATTTCCTACCCTTCCTTAGCTTGAAATTAAATTAAAGTGCATAAATAATATACAGGAATTCGTAAAAATGTGAACCGCCGTCTACCTGTCCACATGGTTGAATTCCCTCGAGTAGACCGAGTCAACGTATCCGATTAGAAAAAGAGTAAGCATTCATTCACTGCAGTGTGTGTTGTGTCAGTCAGCAGAATATCGCGGCCGCAGTAGAGCAAGCAGGCAAGAATTGCCGCGTTGCAGAAAGCTACAAAGCCAGATAGACGCCCAGATTATTCAGTAGAATAGTGTGTGCACTTTGCTCTAAAATACTTAATGCATGCTTAAATCAAAGTTCCTTCAGACCGATTTTAACATTTTGCTTATCGCAAATTTCCACAAAAGAGTGGCAATTGTAGAACAGTAGAGTGTAGAAGGCTTGGGAAATTGTTTAGTGTTACATTACATATATCACAGTAGACATCAACAAGAACATTACATGTCAGATAAACCCACCACCTCTCTTGTCAAAACAGCTAGGAATATTTTTTAACATACCACTATAGACTTAAAAGAAACTCAAAAAAATTTCAAACACAGAACACAAGTACAGAAAAATTCCATTAACTAGTAGCGTCGGCAGAGAAATTATTAACAGAGAACATAGAAATTGTCGAAAAATTTGACACAACCTCAACATGACTGACACATGCCCTCATCAGCAAAATCACAAATAGCGGCCTTCTGATATCCACACATCTGACACCCACCTTCAAATGAAAATACAGAATATGACAGATTATTTAACACCAGTTAAAATTGACACGACAACAGAACACGAATACTCTAACATGAACCAACTCACAACAGAACATACATATGAGAATTCACCTTTAGCTTCCCCACTCCAACAAAACAACATGGCTAACCCACCACCAATAAATGTGATAGTACAACACCCTATGACCATTACCAAATTTTCAGGCGATGGTAGTGAAAAATGGTCAGAATTCCTGGAACAATACAACCACACAGCTGAAAACAACTGGGACAATACGGAAAAATTCCGTAGATCGAAATACTATGTAACAGGGTCAACCAAGCACACATTAGATAATTACTTACAGACATGTGCAGCACAAGCCACCTGGAATGACGTCATTTGTAAAATGAAAAAAACTTTCCTAACACCAGCAAATAAGGAATACTTGAAAAACCTCTTATACAGCACCAAAACAAAACTGCACAAAAGTACTCACAAGTGCATTGAAAACCTAACAGCAGAAAATACAACCCTACCATCACAGACACAGAATTTATTAGTATCGTGTGGCGTTCACTTCTCCCGTCCATTGCGGACAAAATTGTAGGCCTCAAGAATGACACAATTGACAACCTCCTTATGAACATTCAAAGGGTAGAGGTAAGATAATTTCATTATAATAAGTCAATCACAGGGCAACAAAATCACTCAGAAACAGATTAATTAAGGGCCGAAATGATTGAACTGAAGGAGGAAATTGCGAACCTCACATTGCAGAACAAAAAGCCCTTTAATTACAAAAATAAACAAATACAACGTAACTCACAGACACCACAGCACCACAAATACAACAAATATGGGTGTAACAGATAATCAGTAATTGTAGTTAAAGAATAGGTACAAACACTACAAAATTAATACAACACCCATCAAGTTAACAGAAGACCCCAACAGAACAGTAACTTTCAAAAAACGAACTGCTTCCCGGCAACTCCTACACAACAAAATAATGCCCAGAATCAAACACAAACAAGATATATATACTACCCAACAAATAAATTCAACCAACAAAAAAAATACTACACGAGGGGGTAATAAGCACCACCCCTGCAGACAAATCAGTACGTAGGGTGCACCAAATTAACTATCACTGTTACACACAGGCAGGGTCCAGAAGTAATGTAAATGCAGATCAGAGAAAACCACATAACAGCAAAAACAGACCCTCCCAAATAAAGGATCGAAGTCATACAAGTATAATCAGGAGTAAAAATGATGAATACAGTAAATATAGCAAGGACAGTGTAAAGGTTCAACCAGAGGTAAAAGTCAAACGGATAATTAACGCCTCCTCATACGCGGATGTCGCTAGGTTCAATTCGTCACCAGAAAACTTTCACCTTCAACTTCAACAGATAAACCAAATTAAAATTTAAGAGAAGTTTACCAAATGCGAAAACAAAGAAATCAGTTCGTCAGGCATTATGTTTAATGAACTGAAATGCAGGTCACTGAAGAACGAGGTTAATTCCAACCCCTCATACAATTACACGGACTCACATCGCAATAACACGGCGCCCGTGAAAGCCGAGATGGTAGACAGCACGGAAGCGGCGGGGTAAATCGAGATAGGAGCAGTGGTATGCACGAGTCAGTGCGATCGTGATGCCAGCGCACGCACTGCCTTCATCAGACCGCTGTCGCTAGCAGCCATGACATGCACCTTGTGCATGTATCAGGGTCACTGAGCCATGGTTTGCACGTTTTTTCCTAGAACAAGCTATCAACACAAATTTAAACAAGGTTTTTAAAATGTTCAAAAGACATTTTACCATGACAAATGTAAAATTATGTATCCCTGAGACAGACAGTACAAACATAAATATGGAAAATGGTGGCGATGATGAAAAGAGAAAGCATAAACTGGGCCCCAGACTCGTTTTCCAAAACACAAACAAGCCTTGCTGATCGTAAGCTACATGCAAACGTCAATGCCGCCTGTCCTTGTCCGGCTTGGGGGCAAGTCATATAACGTGTTGCTTGACATGGGATGCTCGTGTTTTTGTACAAACACAACACTCATAAACAAACACAACCAGCAACCAGTTACAAAACTGTTTACACTACTGGGAGCTACAACAGATATTGACACCCAAATATAAAACCAATTTGAACATTAATATAGCAGGGTACAATTTAAATCAGGACTTCTTTATAATCGATTGTTTAAAATTAGATATAATATTATCAGTAGACTTTATTAAAATGTATGGCATGGTGCCTGTACTAACCAAAAATGTAATGTATGTACACACTTACCACAATAGAAACATGATTGAATACCAATAAGTACTAATTAACTGTATTGTGAAACAAACAATTTTATTGAATACTACATCAATAAAATTGAATTGCTGGACATCCAAAAGGATACCACCATCCCAGGCAGCATAAATGACAACCTACCCATACACATGAAAACACAACTCAGAGAATTACTAGAAAAAATACAAAGATAATTTTGCTAGTAACATAACTGAATTAACCAAAAGGAAAAATTATGAAATCAAATGATAATTAACTACAAATAAACCTATTCATACTAGACTATATAGAATAAATTCCGAACTACACGAACAAGTTCTCAATCAGATACATCAAATGCTTGATGCAAAAATCACGCCTTTGGAATCCCAAGCTTAATCATAAAAAATGCCAAGGAGGCACAAGATTTCTCACAGACTTTAGGCTCCTAAGCGAACACCTAAAAATGGTACAATGCCCCACCCCCAGAACCAAGGATATAAACAATACACTTCAAAACTCCAAATACATTTCATCAATTGATATGTTCAGTGGCTTTCAAGCTATCCCAGTAAGGGAGCAAGATAGGGAAAAACTCGCTTTTAGCATGGGTGGCATAGGCTTATACGATTATGTCTGTATGCCTATGGGGTTGGCAACAAACCCATATCATTTTAAAAATTTCGTAGACTCCATGCTCGGCCCACTACGTTGGAACATGGCAGTAGCCTATATTGATGATATTTTTATCATAGGAGAGATATTTTAAGAATATATGCAAAACATTAGCAAAGTAATTGAGAGACTATGTAAATACAATGTAAAAAATTAACTCAACGAAGTGTCACTTCGTGTAACAGGAAATCAAAATTCTAGAGTACTATATCACTCCAGAAGTGATACACACGGGTCCAGAAAAAGTTAAAGCAACAAAACAAATGTCACGACCTAAGAATGTTAAAACAGTTGTGGAAATTTTTAAGCTTAATGTCATACTTGTGACAATATATCCTTAACTACGCTAAACTCACGGAACTGCTTACGAACCTCACTAAAGAAGCTACTCCATTTCAATGGGAACAAGAGCAGTAAAACACCTTTGAAAAACTTAAAATACCACTAATACCCCCCCCCCCTGCTATCCTAGCAAAATTTCAACAAAATCGACACACCATATTAGACTGTGATGTGTCTCAGACTGCCATAGGGGCAGTCCTCATGCAGGAAATACCAGGCAGTAAAGAGTACAGCATTATAACTTTCGCTTCCAAAAAACTCTCTCTGAATGAAAAAAAAAATGCCAAAGAACGAGAATTATCGGCCATTAAATATTTTGTTATATACTTCAAACAATACTTGTATGGGTGTAAATTTACTATCGAAACAGATCACACGAGCCTTTGGTACTTAAAGACTATGGCCGAACACAATGTCAGAATTCAAAAACTAGCCATAGCACTTGCTGATTAGGAATTCGAGGCAAAGATTTTCAAAGGCAAATTAAATACATTAGCGGACGCACTGAGTCGATTACCCACAATGGGCAAAGCAAACTTTCAGAAATAACGGTAGAAAACAAACACTACACTATCAAACAAGAGTACGTTAATTGCACATCCCTTCACAACTCTCTCGTGGAATAACTGCTACAAAACCAAGACAAATACAAATAAATCAAACAAACTATAGCTAAATACATGGTCAATAACTGGCATGAGACCAAAAATTTAATCAATCCTGATATAGGGACAAATGACAGAGCACACAAAGCTAAAATGATTACAAATGAGGTATATTTACCATTACAAGCTATTGCCAAAATAACAACAATATATCAGGTAAATATATAAATTAATATGGAAGGACGCACAAACAAAATAAAATCAACAGGCATAGACCCACGTTTAAATTGTAAAATTATCATAATTATTAAAGACTCTACTCTGCATTACCACCTCATTTATATTCACGACCAAGAATATATCAAAATTGAAGACAACACATATATTCCTAGCACCCATTACAAAAACACAATCATCATCATTTTTGGCAGAATATGCTAATGATCCACACATTATGCAGCTTAAAACCACCCTAATAGAACCACTAAATGCCACACCAAAATACATCCGTCTAGCAAAGAGATATGACATCACCGGCAATGGAGAAATATACTATAAATTTCACACCCCCAATGGGGAAAAGCACTTAACTTTGGTGCCACTGTACCACATCCCGGAAATTATTACTGCACACCACGACACCCTATAGGCGGAGGGCAATTCGGAAAATTTAAAACCTTGCAGAAAATCAAAAATCAATACTATTGGGACACAATGTCCAAGGGCGTTAAATATTACTTTAAAAACTGCCCCGCATGCCAAAAGGTAAAACAGAAACCTATAGGCCTTATTACCCCTATCGAAGCCCCTCCTTATTCCACTCTTGGGGTCTCGATGCCAAAGGTCCACTCCAAACAGCGGCATCTAGCAGCAGATACCTCCTCATGATGATGGAGTTTTTTACACAGTACGCCGTAGCGAAACCTGTCAAAACGATTGATGCTAAATCTTGTGCCAATTTTATCAAAGACATCATCCTTCAATACGAGTGCCCCAAATCTATTTTAACTGATCGGGGTGTATCTTTTAACGACAATCTGATCGCTGAGTTATTACAAAAGTTACAGATAAAGAAATTGCAAACCACAGCCTACAACCCAGCTTGTAATGGGCTGACAGAGCAGGTAAATAAGGTTCAAGAGCAACAATTAAAAGCATGCACAAATGAAGACCATGCACATTGGAACGAATACATCCCGTACATAGTTTTTAACTACAATTAGAATATTAACAGAAGTTCGAAATTCTCCCTGTTCTTTCTTTTACACCGCAGTGAAGCCGCCCAGCCATGTCATGTCATAGCCCAAAATTCTCGCAGCATGAGATTGACTGGTGTGAGCAACTTCAACAAACTCACGAACAGGCTCGTATAAACTTACTGGACTCCTAAAAACAACAAAAGGAAATCGTTGACAAAAAATTCCACCCCAACGATCTCAAAATCGGGCAACTAGTATGGGTCAAAACTCAAGCGAGACAAAAGGCCCTCAATTTTAAATACAACGGACCTTAAAGAATCCACGACATATTGGGACCATTCAAAATAGCAGTCGAAATAAAGAAACGAGGGCAAACAAAGATTGACACTCAATACTAGAAATATTAAACTCACTAATATACACAATTAATGTAAGCATTTGTGCAACAGGTAAATCGCCACTAATATGGGGACGACGAGACTGAGGCTGCTGCTGCTCGCGCTCCACATAGTGTCGGCATCGGAGGGAACACACCTATACAAGATACACAGTGGTATCTATTTCCAAGAACTTTCACCAGATATCCAATATGAAGAGGCCGCTGCACCAGCCTGCCTCTCCCAGCAACGTTGACATGTGGTACCACCAAGCCTGCTCAACCAAGGGCAGTACCATTTGCAAAAATGTTGACCATCTACATAAATTCTTTAACAAAACAACTGAAAATATTATACAAGAGTTTATGTCCGAAATTTCCTTGTCAAATAATCAAAATCGTGGTGTTAGCTTCCTAGGAGATGTCGTAACATGGTGTTGCGACATTCACACAACCTGTCACCTAAAATACCTCCTCACCAATGAAGAGACCATAGCTAGGCAATTAAATGAGTTGCAAAATAATGTTTTAATATCTAACGACAATCTCAACATTACGATATATAACATGTCACAAATGAATACTCAAGTCGAAAATAAAGTAAATGATCTCAGTAGAAACATAATGTCACGACAAATGAAAAATCAAAATAGAGACATAGAGTCCTCGCTCATTCAACCACAATTATTAACAAGTATGGTGCTGGAACTTGTAAATAATATTGTTAACGAACCTAGCATAAACACGTATATTCAGCAACGTCAACAGAAATTGTTACCACTCCAAGCCATCCCAAAATAAATACTAAAATCAGATCTTCTTAAATTAAAGGAACAAATGTACGCCCTACAATTAGAATTCAGTATTCCTAGGGATGAAATATTTAAATACTTCACCTCACCACTAACTGAATGCATGAAATCGCCTACGCAAATGATGATAAAAGTTCAAGTCCCCCTACAAGGTATTAAAAGTTCAGGCGATTCTTTAGATCTACACAAGTCCCTTACCAATACAATAATGAAACATGCATTGTAGGAACCCCTTCTAATATAGTAGCTTTTGATATCACCACTAACGAAACATGTGATCTTTATGATACGCCCGAACAAGCCAATTGCATTTATTTCTCTCTAAGCAAATTGTAGACAACCCACAAAACAAATTGTTTGAAGGCCGCAACTTACCTCAATGACCTTAACGTTTGTTCCAAAACTGTAAATTTCAATGCCAGCAGGGGAAGTCACTATTTGTCCACGCCACCGACCCATACCATTACGTAATAACCAATGCACCTGGCGATTTAGTACTTAGATGTAGCAACAAGACGCTAAGCAATGTAATTCACAACCCCAAGGCAGGGTCTATAAAAATCCAAGTACCCTGTGGCTGCGAATTCATTTCAGATAGTGTTACTATCATTAAAGCCCCTCGCGTTTGCGATGTTAAGAGCCAAAAGTAGCTATCTCGCATACGGTCGTACCAGTACAATGGTTACACAATAATGAATTTGAAGCACAACAGCCAAAAGCTATTTCGTTTTATTCGGTTAATGATACTACTAACGACAAATGGCAAATTCAGCATGCTTAACTTCCCAATATAATGTACTCAGAGACGAGGTCAGCACTTCACCAAACACACATGTTCTCTGTACTAAGTCAGGAACACTATAATTATATCAGCTTTTCAACGATTATTGTTCTAACGATATCCTTAGCAGGGATATACTATAAGCTGATCAAAATAGCAATATTAATTAATAACATGGCGCAGGATGATCAGCCGTAACTTAGGCAGTCATACAGAGAGGCACGCAGCATAATCATAACAGTGGACTCTTCCACTTGGTTATCAAGAAAGAGAGGGAAACGTAATGTTATTGTTAACGGATACTATTTAACTGTGCAAAGAAAAGGTATAGGATGTACTAAGCGAGTGTACAAACGTCGTTAGAGCTTAAGTCACAAAAGGCGATTCAAGTCGCCTAGACAAAAGAAGCACGTATATAGCTCTGATATTAATTATTCACATGTGCTACACGATACGACGTCTTATCAAGAAAATGTACACACGCACGCACACACACGTGTGTGTGTGTGTGTATATATATATATATATATATATATATATATATATATATATATATATATATATATATATATATATATATATATATATATATATATATATATATATATAAAATATATTGTTTTGGTAGCACAGAGCAGTTTTTCAGGCGAGGCGCGCACAGAATTTATTTGCGCGATACTAACTTGAGCAACACAGCGCTACCTAGGCACTAGTATTAAAAGCGCTGTGGACAATGCTGCAGCTGTAGACAACGTAGGGCAGAAAAGAAGTAGAGTGGAGCAGTATAGTAGAGCTCACGCCGTACACTAGAATGCGCTCGACGGTACTTCACAAGCAGTGCGGTGAGGTTCGCCATAAAATATGTTTTGGGGCCCCAATAAATGTAATTACTTTCTGTCTTATACATGTTACGCTAAGATAAGCTTCGCACATGTACATATCAAGAATTTTCAACTGTCAGTCAGTAAGAATAGCTGTTCCTTTCGATAAGTATAATTGTATAGTATGTAGACGCTATATCAACACGTTGTAGGACGCAAAGTCATATATTTGTAAAACTATTTATGTTACAGGTAGTTAAATATAGACGGACTACCATCATAATTGCATAAATTCCCAAGAATGATATAAAATCACGGCGCAATTGCAGAATGTCGTGTTCTTTAAGAGCGCTCTATCTCCATTCCCCACCTCACGTGTTTGATGCCGGGTTTTTAGTGAAATATTTTCAACTTTTAAGGGAGTTATAATTTCAAAGCGGAGTCTAGCAATACCTTCCCGATCCTTATGAACCAACACGAAACAATAGCGACCGTCAGATAGTGTCGTGAAAAAATGTTAATCATACTCTTGTTTACGCACATGAGGTTTATTATCCATGCAAAATTAAAATTATCTGGTGCAGGAGACATAACTGAGGTTAGAAGGCCTACTGCAATATGCAAAATTATGATGATTTGGACACATCAGTTCAGGCTCCCCACCGAAGTACCCTAGGCTCATTTTGCAACGATGTCACACAAGAGGGGGGGGGGGGGGGACATCAGCCAGAGGTCTCGGTTTCCCCTTCGTGAGTACGCGCACAAAATTCTTTCTTTTAAACACACATTGTTTCACAGGAGGTCCATCTCAACCACAGCCCATTCTTCACTTGGCCTCCTCTTTCCAACACGACAACATAGGTTCGATTCCCGGCAGGGTCGCTCTCAGATTTTCGCCCTTTCATTTCTCCAAAAGCACCCCTCGAAAGTATTCTTCATTCCTAAAATAATGCTCAAACTTTCCTTCCTTATCTCGTTTGTTTGTCAAAAAATATTAGCGACTTAAACAGCCACAGAAAGACACAATACTTCAGATTGAACTATATTCGCCCTAGAGAATTTTCTGACGCAATTTTTTACCTAAAACGGACCCTTGCATTCGATTTTACGCACCACTGAAATATTCAGTTTTTCAGAAAAACCATATGGGTAAGCTTCAAGAAATTAAAAGTGCACACTAAGAGCACTTAAATTAATTATTCTACTTTTTTTTTTCCATATATTCAATCTTCACAGTTATCTAATGTTTGCAGATGGTGGATAGTACACAATGGTTTCATTCTATATAACCCCTTTCCTTAAGTTCACCGATGATTGAAGATTTCTCCTTAATGTGCAAGCCAATCAAATGTCTGAGTCTATCAACAAGTTCATTGGCATCTTCAGGATATATGTAGTCGGCGTTCATGTCGTTTTCTAAATTATTCACAGCACTTTTTTTCAGCAAAGCCGGTGTGGAAATGTGTGAGGAAGACGAAAAAATCACCACTGATTTCACCATCAACACTATCTTCATTATTGTATCCATGACCCTTCTCTTTTTCACCAATGGAATTACCTGCTTTTTCATCACCATAAACATCAACAAGTGTTCTTTCCTTTGAAGGAGGAGTATCGTTGGCAACATTAGTCTTCGCAGCTACTGGTGCTACATTGTTTTTTCGAAGTTAGTTAAGTTCACGTGTTTATTTCATAGGAACCGATTGCATGGCACAATGTTAGTTACTTATATTGGCTATAGTCCTCTCGCCTTCTGTGAACATATTTTACAACGCATTGTTAACCGGAGAAAGCGATGTCGCCACATTTCGTTTTAGGTAGGAGAATGAATACTCTATTTACGGATTTTGATGTGAATATTAAGTTATCAAGTCGAATGAACTGCCTTGGACTCTTTTTGCAGCTAAAAACCACACGAGCTGGGTTCTTCAAACAGTCAATCTTCTCATGTCGTCAATAATTCCAACTTTTACTGAAGTACTTGGCACAGTAACAGCATTGTTTTCCATGTAATTTTTGTGCAGCCGTTGAAGGTTTGCATTAAGTCGTAGATGGCATGCACGATTTTACATCGTCAGTGGCTTGCATCGTCTTCAAGAATACACGAATTCATACACAATACTCCTGTCGACTAACTCCCGCCGACTGACTCCCACCGACTGATTCCTGCCGACTGACTCCTGTCGACTGACTCCCGCCGACTGACTCTCGCTGACTGAATCCTGTCGACTGACTCCCGCCGACTGCTCCCGCCGACTGACTCCCGACGACTGACTCCCGCCGACTGACTCCCGACGACTGACTCCCGCCGACAGACTACTGCAGACTGATTCCTGCCGACTAACTCCTACCAACTAACTCCTGCCGACTGACTCCTGTAGAATGAATCCATCAGACTTACTCGTTTTCAGTAAAAGTGTTGGGTGTCAGCCATTTTTCATATGGCGCATGGCCGATGCGGTTTTATAAGCTATTGCCCGACGGATGCTCGAGCTAAACGAACAGACGCTGGATAACTCACAATCGATACCACTCATTCGTGAGCATGCCCATGATAGTCGGTGTAACACTATCCGATCGGGACTCGAACCGGCGACACACATTCGTCAACATCTTCGATGCTCAGAAGCAAATTACCCCTTTGCTATGCATCTCGCAAAACTTTTTACGAACCATTCATCCATTGTACGAACTTACCCTCTCGAATCACTTCGCGAAATACATTGTGAATTATCCATCTGATTGGAGGAACATTACAGCTACTGCTCCTCTAAGGAACCCGTCTTATTTTCCCAGAAGGCCTTCCGCCATAAATTTCAAATAAAAATATGGGAGTACTCTGACAAAACCGAAATAATCTTTCCTCCCAGAATAAAACATGCAGGTACTAACATATAAACATAAGATAGGAATATACGTACCTAATTATGTATATAAAAATTATAAAAAATATATGTATGTATGAATATACATTATATATAATATATATGTATATATATATATATATATATATATATATATATATATATATATATAGACACACACACCTACAATCATGTTAAAATAACCTATCAAGGTCTGTAAATACATTATTGCTTCTCCCACCGAGTAACGACACGTGACGGAAATCACTTCCTCCTGTTAACAATATGCTGCATAATATGTTTACAGAAGGCAAGGGAAAAATAGCCAATACAAGTACCACCACACTTGATTGGCCGGCTGCAATCACATTGGCTGGTCAGTGTCTGCACAATGTATTAATGGTACAGTACGATTGGTTCAAAGTCAATATGATGGAATATAGCTTGCACACTCGTATATTATAAGCTGTACGGAGGTAAGCTCAGAGGTTTAGTTTGACAGCAGCTGTGTGGAAGGTGGATCGTCTGGGCTAACTTCTGCCTCTTCACATATATTTTTATAGAGTTTTTTTTTAGGTAGTGCAAAGTCATAGGGTCAAGGTCAAAGTTGTCTGCATCCAATATAGTGGTGGTAGTCTGTACTGTATTATGCGTGCTGAAATTAATGGATTTTTAAAGTATTTTCAAGGTTATTCAGGGTCGTGAGGTTAAGGTCGAGGTCGAGGTTGTCGGCATCTGATATGGTGGCAATATTCTGTAATGAAATATGCTTGTTGACTTTTATGTATTTTTATCAAGATTTTGTTTTCAATGTTATCCGAGGTCATGGGGTCAAGGTCGAGGAAGTCTGCATCCAGTATGGCGGTTATGCGATGTCTACAAAGGTGGTGGTCGCCTACCAATATGGCGGAATAAGTACATGCGAGGATTGACCTTTGAATAGTTAAGTTATATAAATATGTTTGAACTAATTAAAAAAAATATTTTTAGTAAATTTAGTGAAAAATTTTTAACTATAGATTTTTTGGTATTTTTTAGAATTTTACGTAATTTCAGTTTTTTTTTTCTTCATTTTCAAGTTTAAGGGTCAATGCCAAGGTCAAAGGCCACCTGCATCCAATATGGTGGATGGGTTATGTCTACTAATATGGCGGTCACCTACCACGATGGTGTAATGGGTATGTGCTACGGATGACTTCTTGTAAATTATAATATTTTAAAAATAGTTTTTAATATTTCTAATAATTTTGTAATACTTTCAAATAATATATTTTTGGAGTGTCTTGGAATTTTTGAAATTTTTTATATTTTTTGGTGTTTTCAAAGTCAAAGGTCTAGGCCTAAGGTGATAGGTCCTGATCCCGGCCACCTGATCCCAATGTCACCTGTGTCGCTGATCCCTGTAAACTGTTCCGGAAAAATTTGGGAATTTTTTGAGAATTCTTTTACTAATTTCTAAATAATTTTTAATGTTTTTAAAATAATTTAGTAATATTTTTTTCGGAATTATGTAGAATTTTTTAGAATATTATTAGGATTTCTTAGGATTACAAAATTTTTTTTTTAGTGTTTTTGGGGTCAAAGATCTTCGAGATCAAGGTCAAGATCAAAGGTCATATGGGTTAGGGTAAAAGGGCAATGACATCTAAGATGGCGATCGGGTGACGTAAAAACATGGCGGCTCTCCCGGCTCCGGCCCCGATTCCCGATCCCCGATCCCCTTATTACTCAATTGGCTATTTCCTACTAATGGTGGAATGTATTTACAACACTGGTAACCAACGTTGGCAGAAGGTTACTTATCAGTTGGCATTATGTACACAATAACACATATTGCGAAAACAGTACCAACGTCGCGATGTAAATAATTTAGTAAATATTTGTTTGGTAAATGACTACACACTACTCTTAAAAGTGTGCTCTCAACCATAACATAATGTTGGGCCAAAGTTGTGTTTAAGTTGGCAACCAACATAAAAATCACGTTAGCCCAACGGTAGAGCCAGACGCAGGGCCTACGTTTGTCCAATCAAATGCTGCTACCTGGATAATAGTCGGTTGCGTGTTTTTTGATTTATTTTACTGCAAACAGCACTCTATGACGTAAATTTTGGGCCTACGTGTAAAATATTGGAAAGTATGTCGTCGGAATAATAGTAGTTAAACAAAAAAAAAAACTTGGGTGACATGACACCTTGTCTTAAAATTATGACGGTTACGTGGGAAGTTGCGAGTGTGACGTCTAGTTAGTTTTTCGACAGTGTATTTAAAGAACATTAGAAGGAACGCAGATGCCGATATATTTGTTACTAACCAACAAGAAACTTCACTTTTCGGATGTGTGTTTTCCTTAAGCAGTTCTCTCGTTCCACTATACGTGACACGTTTATGAGAAATTTGACAGACGTAATACACAGCTTTTTCTGTAAAATACTGATGTTATCAGAAGATCGTGTATGAGAGGGAAGCTGAATTAAAACTTAAGAAATCATTTAAATAAGTAATTTTAGGCATCAAATTATAATTTAAATACTTAAAACAAAATAATATTTTTCAGTTTCAGTAGATTTTTCTTAGAAATCAATTTGTAAACAAGATGCTACAATCCATTTCTGCGTAAAGTTGGATACTAAAAATTAGAAACAAAAATTAGCTTTTAAAAAAAAACCGATTTTCAGAAGCTCATATCTCCTTTAATAGCCAGTTTAAGTAAACGGTGTTCTATATATTTTCAAATTTATTTTCATAAGGAATCATCGACGTAGTTTGGACGTTTCATTTCCGAAAATCCTGTTAACTAGTTAGTTCTTTTAGCCTTTTAGTATTTATTGTTTTACTTGGTTTCAAGTATTCTTTCATACGAACATTACATATTATACAACCATAAAACGTATAATTTATAATATTAATTCTATTTTATGTGAATTTGGAAGTTTCACTAAACTTAGAGTATTATACTATGAATTCTAGCACGTTCTATCGTCATTAATTAAAAACCTACATACGATAAGTTAATTTTAGGCCTTTTAACGATTGTTTTATATTTAAATGCTCATTTTTAAAGCATTTATAAAAAAAAATGTCCTAGGATAGCACTGCTCTCATTTACTGTCGTCTGATTACCAAAACATTACATTAACGAAATTGGCTATGCTAGAGATTACGAATTACAAAGTGCGATAATCTTCAGATTTAATATATGTTAATATAATTTTTACAATATAATGAATCTGTGTAAATTAATACAGTAGCAGATTTAAAGTCGATATCTCGATTTGTAAATAAATTAAAATGTACGCTAGTAAACACTATTTTCAAGAATCGATCATGTGGCGTGCATCACGCGGCCTTGCCCCCAGTGACCCACATCTCGTGTCCTAGACATCTAGGTCATGCACGAGTCAATTCACTGGTAAAAGACAAAAATTGGCTCTCTCTTGCCTCACAACCGGAAAGTACCCTAAATATGAATATCAAGGTTATCAATCGTTTACATTCTCAGCTTAAGTCAGTGAGCATAGCACATTATTTCCAATAAATTAAAAAGCTGAATAATCACTTACAAACACTTTCTCTAACGAAGTGAATATGCCATTTTCTTTACTCAGTGAATGAGTGATTATTTCATCTGAGTTACTAACCATATCATTTAAAAAATTTTCAGGGCTTCACTTCCTTTCCGAACATTCAGTAAAAGATTGTATGTAAGTATAGATTAGAATTGCCATAAAAAGGAAATTGTAAAAATTTACCAAACTACAAACAAATTAATCAAATATTTGTTTAAATATATAGTAGCCGTTGTAATACGCGTAATTTTTAACATTTTTTGTGGTACTATGTGTAGTCAGTTAATCATTTGACTTGTTACGTAACACTATGGCATGCGATTCAAATTTTGATGTCTTATAGTGTGTAATGGACCCTCTTCTGCATAGAAAAAAAAAACTGTAACTTTGTTTACCCTACTATATAGTGACGAAGACCTCAACGGTTCGAATCAGATGCTATCAGGAAAATTTACTGGTAATGTTAATATGGGAAGAATAATTAAATGTTAGCCTATCGTTCCATTAAAACACCACCAGAAAAATACATACGTTACTAAACACGATCATTTTGGTTACTTGGTTCCTGAAGAAACGTCCATATCGTATAGTGAAGAAATCCGTCACTCCCCTGCACCACCCCCAAAAAGCAAACAAACGCAATGAAATATATGTTGCACTATGTTGGGTTTTGAACCTTAACAAGCGAATTTTGTCAACATTTAACGCTGTTGTGACGTCTGTCATCGTGTAACCTGAGCCAGCCACATTAATTTTGTATATTGAACCAGGCACTGGAGAAAGCTACAAATTTAGTATGTAAAAGGATTGGAATGATTTAACACGACGTGGGTTGTAGTGGAGTGGAACTGCGTGTATTTCTGTCGTAGATATGCAGTTGGTAATAAATAGCATACTACTCCACAGTGCAGTATTGGTGAAGCAGCGCATAAGCCAACCCCTACTACGGGACAGCTGAAGCCCAAGTAAATATCCACTGAGATCCAGTGCACCGTAGAGGAGCGGAATAGAACCTATTGTGGTTGGTCGTCAAACAGAATGGCTAATTTTAGCGTCGCCGAGTTCTCGGACGTTCAGTCGGACGACGACGTAACTTTCGCGAACTCCCGGTAGACTCAGAGGTATAAGTTTCCTGCTGGACAGCTTCCAACACATAGTGTATGCGCAACTGTTGGTCATTGGTTTCCAGGGAACGAAAAGTTCTTTGTTAGCCGAACAAACTGGGCCGACGTATCTTAATGATGGGCCGTCTGTTTTGAGAAGTGATTTCAGCAACACATTAATTCTGCAGTATCTTTAATGTCACAGTCCAAAGGTTCGAATATTTTTCAGCAACGTGAACCATAATTAAGTATATTTTCATACATCAAACAATTGTGAAACACGGAATTTGAGCGTTTCCACGAAATACTGTCAATGAATATGAATACTAATTAGTGTTGGTTAGCAAACCGGTGCTTTGCAAACACCTTCTTTACAAAATTTGTAACAAGAAGTTGTATCAGCAATTCTAAGAATATTACTCTTGTTTCTTGGTTACATGAATAATGTTATAAAACTCCTCGAACGTATTAGTATACAAGAAAATATAACAAAGAAAGGCTTCTTTATAATTTTACCGTTTTTGCTCATTGATTACAGCAGTAATCAGGAAGTAAAGTTTTCCATTTCGTTGCGTATTTTACAGCTGAAGTTAAGAAAGACATTCCAGCGTTCCAGCTTCACTAATAAGCCCGCAAATCCCTGCTCACTTCAAGGCTTACTTTGTTACGCTGCTACTAATAAAAGTAATGGGCTACAATGATGTAGGCCTATGTATCATGATATTATATTACGGGCACAGGAGTTCTGGTTTGAAACGCACACCGGAAGATTTCGCCACAACTCTGATAAAATCATCCCTTCTACCTGTTTTCGGAGAACGCATTTCAAACAATAGCGGCTGCGTCTTTTAACATAATTCAGAATACAAAGGTAATTTCTAGATTTGTCCAACTTTTACAGCCATAATAAAAACGAAAGTATAATTTGAGTAAATGGGTTACTGTGGGTTCTGCAATATCCCTGGAAAACTGTAATGGCCTTTTAATTTTATCAGAAAATACTGTCAGTTTTTTAATCGTCCCATTGCGATAGGAAAATCAACTCAGTTCGAAATAAATACCTTCCTGCTCTTGCGCAAATAATCGTATTATGTACTACCTTCAGCGAGCAAAATTATTTCAACTGTCCACACAAATTTCACGAAAACTCAAACGAGCATCTAATCGTGTGCGAAATGTGTTTGGAACTGCAGCTTTAACTGAACGAGCGATACCTCGGTGGCAAGACCAGCACTGCAACCACGCGTCCTGCAGTGAGCGATCCTGGGCAGAGAGCAAGTAACCTGGGGATAATATCCCGGTACACGACGGATTCTCAACGATGATCGATGAGAACAGCAGCTTCCCAGGATGGAAATTATAAGTAGTGTGGTGGGAGCGACGTAAGAAAGGGGAGAGAGGGTGCGGGTTGTAAGGAGTGTTTGCGAACACTCATCCTGCCGAAGGGCTCATTTGAGCTACCCTCAATCGGTTAATCCCGAGGTGGGCCTTGAGATCGACGACTCGGTGGAAATGAGGCACGGCAAGAAAGCATCTCCTTGCGGGACGAGATGTAATCCTCATTACGCCGCCTTTTACCCCACCATCACCCCGCCAGCCTTCCTTGCCCTTTCTCATCCCTTCTAGATCAGGCTGCTGTATCCCCAAGATTGCACGAGGTTGCGTGCGTGGGAGTGAAATATAAAGATAATGGCAACGAGATATACGACCGTTGTAGGGCTCCGGTGTGCGTGGAACTAAGGGGACATAACCATATTCTGGAGATCTAACGCCGAGTCTGTTTGGTCAACATACTTTACCTTCCAGTTATATACGTTTCATACATGTGCCCATGGTTATATCCTGCCACCTCACATCGTGTTGTTGCGTGCTCGCATGTATACAGTGCGCACTGTTCTAACAGTGAATATTGGCCACATGTATGGCGTTTCAACTGCAACTTGCATTAACTAAGCAAGGAATATACAACGCAGAGGAACTATTCACAAGCAAGTGACGCAGAAAAATTACTAAGTATTAAGACACCACGAAACTTTATCAAAAATAAATATTACATACGTGTCAATAAAATTTAAATGTTTAGTTATAAAGCTCATAAATAAATACGGCGGGCAAATAAGTGACTTCGTTTACTTGCGCAGGGTTCAAAATATGTGTCAGTAAATAGCAATTGGAACAACTTAATTAATCTTAGTAATTTCAGAGTAATGTCAGTACACAGGTTCGCTAGGAGAGGAAATTGTGAGGACACCATTTTTTATTTCTGACTGACAAACCCATCATTTGGTCCCTAGTTGTAAAAAATGTATTTAGGTATCAGAGCCTTTCAGGTTAAAGCACAGAACTGCAATAAAATTGCTTGGAGCCAAACGTAATCGCTGACATTTTCGTACCTTGCAAGTAGACACAGTGGTTAATTGTAACCACATTTTGTGCCAAACTATCTATAGAAATACTATCGTGTTTTCTTGTTGAGATACATATAAATCTGATACGACTTAGTTTTTCGTAGAAGTTCACTGTTAAATTAATGAAATTCTCATTAGTCAAGTCAGTGAATTAATATCCGTGCAAACAAAACACAGCAAAATATTGCAAGCATGTACGCAATTTTCTATGTCTACAAGACAGAATATATTCAGATTGTGAAATGTGTTGTGTACTTTTTAACTAGCGCAAGCATACAGTGAATATTATTCAGTTACCTGTGAGTGGGCGGAAGCAATTGAATGTCTGGAGGTAATACATTTATAGTGTTTCCGATATCCTTGCTTAATAAAATGTAATTAGGTCCGATACTGATAAAGGGAGGAGTACACTTTTCTGACTGGAATACCATGCAAGATAAATTAATTTTACTCGCGCAAAAATATATTAATAAAACATTTAGGTAACAATTTTCTTGTATCCTAGCCAGCCACATTTCATGTGAAACACGATAGTAAAATATTGGGTACATTTTACTAGGTGTGTCCTATTTCGATATAAGTTGTTCATTAGAGAAATATTTCAAAGTGCTAGGAAGTAACAACAAAATTAAATATTCAAAAATTAGTTTTGATGGCATATAAAGTGAAACGTGAAAATTCACGAAACACGCGAATTAATTGTTGACTAGCCGTAAACAGCATCAAACAAAAACATGCAGGGTCTGCAAAAAAAAATTTCGGCATATCGACGATTACGAGGGTGGAGAAATGATACGGTAAATTAATAACTAAACTTTATAATGTTATATATATATATAACATTATAGAGAGCTTAGTTTTATATATATATATATATATATATATATATATATATATATATATATAGACACTCGTCTGTACCAAAATCTTTGAGTGTACGTCAATATTTTTTATTTCGTTCTGATCTATATCTATAGCTTGAGCTGAATCGAGTTTTCTTATCGCTCCTGTACATCCTTCTCAGAAAAGAAGTGCTTGGACAGCAAAAGAACAACAAAACAAGCGGCGAGGATTTGGGTAGTGAGGAGAGCTGGAGGAAGGAATAAAATAAAATGTTGTTCGGGTTTGCAGGAATGCTCGGGTCCACGTAAGAAGTTCCATTTCCTTATCTTTATAGAAGAGCTCAGACTCCAGTTTTGATGTGTAGGTAGATTCTTGTCCAAAAAAAAAAAAAAAAACTGTGATGGTTTCTAATCCACACCCTAACAACCTTTCACTTCTGAACACGAGTAAGCCTCCGACTTGTAACTCATCGAATGCACCACTACTATTCAACATAACTTAATTGCAATACTTGTTGGCTGTTATGATCAGCAATGCTGTTTGGAAAACAGCTTGTAGGTAAAGAAATTATATATATATATATATATATATATATATATATATATATATATATATATATATATATATATAAAGAAAGAAATTCATGACTGATACGTTGTCTTTTATTTAGCGATGCACTTTCAGAAATTTTCTACCTTAATTTTTAATATAGACATTGTTTTATCACAGCAAGAATGTATAAACCTTAATAATTAATTTTATTAACTCGTGCAACTAATTCTTTCTGATCCTTTGCTTTTAGTTATTTTGTATTGTTTCCATTCAGATGGCATATAAAGTGGTGATAGATATCATAGTCAGCGTTTCTTAAACTTGTGGAAATTTATGGTTTACATGTTAAATTATAGCATGCACAATAGATAGAATATTGAAGCTTTACTGTCGTTATATGACAGAATATTATTCAGAAGTATCTTAGGGGATGTGAAGACATTATGTGGAGTTGTCAAGACCAGATAATGTTTCTATCGAAGAAAACAACAGACCAATAAATAGCACATAAATGAAACTAAAAAATTACACTGAATTTGAGTCTTCCAGCTTACAGCACGAATTTCGCAGTTATTTTCTGTAGGATAGGAAAAAAATAAAACTACCTATGTCTCGAATACACAATCGCGCAGAAAATAAATCTCTTTAATGACAATATTATTTAGCCAATGAATCGTAGCGTTATTTGGTGTTCTGATCTGATGAAAACCCAAGAACGATAGCAGTCAGTCGGCCATTCAGAAAGTAACACATTTAGAAGTTTACATGCAGCTGTTCTAAACTGGCATAATGAACACAGTGGTTTGTACATATAGTTATGTAGTTAAGTATAATTTAATTGGGACACAGTGAACTGGTCTTTATATTGTCTAAACAACGTACGCAAAGTATTAGGTCTATTTTGAGACAGTAGAAGTGATTGTCTTGTGTTCGATGGAGGTGATTCGCTTTGAGTTGTCTTCAACGGTAATAACTGTGTTACGAACTTTAACGAGTTTTGAAAATCATGTTGAACCGCGTCAAATCACGTGCACACTTGATGAGTCGCTGATTCTTGTCCACGGTGATAACGATCGCAAAAGTCTTAAGTGTCGAGGACACGAATTCGCAAACAGCCGGGCCACCGAACACACAGGCACACAGAGGCGAAATGGAATGGCGTTTCCTTTGACGCGAGCGCGCTTGTTCACGCATGGGCTGTGCTGTGCTCTGGAGACGGTTCTGTGCTCTGCTAACGTCACTAAGTTTTCGTCGAGCCTACGTTCGAGTCGAGTGGAGTGGAGAGATTTGGGTGGCTCTTAACATCGAGGTCTAGAGAACCGATGGGGGTGAAGCGAAGTAAGTATGGAGTAGCGCTGGAATGAAATGGCGGAGGAAACGCGAGATGCCGGAGAAAACCGGCCGACCAGGGGCATCGTTCGGAACGATTCCCACATGCGAAAATCGGGGAGCGATCCGGCCGGAAATCGAGCCCGATTCGTCTTGGTAGAAACTATGTATTTTTAGCTATAGGCTGTTCACAGTAAAATGGGCACTTTGAAAGCCCTGCTTAAGATCTGCTTGCACTACGTTGTGTATTCTTCCGCCTTATGTAAGCTTTACATTGCCATCAGCCTCATAGCTTTATTCATCCGTCGGAGAAGTGAAACCGTGAAATTATTAGAAAAGTAAGTATTTTACAAATCTGATTATTTTTACTGTTAGATTAATTAGAAAAGAACAGAAAGCGAAATAAATAATTTTAAGTTATCATAAATGGTTACCTAACACACGTTCTATTCGACATTAAGATACGGAACTACTTCCCATCCATCGTTACCAACTTTACTGGGCGCATGACAATCAGTGCGCCAGTTAAATTATATGCAGGTAGGGGCAGTGACATTTTCTGAGGTTGATTTCTAAAGTGCTCACTTTATCGTGAACAGCCGTTAACATGCAAATGCTGTTATGCATGCAAACAAGTGGTGGATATGAAAACCAAGTTGTTTGAAGGCTACCATGCCCAAAGATGAAAGAACAAGGTAACTAGTCCTACTTGATGGGATTGATAGATATACTGCGGGTTCAAAGATGTCGCCAAATGAAATACAACTAGTCGCGTGAGAGTCGAAGGCAAAAAACTATATATGCCACTATTCCTAATGGACGAGGGAGCCACGAGAGGGTATGTAAAATTAATTTTATGAACAGTTTTTGTGTGTCTTAAAAGGATTGAGATATAAGTAAAAAAAAAAGAAAACAGAAGGCGTATCTGTTTACAAAGACAAGTGTGGTGACCTGAGAACCTTGAAGTTTACCTTTCTATATAGTGTTTTGGTTACAGAACATATTAATCGTATACTTCAGAAAAGTAGTACATAAGGGGCGATCTGAATGTAAACAGATTACACACTACTTTTAAAATACGTCATCCAGGCAGTCTTCTGATATATAAATTTCATCGTAAGATTTTATTACAAAATTGTCAAGTGTATGTTACAGGAAACCTCGTGTTGATACATGCAAAATAGTAATAGGCTTCGTTACGGGAATAAAAATCAAAGACAAAGTTGATGCGACAACAGCAAAACACAACAACAAATACATCACCGTAAGAATGAAAAGGTTTTCTTGGCGATAAATAAAGACTTTATCAGCAGCACTTTACCTGGTAGCGAAATTCGTACGATTTCAATGGACTTACAAAAAGTGTTTCAAATCCCCTAGTCAACCCACTTGAATATGTATATACTATTCCGGTGGTTTGAATGTTACAACTTCGGGATTCATGTTGCTGATACCTCTGATAGGATAATGTGTGTATGGCATGAAGGTCAGTCATCGCAGGAAGGGAATCAGATGGTTTCGTGTCTCTTGTGTACTTTAAATGAACCTCTGCTGTTCAGATCTACAAAAAAAGTAATGCATTTGAAATGACAACTGTTGCTGATAAATCCTAAACAGAATTCTCCTATTTTTGCATATTTTTCTCATTGCTGCTGGATATTTTGAAAGTATAGATCACAAATTTCTACGCTGGGGAACAGTTTTACTGCCTCAGATAGGGATTTTGCTCTTACAGAAAAATGATGAAAGTATTGAAAGGTCCAGACGGTAAAGGATGCTGTGAACATAATAAAGATAGTAAGGCCATCTAGATCATTCCATGTGCTGAATATGAAAGGAAAGTTTCTCGAGTACTAAAGATATCCAAGGCAGCTTGGCTACGCGTAATGAAAGACAATCCTGGGATTGTTATTATTATAAAACAAACTTCGACAATGAAGGCTGAGAAACCTGCCATGTTTTAAAAAGAGATGTTACAGTTGAAGACATAGTATCAACCTAGCTCAATGGCTTATCAGAGAGCGTGCCACTGTCTGGAGCTAAAAAAAACGGGACTTGCTCACTATAATTGACTGTCGATCAAGAGAACAAAGAGTTATACGACCGTGTTTGTGAATACGTAATACAAAAGTAACAATGTGTTTCACTGAAATATTTTTGCATACGTAAAACAGTTGAATTATGAAAACAATTTCTTTAATATCTTTAGTGTTTCTATGTTATTATGATATTGCATAACAGTGATTTTGAAGTGTATTTGTGTGTAAGCTAAAGTGTTTAAGTATCAATGGCGTAATTAATTTTTTTTTGTTACAGTCATAGAGTTTTGTCTAATTACAAACTGTAAATGTAATGAGACATTTTTGCATTGAAATTCATTTGCTTAGTTTTTTATTTATTGAACAGTATTATAATATTTTAAAGCTTAGTTATTCATGAAGACTGTCTTTTATTTTCTGAACAAAATTTAATTTTTATTCATAATAAGACTGTAGAAATGCTCTAATTGTGCATTATTTTCAACAATAAAGAATTTTATTGTGTCACTTAGCTGGTTTGGTTTCTGCAGGAAATGTATCGTCGCACTTAGCTCTTATCCAATGTTTTAAACTTGTATCTTTTGTTTTTGCTTTGGGGTTTGCAACTATCTACAACTGTACACTTATAACGTTTATGTATGAACTTTATATTGTATGTCACCTATATATTCAAAGGAAAAACCACAAACTGCATAAGACAATCTATTTGTTGGTCATTATTCTCAGCTCATTTGAAATTAAGGACCATAGTACCTTTGGCAGGCTTCTTCTTGTGGCACTTAACTCTTTTCCAGTTTGTCATATTTTGTAAATCTTTTTTCTCATGTATGTGAGGCTATCACATTGTAAACTTATTAGGTATATGTATGTATCTGCTAAGAAACAATGCAAAATGATTTCAAAGGAATAATACCACAGACGTTTAGAATAAAAGAGTTAACATTGAAAATATTAAAAGCAACTATTTGTCACTTACCTCACTTAGAATTTCCAATCTACAGTTACTCCTTGAACCGTGTACCTACTACTCGGTACACAAAAAAAAAAAGAGGTCAGGATTATATCATATTCGCATTTACCACACATCAGGAATGGTTATTAAACGTATTTTCCAAGTACTTGGCAACATAAGCAGTGTGTTTATTTATACATATTCCAGCACTCATTGTAATTAGACAGTTTACACAGGAACAGTATAAAAGCTTTCTACATATGTGAAACAAAGTCAGGGGATAAAGCAAACAAATGATTTTTACAACAGAGTACTCCAACCATGAAATATTCATAATTTCAGCTTTTTACAGTGGTCCATGTATAAAAGTTCTAATACATTGTAGAAAAATAACTGTTTAAATTTAACAAGATCTTTAGGAAAAACTTATGAAAATTAACTATTTCTCCCTATAAAATTGATCCATTCATTTGCTTAAATTTTCGGAGTCAGAAATAAGGCTAACGAACGTGCTTAAACTTTGACATTAGTTTGCTAACGTCGCTTTCTACAATCATTTTTCATAATTTCTTAGCTTAAAAAAAAGGCGAAACGAAATACCAGTTTGCAGTTAAATTTAAGCCGCCAGTGGGGCGCGGGAGTCGTGGGAAATAGCACCGCACTCTGTGTCGCCTCTCGTTGGACGGTGTGCCGCTCTACAATGAAGCGTGGATTACGGCGCTGGCTAGGACGTCTCCGGAATCAAAGTTGGCGGTCGTCTGTTGTGTGCTCCATGCTCACCTCAATCACCCTCATCGGCTCTCAAGACCTCGATGTTAAGAGTCGCCCCAAACTCTTCACTCACTCAACCACTCAATTAGCATCAGTGGAAAATCGCTGATTGTTTCAGTGAAAAAATTTCACTCATTTAATTAGTGAAGGAAAAGAATTGTAGTTATTGAATAAGTGACGGCCGACTGCAGTAGCGAATTAGATACTGATTTTATTGAATGGAGGCAAAAAATTACGTGAAATAAACATATTTACTATGGTTTGCTCTTTATATTGTGCGATTTACCGTAATTTAAAATGTAAAATACGTTCCGCCGATAACTGGGAATGAACTCGCGCACCCTTCGACTCTAGGCAGTTGCCATGCCATCTGGGATATCACTCCAAGTTGTTGTTAGAGGAAAATGCATGTCTTATAATTCGCTGTGAAATCGTGCAGTTTGAAGTTATATGCTCTTTATTTTCGTGTTTGGTTTGATTGGTACAATTAGGATTGTTAAAACGAATAGTATATATGAGTGCACTCTCTTCACCACATTAAATGCAGTTTAAACCTTCATACAGAGCGCTGCGATGATTACATAGAACCGAAATGAAAGACGTAAAAACGGAATGAAAGGCTGTGTGTTCATGTTACCTCGTAGAACGGTGTTTTGAATGACGAAACACCTTTTATAAAGTATTTCGTATTAGTTTTATTCGTTTATTCGTTGTTAATTCACTTGATACACATGGTTTAACGACCATTTTTAAACGATGTTCGAAGGCCATTTTTACACGCAGTTTCACTGATACATCAATCAAAAATAATTAGAGACGGAGCAAGTTACTCAGACGTTTCACTGGTCAATCAGTCAAAAAATAAATCACCGAGGAAACAGTGCAAAAAATGACTGACTAATCAGTGGGAAATGTCACTGAATCAATTAGTGAAGAATATATGGCATTTTTCACTGGTTTATCCGTTAAATTCACGTAGGTGACTGCTGTAACAGTCAGGTACATTTGACTGATCTGACGAATAAGTGGGGAATGTCACTGAATCAATCAGTGAAGGAAATATGGCATTTTATCACTGGCTCGTCCGTTAAATTCACTGAATTGACTGTTGTAACAGTCATATACGTTTGACTGATTGAAAAAGTGAAACTCTCGCTGATTCAGATTTAGAGTGTAGCCACCTGGATAGACAACTGGTGGACACAGGCGTTTGTCCAGCTGCCGTGATATGTCCCTGGATGGCGTGCAGCGACGGACAAGAGTGGACCTCTTACAGTATGTCGCACAATGAAACGATCGTCCCAACTGGTAGTTAGCCTTGGTCGGCCCGAGCCTTTTCGACGGATGTGTGTACCCTTCTGGTCCCACTGAGTCCAGCATTGATTCACATTGTAGGCATAATGGTTCAAGTGGCGAGATATACGACGAAACGTCCTACCTGCCTCTCGGAGGCTGACGATGCGACATCTCTCAAACTCATCCAACTGGCAAAGGCTTGTAGAATGTGCCGTCAGGGCATGCTATGTGTTCACTAAAATTGGTTCTGTTGCTCACGCTGCTATTATTCGATATCTTGCCTTTATGAATGCACCATAGTGGCAAGCCTGGGACACATGTCGGGCTATGACCTTACTGTGTGGCAACTTTTTTTGCACCCGCGCGATTCGTTCATGGAAATAATTTTTTTGCACATGAGTGTATAGTTGATTGAACGTAATTACGCATATGTAAGTAAGCAAAAAACTCGCAATGAGGTCGTCTGCATGCACCGGTAAGGGAAACACCAGCTCTGGTGGTAAAGTGATTTGAAACTTAGACCATTCATTTGGGCCACACTTCAGTGGAAACTCTTACTGTGCTGTAAAGCGCTTGTTACTGGCCAGATGCCAGCGAGTACACTACCGAGTTGATTGTACCCAAGTATCACTTTTGTCATGTGTGTACTCTGTTTGCGGTTAGTTGAGCAATACTGAAACACATGCTCACGATCTACTTGACTGTCTAATTTGTATCATTTCACCAAATATAAATTTAACATTGCAATCCATAGATTTGCTTAATTTATTCTTGTCTCAATCCTTTTGTAACTGCGCTTACGTTTACTATTTCACATTTACACATACTACAAAGAAGAACTAAATGGAACAAATTAAAAATACTTTCCCGTATCGCTGCCAACCGAACTGGGAATATGTTAGCCGGAGTGTTCGTTAAGCAGGGGTGCTTTTCAAAGGTTTATTGCTAACAGGACTTCTAGTTTATTTGAGGTACAGTCCACGATTTTGTTCGCGATAATGTAGGCCACGGTAGTTTCGTTAAGCGGTCCTCTACCGATAAGGGTTCGATTTTCCACCGGGTCCCAGCCAGATTTTCGATCGCGGATTAACATGTAAGATGTTGTCGCTAACCAGGAGGTTCGTTGCCTCATTGCATGGTTTCATGGCATGGCGCGCTTCAGGGACAACAGGTCAGCTACTGGTCGTGCCTCGCAGTCTCTCGCTCAGTGATTAATATCCCCGCTTCAGGTTGTACTCGCCTATACTTACTATTATTCACGAAACATTTCTTAAGTTATAAAGTGTTTATTGAAAAGCCCCTATAAAAAGTAGTGAAGCAATCGAAAACTATATACCTTCGCGTTTTGTTCCAGAGGCAAATCAACTCTTCTATTAGATGGAATGTACACAACATAATGATATCAAATGACTACCATCTTTAGACTATGTGCTCCGCGTAAGGGCCTCAATAAATTTATATTTTCCATCCATTTTGGCATGTAGAAGGCGTGTCCTGTTTAGCAATTCTGATATAATTATTATTTCTTACGTATTTTGTAAGATATCTTTCCTATCTTGCAAGTTTAGTGATCTGTTTTGTTGTAACGGAAATTCGGCTTGTAGGTTGTTTTGATAAAAACTTTTTCGACAAGGTGGGTTAAAATGGCTGATTAAGTACGAAGAGCATATTTTTCCTGAGTTAATCATTTTTGGATTAACTTCCTAATCATGGCTGAATTGTTTTTACTCTAGATATTTTCTTTACCTTTTGTCAGGATTCCGTTAGAAATCTTAGTACTGAACCGACTGAGAGATGGAAGCTATTTTTAATAAATGAAGTGGAGTTAAACTTCCTTGATTTCATTTACTAAATGAACTGTAACTCATATGGCGGCCACTACAGCTTTTAGAATGGAAAAGTGAGATGAAAATTTAATTTTACAAATAAATACAATTTAGAAATATATTTTAATATCCATACATCTGTAAAATAGTTTGTTCCCAAACATTTTCATCTCTGCATGCACATATTCATTAGTGTTAGCGACTGTTTATGAGTGAGGTGTCTACACTCGCCATTGCGGGAGTTCTGTTTCTGCAGATCTCAGTATTACCATTCACCGCTGCCTTATGGATCCGTAACGATACAGAATAAGCCTTCTGTAATCATTGTTTAACTGATCAGCCGAAGTGCCGTTTGTCCGATTGTAATGCCCTTTATTCTGTAAGAGGATTTACAATCAGCTTTATCCTTTGGAACGCTTATGCGAAAAATATACCTTTTTAATCGGGAAAGTTACTGTCAGTGGTCTAGTGTGCTTGTAAAATCTTGTTTAACATGTTAAAACAAGCGGAACAATGACTTTACGTATGTTGGAGTTTTGTTTTCAAGAACAAATAAATTTTCATTGTAGCGTTGTTCGCGCTATAGGCTACTAGAATGTAGTCCTCCAATGGCTGTCAAATTCACTGCGTATCACGAAGTACACTAGGGTATAGTCCTAATGAGTCAGTGTCAAGCGCCAAACTCCGGATTGGACACCTCATGGTAAAAAGTATTTGTTTTTGGAAATGTTATATTTTTTTAAATGCTAGAGTGTATTAAAGCAAATGTTACAAGTACGCTTTGTGAAAATGAAGGTATACCTACTGTGTAATTTAATATGGAAGCGCTGCAGACTTCATGTTTATAAAAACATCTATATATTATTTATTGTTTCATATATTCCCGTGCTGTAATTACACAATATTTCACTTTCAGTGTTACAAAAATTGGTTTAATAACTATTTCACCTCAAAAAAATTTATTTTAAAACATGCAAAAATGTTTACTGATCTTTGTATGCTTTAGCTGTAGTAAGCTAGGCGACGTGGTGGAGCGAAAGGAGGTATGAGCGTTATTTAACGTAGCTGTTACGACAATGCAAAAGTTACGTTATAGTTCCCGAAATTATCTTTAAAGGATTCTAAATAATTTGCACCGTCACGATGTCAGAACCTTCTATATAGTGGGATATTCAGCAACTGTTGATTTCAGTCATATCTGTGCACGCAACATGCTGCTTGCATTATTTAAAAAAATAATAATATCAAGATACTTACACCCGCAACAATCCACAAAATGTGTAAGGCTAATTTTAGTTTTCAATTCTTTTCCTGCATTTTCTTTACAGCTAGCGGCGATTCCATGCTGTCGTTTATTGCAGAGTAGGCATTATTTGGGCTTTGCATAACTGGTTCTTAGTACAGATGTGTCTTTGGAGTACAGGTTATGAATGTGTAATTGATGAGAATTATAATCAACTCTAATTTATTAGGTAGCCATTTTATGCAACTTCTGAGATCACGGTTATGCGGTTGGTAACAGTTAAGAAGTATTGTAATATAAGGAAACCTTTCTATGTAACGTTATAATGTTACTCCACGCAGCAACGAGCATTCAGTTATTATTAGTCCCCAAAAGTGCAAATAAATTCACCAATTGCTATGCTTAGATATTGTTAAATAACTACATATTTTAAACCAAGATTTTTTAATAGAATTATTTACTCTGTGAACCCTTTTTTTTTTTTTTTTACTTCTAAGAGGGACAACTGTTGTGTGAATTAAAAGACGTGTCATCTTTTTGACCGAAAGAAACGTAAAAATGTTGGAAACGGGAGTAAAGATATATATATATATTATAGGTACTTACATTTTCACATTCACATTACCTGTCGAATCTCAGCGGGAGTTACTTACTGTAATTTAGACGTATGCATTAAATAAAGTAAATTTTTACACTTTAGGACACCATATATCGCGAGTTGAATTTACATCTGAGTGACACAAAACTTTATAGACGCTTCTGTAGCCTATTCTATACCACGAAAACAGCTCAAAAATGCAGTTACGAATCTTTCACGATTGCCGTGTTAATCAGATAGTACGATTTGCAATTTTTCCACAAAGATTACGTTTAATTTATAATCAATGCAATGTTATTTTTAAATTCTCGGAACACAGATTATGTACATTTAATGTCATATGAAACTACCCGTTAAGGGCTCCATTGGCTATAGTATGAAGTGCGTTGCAGAGGTTTGGTGGAAAATAAAAAAAGGCTGGATATTTAATGTGCTAGCTAAACATGAACAGCATTTAAGAAGCGTCTCGTGGCCGAAGAAAAGTTTCAGTTCTAATTTCAGCGCCAAGGATTTTTATTGGCGGCGTGGAAATGCCAAAGAAAAATTATTTCCACAATTAGTTGTAGTAGCTAAATTTCGAATGCAAAAACTTTAGAGCTATCTTTAGACAGGCATCAAAGGTTTATTTATCACCTGTATTAACGTCTCATAAATGTTTAGCGTCTCCACTTAAAGTCACGTCCAGGTGAGAGTAGACCTGCTATAAGGAAGTGAAGTGTTGAGCGAGCAAGTGAGCCTCAGAGCTCACACGTCTCGTGAGGTGAAACTCTGCTTAGACCTGCGAGCAGGCAGAGCCCTTAACAAGTAAGTGTATAAAATAAGTAGTTTGTTTAAAGCAATTGCTGTCGTTGGAACGGTCAAAGGAAAGTATAGGCTGTTCACGTTAAACTGAGCATTTGTGAAAGTCCTGCTCAATATCTACTTGTATGCACACTGTGTATTCTTCAACTATATGTACAATTAACATTGCCGTGTGCCTGATCAGTTTAATAATGCTTCGGTAAAAGGAAACTGCAAAACTATCGGAAAAGAAAACATTTTCCACATTTTCTATTTCTCACACTAGCGTGAATGAGAAAAAACGGAAAGCAAAAGAAATCATTTCAATACCTACAAATGTTTACTCTGAACTTATATTTCTACTTTAATACATGTAACTACTTTCCGCCTGCCGTTGCCAACTATACTGGACGCTTGGTAGTCAGTGTGTCTGTTAAAATACATGCAGGTAGGAGCAGATATATATATATATATTATTTTAAAGGTTGATTTCAAAAGTACTGAAATTAATCGGGAACAGCCTATAACAGCTAAGCAGATGACTTATGAGCGAGGGTGTAGAGACATGGAGGTAGGAATAACAGGAGACTTTATGCTAAGACAGCAATGAAGCTGCATTTTCGTCCATCGCCATTGCGTGACACCAAAAACATAGAAAATGTTGAGGCAGGTTTTTGTATTTAATGGATGTAGAATGTAGACGTTTCTAAACAAACAACAACTGACGAAGCTAAACTTCCAGGCTAAATATCAACATGCTCGGATCAAATAGTTTCATTTGAAAGTTGACAGGTAAGGTTTACAATATATTGGGTGTGAGAGGATGGCGTGCAGATGGAGAGAGAGAGAGACAAGGTGCTCACCCTTGTCAAGCGAGGTGGCTAGCAGGATGGGCGGCAGCAGCAACAGGCCGAGCGCCACCCGGGGCCCCAGGGCCATGTGCCCCGGCATGGCTGAGCCCGTGGGCGGGCCGCGCGACCCCTTCGCCGCCGCCGCGAGCGCTCCTGGAACAACACCACCATTCCACTCACCACCCCATCGCAACATGCAATCAAGTTACCCTACTTATGCTATAGTACACCCATGGTTTCTTCGGACTTTTTTAAATCAAACCTTTGAAAAATCGCCCCATGTATGACGCGTTTAGTTACTTCCTAAATATGCCCTGTATCACAAGGGTTTTATACTTGTGTTAATAAAAGTTAATTTTTTCCTGTTAAATTGAAATGTTATTAATATATAATCTATAAATTATAATGCTTCATTGATAAATAATTCGAATTAAAAACAGGGAGAAAATAGGTATGTTGGTAACGTCTAGTGAGAAACAGTTCTTATACAAAACATCATTACAACTGAGTGCGCACGAATGTGATGCGTTGTCCCTCTGGTGTAATTCTCCAGACTTGTTAAGCTTGGTTTGCACGAGGCGGAGGAATATCCTGGAAGTAGAACATTAGCAGGGCTTCATAAAGGGTGATCTAAACTTGAATGGATTATACACACTGGCAAGATCGATGTTCAACATTTCGCAATGAGAATATTTTCGCTACTAGATAGTGTCGGCAAAGTACCATTTTTTGACGTGAATACGTCTTTAAATTTGCTAACATAGTGGGAGGTAATCCAGAAAATCCGATGATAACAAATTTGGGGGATGCATTTTGGCATTGCAGCTCCGAATCTATAGTCTACATTCAAAATTCAAATACACCACTCAATTGCCAAAGGATTAAAGAATATGTTACGTTGAGTGAGGACTGCGAAGCATCGCTCGCTTTTTGGGGAGGGGGGGATAAGATTGATAAGGGGGGACTGGGCGCACCGTAATTTTGAATTCGTTTCGCCGCGCCTCATAACTTCCGCTTAGTATAACTTTTGACTAGCGGAAGCTACGACGCTTGTTTAGGATTCAATCGACAGCTCTCGTCAGGTTCAATTGATTGCGTGTATAAAAACATTTGTGTAGCATGGTTACGGTAAAATTGTATGCGTTTAATGTAAAAAATTAAGGAAACATAACTCAATTTCGGCCTATACTCGTCAAACAGCCATGTCGAATACAGAAATTGTAGACGGTTAGAAAGAGCATCTCAAAAGAAATCCAGTGATATCCATAAAACCCCATATAATCGAGCGAAGCGGTGCCGGGAACGTAAGAAAAAATCATCAAGGCGTCCGAGCGCGTCAACGTAGACGTATTCACGCAAAACAAACGGCCGTGTCCCCAACACAAACAAACCCAATTTTTTTTTAATTTCCTACGATAAGAAACAGGGTAATTTTGATAATTAAAAATCAGATATAAAATATCTTCGTAACAAAGTAAAGTAATTTATTATTTACGTAGCTTAAATTTTTAATTAAAAGTTATCTTTTGGAAGACTGCGCACATAGTGGTGGAAATTTTTCCTTTTGCCAAACTATCCCATAAGAAAACTCTTTTTGTTCCTAACCTGAGTAGAATAAACCATAACTAAAGGCACACTGACACTTGCACTTTTGGTTGACACTAAAATTATGAAGTATTTAGTACTTAGTTTTTAGTATGTGTCGAATAAACATACTAAAATATTATATTAAGAAATTGCAACCATCGCTGAACAAAGTGACTATTGGTGGTGTCTGAACTGAACGTTACAAAAAACTATAATACTAATACACTAATGGTCAACTTGAACATAGCCTGGCTTTCATCTTAACGTGCATGTTACCAGCAATGGCTCAGGACCTGCCAAAAGCACTGTGAAAATCACGTGTCTAAACAATCATGCGAGCTTCGTTTGGTTTCAACCTCAAACTCGCACTTTTACGAAAAATTAAATACAATTTTTCTTAACCGTTGGTGGGGGTCGCGGTGGCAGAACGGTTAGACTACTCGCCTCCCAGCGAATCTGTTTCAATCCCCGGCCGGTTTACTCCCGGATTTTCGCGTGTGGGAAGATGCCGCTGGTCGGTGGATTTTCTCGGGGGTTTCACGTTTCCCCCACCCTTTCATTCCGGTGTTGCTCCATTCTAGCCTTATTTCACCCTCATCGGCTCTCAAGATCCAAATCTCTGAACTCAACCCAATATAACTTTTTGGTACATTATTTGCTTTGCAATTTTGTTCAAAGTAGTGTGCTTATTAAATACTTATTTTACTAAACAGTGAGATAAAGAAGTCCATTCACTGTTACTTCCATCTCCTCTGCTAAGGTTATATTTTCAGGATATTCCTCCGCCTCGCGCGAACGAAGCGTAACTAAGTCTAGAAAATTACATGAACGGGACGGTGCACCACATTCGTACGCACTCAATTTCACGATATATTGTATAATAAGTTGGTATTTCTTACTAAGAATTACCAATACACCCATTTTCTTCCTGGTTTATTCGTATTAATTATATATAAATGTTGTAATTTAGAGGTAAAATATAAGTAGATTTTCAATTTTACCAAAAAATACGATACTCGTATGTTAAAAGAACGTTTATGAGATATTTAGGAAACACTCGTACATGCCATACTTGGAGTGATATTTTAAAGGTTCGATTCAAAAAGTGTGAAGCAACCGCGAATAAAATAAAAAAATATAAAAAAGAATAACACTGAAGTACGTAAGACAAGCTACACTGTAAAAAAGCTTCGTAATTGTAACTGACAAATTTTTGTATAATTATTACATTTTGTTGATTTACAGTTATATTTTGCAAATCTACAGTGTCTTTTCATTTTGAAGAATATGATTTGTGTGAATAACGAAATAAGAGTGTGTTACTACCAAGATATTGTAAACAGCCGCGCGTGCTATAGCTTTGGTTACCGGGGAGGAACATTGCCAAGGGTACACGACGCTTTCATTGCCGCTGTAACAAGAAAAATATCGTTTCTGCGGCAGATAAGGTTATCCACGGTACTAAGAACTATTCTTTTAAATATTAAAAAGTAGAATCAAGCGTTTGTAACACTTAGCAACACTTAAAATACACTAAATTGAACAGAAACTGAAAAAAGTTGCTTATGTGACACTAGTAGAATTACAAAAGGTATACGATCTTGAGGTGAGAGTTGTAGGCGAGTGATTAGAGTCGTGAACATATGAAGTTTTGACGTGGGTTTAAATCATGTTCAAGTATAAAATATTTTTCTTTTTAAGGTAACTTTTTAAACACATTAGAATAACCAGATTATGAAAACTAGAGACTTTTTCTTTATATATTTTTATGTTATACTGGAAGTACAGAAAATTAACTAGGAAATTAACGGAAAGGTTCAGTGAAATGTACAGAATGTCCGTTTTTCTATTTCAATGCTTCCGTAATTTTACGGATAGTTTATCGACATCTATGGATACGTTTTTACCATAACTTTTCTGTAAAATTCAGGGGATTTTTTTTTTTTTTACATTGTTAACCTGACGCCAGAAGGGTTCCACTTATAAACACTATAACATTCGGAAGAATAATTTTATTGGGGATAACACCAACAAACAGGTCAAAGTCCAATTTGACTGGTTTGAAAAGGATGTGTCTCCTCAAGTTACGGTTTTTGTAACAGTACAGACAAGGTTTTGTAAATTCGTGTGATTTTATCTGCGATAGTACAAATATGTACTTTTGCTTTAACTCTTTCAAGAAATGTTCAGAATTATTTCCTATTACATATTTTGTATTGCTTCAACGACAGCTAAATGCAAATGTGTGTTGCAAATTACTACCACATTCACGTGGTTTCGTACGGATTTCTTCGAACCAAAAATTATAACGGGCAAAAAAAAAAAAAAACACAGAATGCAAGGATGAATAAAACAGAAACTTTCCGAAAAATTCAGTTTCTCATGTCTATAAAATGTTGAGTTGAAAGATTTGGGCGGCCCTTTAACAACGAGGTTTTGATAATCGATGAGGGCAAGATGAGTTGAGAATGGAGCAGTGCCGAAATGCAAGAGTGGGGGAAACGGGAAATCCCTAAGAAAACCCGTCGTCCAGCGGCATTGTCCGGCACGATTCCCACTTGCGATAATCCGGCAGTGATCTGGCCGAGATTGAACCCGGTTCGCCTTGGTGGGAGGCGAGCAGTGTAAATATATGACCAAAGTTTTTTCTACGAGGGGCTAGCATACACTTTGTAATTAAGTGTAAAACTAATTATGGTTCAGCCGCGAGCTCAGTGAAAACTTGCTGTTCTCATTTGACGGTAAAATACCGCAAACTTAGAAATAGTAAATAGTGATCGGGAAATAAGTAAGTGCGTAGTTAGCATGCATTATCTACCCCATTTTCCTTTTACATATGCGAGCAGTTGTTTCCTATTTTAATTCCGTGTAAAATGTTCATGATGTGTCAAAATGTCCATGCTTAGTATTTTGTGAGGAATAAAGTTACAGGCTATTGTATCAGAATTAAGTAGAGAATTAAAGTTTGTAAATATGCACCGGACTAGAAAATAAACAAGTGAAACAAGCACGTTTATCGGAAACTGTTTTTAACTGCCCTTAAGGATTCGCGCGACTTGTTTAGTAACTAACGACTAGAACTATGAACGGAGCTATTGGGTCTAAGCTCAAGCTGTACTCGTGCCTATACAAATGGCTATCACGTGACTGTACAATGGATGGTTTCGAAAACGATAAGCTCGAACCATAGGCGAGCTGTGGGCTAGGTCAGTGCTGGGTACATATGCAGAAGACGAAAATTGGTCTGCTGTGGTTCGTATACGAGACGAGAGTTTAAACAAACAACATGGCGAATTATTGAACTGATGCTTTCGTAAAAAAATGGTTTACAGCAAGATTACAAAATTATAAGTAGGCATGAAGTGTTGCAAAATTACAGTGGCAGGAAATTAAAATATAATTTAATGTTGCACGTGAAAATTAAAAAATTTAAATCCCTGATTATAGATATACTATTTTGATATCAGCCTTTGTGTTCCTGTTCTAATAGTGAAGTAATTTACCCGACGGCTTCACAAGTTCCACGTTCAAAACCTGATAAACCAAATGTATTTTAACATACTTGGTTGTATGCTGTTTTAAACGTTTTATAGTGATTTTATTATAAAAGTGCAAAATAATTAAATACTAGCATAAACATAACTAACATAAAATAAATATAAAAAAAATAATATATAGATGGTAAAACGGTTCTATTTGTTTTCAAAATACTGATTTCTTTGACCGTTGCTACGGTAAAATAATAAACAAGTACCGAAAACATTTTCCTTAGGGAAGTTTCGCGTTGCATTAAATTATATCCCATACACATTTACGTAAACTATAAACAACTTACAGTTCTTACAAAATTAAAAGGCTTTATGTTACTCGGCAACTATGTAGCATTTGCAGCCTAAATGAAAACTGTTTGAAATGCTTTGAAAATAAAATGCAACTTAAATACAAGCTAAATATATATAAACGTAATTTTATGTTACGGGATGAAGCTGCTACTGGCAAACTAGAAGAAATCTTGCGGATTTGGTTTTCAGTTATACTAACCATGTTTCATGAAATTAGGTACAAGTAGCTGTTTAAACTTGAAATGATTGTTGAATGAATGTTGTTGAGAGGCTATTAATTCCTTAAATAAATCATACTTAATTTACAGGAATTCAATAATAATTAACTTCTATTCATTTGTAAATGTATTCACTTCAACAACTGCGTTTGGAACAAAGCCAGGGTGAAAACGTAAATAAATATTAGCAGATACGTCGAGCACGACATCTGATTGTCTTTTGTGCACAATAAACTTTCCCCAGCTAGTATCGCGTGTGGCAACATGACAAAACATAACTCTTCTACATTCACACGCCGCTCCCCTCATACAAAGAAGACGTCCCAAGTAGCAAAAGTCAGTTGGTCCACTTGTGAAAATCTTCTTGCACACGAACACACATGATGATTCTTGACTTTTCTGTGCAGTTGGCCACATCTGGGCCGTTGTTCAGATAATTTCCACCCAACACACAAATGTTACGTTATTAACATAGCAGCAGTTAGCACACAGCAAAGGGCCCCTAAGTTGGCTGCTATTATGCCCCCAGAAGTAAGCAAATGTTGGCACGCCATAAATGACCCATTAGCATGTCGCAAATATTTTCACAGCAATACGTAACAGTTGTCACGTCATAAATTGCCCATAATCTTGCTGCTAACATTTTCCCAGCAGTAAGTAACTATTATAATTTTGTCTCTCGCCCACTTGTGAGGCCTCTGTGGAATTATAACAGTCATTTGTGAGAACATTGGCCCACATTACAATTATTTGAAAAATAGGTAATGTCACTTTATTTATATGACCTGATTGCCAACGATGCGAGAAATGCTGAGAGCCATAATGAGAAAGTTTGCCACCAGTATCAAGAGTTGACCAACTGTTAACGTCTTGTTGTTTGCTACTTGAAGTGCGAGTCACGGGTGGTTGGAACTTACTGCAGCTGTCTCGCATACGTTGCGGACTGTGCTAGACTTCTCGTATACGAGCTGCACTCGCATGATCTCGAGCTTAGCCCACCAGGGCCGACGCATGTATGCGTTGTAGAGCTCGGCTGCAGATCGGTTTAACTGATATTGAGAACATATCCTAAAGAAGAGGTAGACAGATATTCATCTTATGCGCGTGTCCCCAATATTGGCTCAATATTCCCAAATCAATTATCAAAATCGCGTGTCCAGACAACGATGTTTATTCATTTTGTTATATTTAGTTGCACAACAACCATCCTTTCAGGAAGAAGTGACATTTTGCGTGAATTCATTGCATCGTATTTGGGTTACAACTTTGTTAAAAGACGTACACTAGTGCACAATGGACAAGTAAACAAGGGCCCGCCGTGGCTTAGCTGTTAGCCTGCTCGCCTCCCACCAAGACGAACCTGGTTCAATACCCGGCTGGGTCAATCCCGGATTTTCGCATGTGGGAATTGTGCCGGGCGATGCTGTTGGTCAGCGGGTTTTCTTGGACATCTCTGGTATCCCCCACCCTTTCATACCGGCGCTGCTCCATACCTCTATCACCCTCATCGATTCTCAAGACCCCACTGTTAAGAGCCGCCCAAATCTCTTCACACACTCAAAAGTAAACAGTGTGCTAAGCTCAGTCGAAACCACTGGTAGTTGTGTACACCATAGGAAGAAAATCAGTTAAATGTTGGTATACTACGCAGCCGGCATGCACATTCTACGGTTCAGAAGCCAGTAGTTAATGACTGGCTCATCTAGGAGCTAATCCCAAAAACTCTCGCTGGAGGCAACCAATTATTATTCATATTCTGGGTAGGCTCTTCATGCTTTGAGGATAGACAGGTAGGTTGGGCTTAACTAAGTTTCGTCGACAGCGAGGTCATCACAGACAGAAAAAGTTGCTCAGAGGAGGAGGAACGATGAAGTAATCGGCCACGGCCCAGCATTCGTCTGGAGTGATTACGGGAAACCGTTCAAAACCGAAATCAGGATGGCCAGGGACCAGTAATCGAACCGAGGTCCTTTCGAATGCGAAGCCAAAGGTTTAACACCGCGTCACCTCGCTGGGACGTGCTTGAAGAGAGAACAAGGTTAGTGTTCCTGCAGTGAATTCGTGAGCGCAAGAAATGGAATTAAATTATTCGGGAATGGGAAAGGCGAGGAAGGTTCGTAACCCAACTGTAAAAGAAAATATGACATCAAGTAAGTTCTTCAAGGACGGGCGAGTTTAAAGTCAACCCACAGCCCCTTTTTGCCAACTGCAAGACGCCACATGTGTTCTGTAAGTGACTTGAATTGCCTATTCCAGCCGTACACTCTCGCAGTATGGTCACAATCGGCAGCAACGTAAGCAAAAAGTATTAAATAATCTTATTTGGCAAAAAGGGGGGGAAATAGTCAATATTACACGTTATTCAACAGCTGATTGGGTTCGAGGCAACTTTCCAGAGCTGAGTTCAGTGATATCAAAGAGACCATGATGCCGTTCCGCTTCTATAGATGCAGATTTTCTTTGGATGGGTCAGGTTGGGCTTACGTTGCTGGTCGGCTGCATGAACTAAGTTATGTAATCTGGCATCCGGCAGGTTTTCATGTGTACAACTGGCAGTCGGGTGATTCCCAGTGTTTTGAGACTCCTTTATTTAAGTTCGGGAAACATGAGGTAGTTTTGATTCTGTACAGAGGCATTCTGTGATCGGGGGGGGGGGGGGGTGCTCTGCTTGGTTTTATTGGCTTATTAGCGCACCGGCTTTTATGCCGGTAGGGCATTTCGAGGTGATTTACATAATTAATTAATATTATGAAATGAACAACGCAGCGCAACCATCAGTGGCTTAGTAATGGAGTGGAGTGGAATTGAGTTGTTTTGGTTGGCTCTTAAAAACGGGGCCTTGAATGCCAGTGGGGGTTAAACGACGCATGTGAGATGGGAACATCCAGAGAAAACCGGCTGGATAACGACAACGTCCGCCACCTTTCCCACGTGTTCAAATCCACGTGACCCCGCCGGAAATCGAACGTGGTTCGCCTTGGTAGGATCCGAATATTCTGAATACACACCATCGCAGACTCCTCGCGTCTTTATAGGAATGCTACCGCGGAACATCATGGTTTGGGAGCAAATCCTGGAGACCACGACCAACTGGACTTCTATGATTTTTGACAGCTCCGAACCACGTTATTAACCGACTCGTTACTAATGCATAAAGAAACGTCGGCATTTGATCGTGAACTATCACCGGGCCGTCCTCGTCACTAATAATAACTTCACACGGAATTTAATCAAGTCTTTAAATGGCAAAAGTGGAGTAAAATATTATCAACAACTCTTCTACTCATAAATTTTATTTCACAAAAACAATTATAAACTTGTTTCTGAGATTACTGCAACAAAATCTTGCAACTTTTAATTTTGTTGTGAACATTGATATATCAAATTATTCACCAAGTACTTTTATTGACATAAATTATTTTCGACGTCCTGTCTCAGCATATTTATTTTATGTTGGAGCCATATATTACTTATAAAAAACATTTAAAATTGATCCTTTTGTACACCTTCAGCAATCCTCTCAGAAGGTTAAATTCCCAGTGTGACACTGGGACACACATGATCATATTAATTTTAATATATGTTACAACCCGAACATTTTTTCGCTATCCGAAGAAGTGCTTCCTTTGTGCGTGACCAATGACCGTAGATTTTAAAAGCAGAGTAATATGTTTTAGCATATGTATCTGACTTTAGAAGAATTCATTCGCTTCAGACAAAAAGAAGTTTTACATCTTACAACTACGAACAATACAACATATCCCACGGAATACCTAAGTGACCCCGTTTCACCAGTCTACCAGTGGTGTGTTGTAACTCAGAGTAGTCAAATTACTCCAAAGAACTGATTAAACTGCATTTTCACGTTTCTCCAATCTCGAAACGCAAAATAAATTAATTTACCTAGCGTATAATGCCAGTGATTCCAAACATTGTGTCCAGCTTGGACGTGAATATTCAAGTATAATTCAAGTAAAATAAGAAAATAATAGGTAAATCTTTAAAACCAAATACGGGTCAAATTTATAAACACAAATAACCAACAAATACTCTTTACCAGGCACAAATTCCATGGCAAAAACTAATTTGTTTAGTTAATATTTGTTTTAAATAATGCGGACAATCTTTTGCATGTGAACTTTTAAAACTTATTGCAATTCGTTGTATTTTATTCATTTATTCAATTTTTATAAACTGTTTTTTTTTTTGTGGCAATATCCTCTACAAAACCGGTACTGTTGTGTTTTTTAGACTTCACTATTCACAAACACCTACACTGAAAATATTTATTTACTGGTGATTGTATTATCTGCTATAATTATTCTACAGAGTTAAGAGTATGTGAACGTAGCAGTAGCTGGATTTGTATTATGAGCACATCTAAGTTGACCTCCATGTACTCAAAAAATGTACTCTTTGCCATTTTGTAAATAATTTTTAAATAGAAATTATGACATAACATTTCATGTACATACCGCAAATTTTTACAGCACAGATATATACAAAGGAATATATGTCACTTCAAGAAGTTTTTGTGGCGTCCAATAATAGTTGAAGGAAGAGTTATAAGAAATTCCGCAAGAAGAACCAAATGTGCAACCTAAATTAACATCCATACAAGTTGATTTGAAATCATTGGTAGACAATAATTTTCGCCTTGTGAGATGGCAAAGGTCTCCACTAGGATATATCATTTAGAATTATATCACTACAAAATCCAATTTTAAAAAAATAATACTGTCGTGAAAATAATATGATGCTCAACAAGGAAGGTACTCCAAATATGTTTATAAAATATGTGTTCTGAATTGACGAAAGAGTTTTCAAAACAACGAGAGCAGTCCCTCAGTTACTAGTGGGTAAAATAATGTGGCCGGGGGGGGGGGGGGTATATCGGTGATACGTTTACACACAAACGAACCAGCGAAGAGACCAGGAGAGACTTTTTGCCTCTACTTTATATCCTTAAATTCCCTAGTCTTTTGTTTCACTCGCAAAGTTGGCACATACATCTCCTTGAAAACATCTAATCTCGCGCCAGGATTTACCCCCCTGACACACTCTCTCCTATCCTCCACGTATTTCTCTCGTTTGTCCCATCTGTGGGGTATTTTTTTCCCCTGCCAGATCCTCGCGGAAATATTCGCTCCACGCAGGCTCGCCAACTCCCCCACTCCCTGGACCGATACCCCGGAAACATCCGCCCCTTCACCCTGCTACCTACCGCCAATCCTTGAACCAAACCCACTCAACGACCATGAGCCATGGACGAACACTTCCCACAAAGCAGGCTATCCATCATCAGAAATGCAAAAGCCGACGGAACGTGGTTTAAAAGGTTTTCTCTTTGCTCGCTGCCGCCGAGATGAAAAGAGGGGAGAATTGGTGGGACGAGGTTGAAAAAGAGGATGATGAAAAGAGAAGCTTGTGGTCGACAAGTATAGGTACAGCCCAACCCACACAACAGTGCTGAGTAAGGTGAACTGCTCCGGTGGAAAGTAAAGTTTTTATACTTTCACGAGTCTCGCAACCTGTCAGTACTACGCACTGCAGAGGAAAGTCCACAAGAAAGAAAAGAAAACATAAGAAATAAAAGAAATGCCACGGTAGTGGATGAAATAAATATAAATACGATAAAAATTATGTACATCTTACATTATTCCTCTCTTTACGCATGTAATAAATTTGTCCAAATATTTTTCAGATTTTCCGAAGTAATGGACGGAACTAAAATTACCCATAAATCTTGGCAAATTTAAGAATGTAAGGATTATTTGTATAATTTCCAACTTGGTTAAAATATTGGAAACAGACATAAATTTTCAGTTATTGGCACGCTTAGAATGTAATAATTTTCTACGTGGAAAACATTCCAGTCTTCGTCCTTAACAAATATACTGAACGAAAACTGTCTGAAGCTTAATAACCTTAAATGCTTACAAGTCATTACAGGCTAGAAGATAAATGTGTTTCAACAACGTACACAAGACCAACCTATTCTAAATTAAAACGTAGCAGTTCCAGAATGTAATGAATACAGGAACTTGGGCACTGAAATTTCCAGTACTTTCTATTGACATATGTATACTCGAAATTGTTACAATGATCTTCATGCCAACTTAATCACATTCAAGTAACTCCTAATCGAGTTATCCATAAACCTAAAATTGCAATTATGAGATTCTGTAGTACTGTGTTATTATTTGAACGAAGTCATTTGTTTACTTCGATAAAAGCAACCAGTTTCGAATGAAGAAAGTTCAGAATGCTTGAATTAATTTTTGCTATAAACTTACGATAAACGCAAACTGGCGTAACATGGATCGCAGAAACTTTTTCCGGTTTTTAAGTCAAGATAAATAATTCTGTCTGAGAAGGGTTTCCTAACTATTCAACTAAATAAAACTGAGTTGTAGCACGCATACAAAACTAGTTTTAAAATAAATTTAAAATTTCCAAGGCATCAAGTTTTCAGCTATCAATAATCATTCCCCTATCTTTTCTGCAGCCAGTAAAAATGTTGTACCGTTTTCACGTTCAAAAAACGTAAACGCTATCTGCTGATGCAGCAAAATGCACTCACACATACATGACAATTTATGATAACGTATTGATACTTATTATATTTTTGCTCATGATTTTAACATTTTTTTAAATAGCCGTTATAATAATAAAAAAATATTTTCATTTTTTATTTTTTTTATTGTAATTAAGTATACACCTACGTCCATAAAAACTAAGTTGCAGAACTATGAGTAATTAATGGGTTTAAAATGCAAATTTTCCTGGTTTGGTTAAAAAAAAACTCGTAACCTATACATAAACATAATTTTAATTCTACAATGTGATAATTTTTTTTTTTTTCCAGCGATTTCTTGTAAACAGGCCGCAAGCCAAATACTACGTGCATAAGTTAATAATATTTTTGTCAGGGTTTATTTCAAAGATAAACTTGCGGAAAAGAAACCGTGCTATGGCAGCAAAGACAGAAACAGTGAAAGACAGACAACAAATTGAAATGTCATATTTTATTCTAGAAAATAACAGGCATGGTATTGCCTGAACCTGGGTGATATAGAATTATAGCAAATGGAAAATAAACCACAAAGACACAATTTTTGATGTAAAATAAGAATTAAGGAAAAGGATAAAAAATTAGAGAATGTGTTGTTCAGATCTGACATTGTAAAGGTACGTCAAAGCTTGAAGACGTCATGTGGAAATATGAACAGTGTTGGATATCAAAGTCAGCACCTCCGACTGATGAAAAGCCAGTGTTTATGCCCCCCTGCATGGACCGATGTTCTTTTATGCAGCTCGTTCAATGCATACAACACACTTGATAAGTCATGCACTCACAATCAACTCAACCTAACTCATGAGTCCAGTCCAATGACGTGCATAAACACGCTTCGTGTCATAATGCGCAGATCAATGGCTTTATAATAGCTAACAGAGGATTCCCTACAGGAATTGTGTTTACGAGACTTTAAGTTGCGGTGTTACAGATTCTGTTATTTTTTGATTCCGATGATAAACATGTCGATTTCCAAATACATTTCACCTACATACATTGGCATAATAGCAAGTATTATCAACAGGCGGTTCTGTAGAAATTATGATTTTGTATTCAAAACAAGATATTTTCAAAAGTGTTGATTTTCTTCCCCGAAAGAGGCAAGTATTTTTTAACTTTTATGAAAACTCCGAGAGTTCAATTCAGAAATTTAAAAAGTCTTTTTTTCGCAATAATGCTCATAAGGAAACGATAAATGAAAAGCTGTTAAAAATATTTCAAATATTTAATAGCTTGAAAAAGTGTCTATTCTCTGCAAAAATTGTTTAGTACAAAAATAAATTAAAACTGAAAATATAATTTTATAAATATTCTTATAAAAACCATATTCTTCTGTGGAAAATGAACAACATACATGGCGAACAAAAAATGTCGTAGTTAAGCACAAGTACGTTTTACAACGCGAAACGCCGGCGAAACAGACCTTCTATAATGTGAGCCAGACTATAAGAACTTAAGTCACTTTATCAAAGTTGAGTTATATGTAAGATACACCATAGAGAAGTACTTAGTTATCTGTGCCAGTGACAATGACAGCAGTTACGCTACCTCTGTCGTTCTCGTTAATTCATAAAAATATCCTATTAGTTTGGTAGTGATTACGAAGAATATTATTACACTCAAATATGTGTGCCTGCCAAACAACGTCTCGGCTTCTGCTTTACCTCACGATTTACGCATGCACTTTTGACAACGTTATAAAACATTCAAATCAACCAGGGAAAAGATAGTTTCATTTTCAAAACATGCCACTGATCGAGGCAGAGAGTAAACCTGTGATATGCTAAAAAAAACAGGGCTTTACTTCTTTCTTTCTTTCCTTTTGTGGGTAGCAGAAGATCTGCACGATGTTGATGGTGTGCTGTGCTAGAAGCGACTCACCAGAGTGGTGGATTGCAATGTGTTATATAAGTGTTGAGTTGAGTGCAATAATGTGCTAAGTATCATTTTTTTTCTAATTTTGATGTGTTTGTAAGGATGTTGGTGGTATATAGGCGATTTTTACGAATATATTTAACACACGAGAGAATTTCAGAGTGTTTATACTATTTCGAAGAGTGGCCTAAGTGTAAATGTTATGTTTTTTGGGGGATATTGATTGTAGATGGTGGTGGAAGATAGGCGACTTTGAAAGATGCGATTTATGTCTTAGTAATGACAAACGATTGAGGACTGTTTCCGAATGCAATTAAACCTTGAAGAATTTCAAAGTGTTGTACATATGAATAAACACATCGAATCGCAAATTTCAAACGACGACGTGAATAATAAGTGCAAATGCTGCAGCATGGAATTAAACGTAACGTGATTCATGAGCTTATAAATATAATTTATATGTGCCAACTTTTATATGGGGAGCTTGCGGGCGAGTTGAAATTACGGAAAAAAAATCTGAAAAAGATTTACACAGTACTCACATGCATCGTGAATTATACCTAGAAAAAAAGTATCCCTACCAAGCACTGCGTGCAATTTAATTAGCGAAACGCACTTATAATGATTTAGCACTTCCCGGACAAATAAATATTTTCCAAACTCGCATTTTGAATTTTAAACAGACACAATAGAAATGGCACCAGGAGCTCCCCGAATACAAACTATGGTTTAAAGCAGACACAATAGCGTACGACTATTCTGATAAGTTAAAATATACAACGATCTACAAGAAAGATATTAATGATAGAAAATCTTACCCCAAACGATTTGTTTCAATATAATCAACTTGCATCGAGCCGTAGAGCTTAATCCCACATCACTTTATATGTAACGGGAAAAAATGCACAAACATCCTCAAAAAAAATTGTTTCTAAAATATCGAACATACTTTAAATTTTTCTGTAAAGTGTGGTAAATAGAGCGCACTTGTTAACAGAAATGCGAGTTGAAAATCGTACCAAGATTCGTCTACCGAACACAGAAACGGGGTTTACTCGAAAAAAAAAAAAAGCAGTATCTCACAAAAATTTATATTTTTCACGATAATAAAAAAAAAGTTATATTATAATTAGAAACCCCCTGGCCACCATGCCCTGTGATGTTCACTTTCGCGTTACGAACCCGCTAACCTCAGTGCCCAGTGTATTTGAAGGAGCTGTTGAGGTATACATCTGTCTAGTCCAAGCGTTTATGTGCAACTGAAGATGGCGTAAGACCTCGAGAAACTTCCTCGTCATTATGTCCAAGGCCAACCGCTCCCTATACCCCCAGCAACACCCCTTGCAAGAGCGCAGTGTCCTGGGGTTACTGACCCCTCTGCCCTCGACTGTCAATTTTTCGCCACTGAGGGAAGATGGCGACAACTGGCAAGAGAGCTTCACGTAGCCCCCACTCAGCTGTAGACATCCGCTACCTTCCACCCCTTGTCCAGAGGGACGTGCGCTGAGGTCAAGAACCTAGACCATCCCTCCCAGCTGTACTCCAGAAGTTGTCTTCGCCAGAAAAGCCAGTTTTTCTCCAAGACCACGCATCCCCAGCCTGGAGCGCATTTTTTAAAGATATTTCGAGAGGTGACCTGTCCACACAGCCCGCCCTCACTGCCGATACAAGGTCACGCAAGAGCCTGACGTATTTACAGTGAATTAAAATTTCAAAACTCCTGCTGATGAAATTTTATATCCCTGAAATAAAGTTTCTTTAATCCCCGAGATAATCTCTAGATTTAACATTCCAACAAATTTTATATCTTAATCCAAAAAATGAATTTTAATCCAGTAAAATTTATCCCGTTTCCAGCAATCTTATTGAAGTATTTCCAAGAAACTAAGTATATTTTCGTACAAAAGATATTTTCACTGTCTAATTTTTTAAAACATTGAAAAATCACCATTTTTCAAACATGTATAATTCAATTGACATAAGTTTCAACTATTATGATGGAAGACACGACACAGGCATAGATATTCAAACTACCAAACTGTTTTTAAATATATGTGTATAGCAGAGAAAAATATGTATTTAACGCGTAGACTTGTATACGGCAATAAAATTTACTTATAACAAAATTTTTAAATCAAAAGCTTCATAATCGAGAGTTTTAGATACACTATCTATAATAAAATGAGTATATATTTGTACTAATTTAAAAACTGATTTCCCTAGAAATCAAATTTGGACGTAAAACAAAGAAATAGCACGAATGAAGGTTAAAATGATTTCTATTGGAGTTTGAATATATCAATTTACATGATATTTCAATACATTTAAGCCAAATTTAAGACAAAACGGTGGCCATTTTTTAATCGTATTACCCATCTTTTATGATAATACATTCCCACTATCAACAAATTATTTACACCGTAAAGAGATAGCCGAGACAAATAACTTTATTCCATACAACTTAGGAATCGACATAACGAATTATCAGACAAAAGTTATTGGGATAAACGAAATTCGTATTACATCTGCACGTTTCAATAAGAATACTGTTAAAACAAGCACAGCTCAAAATGATTTACTCAACAGACTAACCTCCTATTAACACAATTGTTTAGTAAGCAAAGTATTTAAAAATTCCCTACAAAATATTTCTAAACCCATCTCTTCCTTCTACATTCCTTAAACTAAATTGTTATTTAACCATTTTAATCGAATACCAAGTAAAGGCGTATTTCATCTAACATACATAGATTTAATCACATGGTGAATTAGTAAGCACAAACCTGCAATTAACATACAAATATTAGAAAGGAAGTCATTTAATCATCATTAATGAAACCTGATACTATTAAAAAAAGTACATTCATACAGAAACAAGTTAGTTGTCATTCTGATATTGTGAAATGAACATATATTCGGAAGTAAACTTTCTCCTCGCATCAAAGATTATTCATTTATTCTACATTGATGAGAATGGATACATAACCGAATAAACTACATTGCAAATACTGTGGGAAAATTTACACTTTTAGCCTACAATGTTCACAGAAATGATAGGAGCGAATGTTTGAAGAATTAATCTCGTACGATTCTTAACTGTGAATACTGTTTTCGTCAGTTTGCTAGAACAGATAACTTGAGTCGTCATGTCAAGATCTGTAAAAAAATGACTTCTCTCCTGAGAAAGTAAAAATTGCATCTATACTACATAATATCACAGAAGGTGAGGGAAATAACAGAAATACAATAAATGACATAGAGTTGGATTGCATGAAACTTACAATAACATGTGAACATAAAGATTTTCGATATAAACTACTACAACCAGCTGCGAAGTCAAGTGTTGGTGACAATACACCTAGTATTTTTAAGCAAAGTAAAGTTGATATTTACGATAAAACATCAGGTGAAGACAGTAGTGAGCATGTCGGTGATATTGTTGAAGACATTTATTCAACAAATTCTGTAAAGAAGGCAGAAGGCATCAACAATGCTCGTTACATATTTTCCGAAGACCCAAAAGAACTTGTTAATAAACTTAGATATTTATTCGAGTTTTAAAAACACAATGAATATTATGGAATAAAATATATGGTTTTCATTATAACAAGACTTAAGAAACTAGGTTACAGTGAATGAAGTAATATCTGCATACACCCCAGAAGTATGACAATACATTTTAGTTATCCCTATCTCTTAGAATTATAACTAGGTAAGTGGAATAAACAGTCTTATTTGAGGAATAAAAAAACCTTATTTGTGTACTAAACAAACTTATTTGAGGAATTAAGTATGTTTCGAGGAATGATTTCGAGGAATAAGGAACTGACGAATACCCTATAACATATAACCAGTATTAAAAGTTTTGGTATCTATGTTTTTGAAGTGCCCTATACTTACTGGTGCTATAATTTTTGTAACGTTCTGTACTTGGTTGTGTAAAAATGTTGTACATAAAATTTGTAAATATTTGGAAACAATTGTATAACATGTTTTGTAACATCCTGTAGTTTCCCAATTTTATAAATAAATTAATGTTTTTAAATGAGTTCTTATATTTATTTAACCTATTCCTTATTAAAAGTGAACTTGTTTTGGTAAGAAAAATATTTCCTCCCCGGAGACATTTAAAAGGAAAGTAATTAAAATGTCATAACACAGAGAGATTCTTAAATTTTCTATTCAAAGTATGTTTCAACAAGTTAAAAGTCTATGAGTTCTATAAAAAAAACCAACTATGTTCTTACTAACACGAAGTACTGTTGTACTGAAAAAAAGCCAGATGAAAAGTTCTGTAAGCGAGCACTCTATCCACTTTTCCATAACTAACAATGTAATATACCATCCCGGATATGGCTTGGATCATATAAACTGGGTTAGAGTCTGCATTAGGTCATATATGAATGTAATCTACTTTCTGACTTTCAGTGTTGGGTAGCTATGATTGTAATACATATATTCTGGGTTCGAGCCTCGAGTTAGGTAAACATGTAAATTAGTTTCTCTTCTAAGGGTTCAAATGTAATATACGATGTGTAATAGACATTACAACACATCACAATATGTTAGAATATGTTGGTATGTTATGATTCATTATGTTAGTATGTTATAATATGTTACAATATGTTATGATATGTAATGTTGTTATATCACTATACATTACATTACTATTCTATGATACATTGCATTAGTATGTTACGGCATGTTACAATATGTATAACTATAACATTCTTTCACGTAATAATGAACGAAACCCGTAATTAAAAGAATGCATACAATAGCTTGATAATCGTCTGATCATGATAGCGTGTAATCGGTAGATATGCTCAATTGTATAGATGTTTAAACTTAAATGAATTGCGTGAAATATTTCCGATGAAACGTTATTAACTTCATAATTTATACTCACTTCGAAATCCTATACTTGTAGTGTTTGCCAGTTTCTCAAAACATGAAAAATCCATTACGTTTAGAGATCTGAGATCTTAGCAGTGTGACTGCTCCCTGTCCAGAGTCATAAACCTTCAAGGTTTATTTTCTACATTTTTTCCAATAGTACCAACTACAAAAACCAGGATTTCAGAGGTTGTCGGCCTGAGTTCAACAAACCCCCACAGAAAGCATTTTGGTCTTTATTATACCCTGGAGACAACCCAGGCGCCTAGCTTTTCACAAAGGAAGCAGCCAAGGAAATCCCGATCCCTGGTGGGGAGGTCAGTTCAGGTCAACTATTTTAACCGTTGAGAATACCAAGGCCAAATATCTTCCTAGTGGTTTGAAATCTCTTGAGCAAAATATTGTGTTTTCTACTTGATAAAATTTAATATTCACTTTACAAGCTTCATTACACAGGAAAAAATATACACAAAACATACATTAAAAATCAAGAATATTTATGAAACAAGTTTTTACTTCCCATTACACACTAACTGCAAACAAATTTAGAAAAATAATCTTATAAAATAGAATTTCAATTAAATTGGAAACATGTTCGAACACATTAATGGAAAAAAATCAGTATATGTTTAATGTAAATATGATTAACAATATACTGATTAAGAGAACAGGAACATATTTACTAAAATTAGATTGTAAAGCCTAACATGTTTCTTGAACTTGACAAGTAATCGAGCTGAAAAATTTTCTTTAAGGGAGAAATTAAAATTTCTCATTTAAGGCACCAGGTACTCGGATACCTGAGGATATTACCTTTAAAGGGCAAACCATTTCTCACTTAAGTTTAATATTCTACACTAGGTAATAATTTATTTCAATTTTGTTTTAAACAAGCACTAATTCACATTGAAAATTTTACTTTCCTACTATGTAACAAGGTGAATGTATCTTTGTTAAATAGTTGATTTAAAAAAAAAGTTTTCAATTATATTTTCTGACTTTTGTATGAAGTATGACTGTGTTTTTCACCAGCGAGCGTCTTTTTGTTGATTCTTCAACTGCAACAGTTGTAATATTGGTGCTGCGAGAAAAAGATTCGTATTTCAAAATTAGCTGTTCCTCCCAGTTGTAGGGCAGCAGAGAAACATTGTGGTGTGATGCCCAGGGTTCCTTCTACCTGCCCTTCTGAAAAGGTTTTTGTGTAAATAGAGTCTCGGTTTTTGTTAAATTCCCTAGAGTTCTTGCCCAACAGCCCAATAAGGTTTTCTAGAGATATTCAAACCTGTCCCTTTATTCCGTTTAAAAAATTCATTCAAACACGTCTTTTCCTCTCCAGCATTTTTTCAAGTTCTCCTCAGTTCTTCAGACTGTGTTTGTTTTATTTCATTTAAATAGAAATGCCAGTTTTTTTCTCTGATCAACTTGACATCAAACACTGATGCTCACCAAGTCTTTTAATGAATGCCAAGATTTTGGTTTTGTTTTGATTAAGTAATAAACACAAAATAATGACACAGGGAATAATGACACAGGGAACTAATAAATAACAACTCACACTATTCAAATTTAATACAGAAAAAGTCTACTATAAAATATTCTTTTCAAAGTCCATCCTTAAGAGCTAAAATATTTACAACTACTTGACAACAAACATTGACACAGTAAAATAAATTTTCAATTCCAATTTTCTTATACAAATTTATACATAAACATTTTTGACATACTTTAAAACAATCTTCTCAAAAACTAAACCACCAAAATTTTTTACAAAAACAAGACATTGTATCAAAAACAAGACATTTTACAATTTAAACTTCTAAACATATCATCATACTTATTAACATCTGGAACCTACTACTACTACTACTACTACTACTACTACTACTACTACTACTACTACTACTACTACAACTACTGCTACTAATACTTTACGAAATTTTCTGACACAGATTACAAGAACAAAAAATATTTACAAAAATGATTAAAAACTAAGAAGTAGCTTAATCGCTATGGATGTACATTGATTATGTACAGCATGTCACATCCAGAATATTTTCCTGACATCTACACATGCCGATGACAGGGTGTAACACACACGTACACACTCACACATAGCACTTGTATTCGTAGATTTCAATTAATGTGTAATCCCAAACTGTGAATTTCTTCTTATTTGAGAAGGGGACAATTTATCGAAGACAATTGTCTTCTTGATACAGATAGGCAAACAGGGAGGAGCAACAGCATTGAATGGTGATGCAATTAGTTCTATATATAAAATGTAATTGATGTAGTCAGCTGCAATGATGATTGTAGACAGCTGTAGTCAGCTGTGAAGTTGGTCGTGGAACAGGAGGTGTGTGTGGTGGCGGCAGATACTCGTCATTGGCAGTTCTGATGTTGTAGATGAGAAGGCAGAATGTATTATGACATTAAGTGCAGTATTGAGGGGAAAAAATTAGACATATATTATTTAATAACCCCTAGTAAGACACGGTCTGATTTATGGATTTATAATGGCATTAAAACCTTCTAGCAAAATTGTTTTATCTACACATCGGAGCAGGTGAAGAGATTTCAGCGGTTCTTGAAAATGGCGGTCTTGAGAGCCGGTGAGGGTAAAGCGAGGCCAGTAATGAAGCAGCTGCAGAATGTCAGCGTTGCCATCACTAATAAACTTGGATTACTTAGTGCTGTTGTTACCAGCTGTGAATAGCCTGTAATGGAACATATTGATGTCCCTATCCTCTCCAGTGTTAATCCTATCGTTAATTATCCGTGCATCATGTTAATCTGCTGGCAAACGGACTAGACAATATTTCTTATTTGAGACTAGATGATGAACTTTTCACTGAAGCTGGGGACTTGGAAATCAAATTACTTTTTATCCTTGAATTAATATATCTACTTTTTGAATGTAATTCAGTGGGTAGAGCTGGATAATATTAAGTATTTTGTAGTAGATGGACTATGTGGAGCTGTCTGAGGAGCTAACTGAGGAGCAGATTGTGGACCAGATTGTGGAGGTGCAGTTGGATGTGGAGGTGAATGTGGATGTAGATGTGGAGGTGGATGTGGATGTGGTGAACCACTGCTGCAGCTTTTATAGTGTATCTTTAGAGCATCCCTCAGGGACAACTGTTCCTGACAGAATTTACATTAAAAAAGCGACACAGCAAAGAAATCATTCCTTCTGTACTATTCTAAGCTATGATGAAACCATTTATAAAAGGTTATAGGTTATTTTAATAACTGCAAATGTGAGTAATAGTTAATTCTAGGGATTGTAAATTAATTTATTCGTTTTATCACACTATACATCTGAAACCTGTCTTTTCATTAACATACAGAAAGCTAATATAATTGTTTTTTCTCCTACAATAGTACAATTAATGTCATAATATACATAGATCGTACTGAAGACAGAGAAAAATAACACCATTATTCCCTCTTCACGTCATATTTGTCATTAATACTAACATTATTTTATACTATTTTTGAGGGAACTTAAATTTTTTAGTGAAATCAGTCGACTATAGCTATGTGTTTTTACTAAAGATACGAGGACGAGTCATTCTAAAGCCTCGTGTACAAAGCCATTTAGTGTATAGCCGAGAACTGAGTGTGTGGAAGCAAGCGAAACTTAGGTTTCAAGAGCTGATGAGGTGGAAAACATTCGGAGTTGGAGCAGCGAACGAACTTCGCATGGACGGGCTGGAGTTTTGGACCGCGCAGAGCTGTGGGCGAGGGAATGATTCACTAAACTATCGCCATCCGCCTGCACGCCACCATACACACACACTCCAGCCCGAAAACTTCCCCTTCTCCACCGCTAAATCTCATCACACAGTCGCTGAAGTAGCCTGCGCGCATGCCCGCCAACAGGAGAAGGGGAGCACGTCCCTCCAGCCCACCCCCTCGCGACATCCAACCCCTTCTCATGCTGTCACCCAAAGCCTGTACTGTCTGGGTCTGAGCTCTCCGACCCTGACAGGAATGCGGAAGGTGATGGCCAAGGGGGGTGGTAAGTGCCATCACTGCGACCATCCCCTCCCCGATAGCTACAAACACAACTGATTAACAGCAGTGATGTAAGAACTGACAAGGCACTACTCTTTGAAACAATAACATTTATTCACCATTTCAAAGTGGCTGTGCCAAGTCTTCTTCGTCTCAGTTTGCTCATCTGCAGAAACAGCACTGTCGGTTGATGAACTAGATCACTTGTCATTCTCACTATCACTGCTGCTAGCTCCTAAATTGGTGATAATGTTGTCCACTATGTCTGGAAGAATGCAGTCTTTTTGCCGGTACTGTTCCTCTATTTTTTCCACATGTTTACAACACCCTTCAAAGTCTTGTTTATTGACTGACGAAATAGCCTATTCTGTAAGTTCTGCCACCATTTTAAGTGACAAGTCGCCAGTTATGTTTCTTCCCCTAACAAATCTTTTTATTCTTGCCCATGTTAATTCAACTGCATTTAGGTCGCACATGTATGGAGGTAGTCGGAGAATAGTGTGACCATGGAATGCTAGTGACGCATCTATTTTAAATGATTTTTGTTGTGGTTTCTTCGTTTCCACAAGTGACGCCTTTCTTTTGCAGCCATGTTAACAAGTCGTGCTTCAAAGAATATTTAGCAAGTGGCTTATCTACTTGCATACAGTGTTATGGTGGATTTCCCAGTACTAAAACCGATTTTTCAGGTAAATTTGGTAGCAGTTTTTCATTTGCCCATTTCTTAAAGTTAATGTGGTTCATCTGACCATGGCAGTCACCACTATCAGATGCAGCAGTGTACACTAGTTGTGGATTGGGAATAAATACATTCCTGCTGTCTGCATGTACTGCAAATCAGTCTTTTCCCCGCTCTGTTGTTTGCATGCACACCAAATTCTTTATCAAGCTGCCAATACTCGGAAAGTTGCTCTCAACCCAGCTTTCATCTAGGAACACGATTTTGCGACCGATTTCACGGAAGTGTCTTATTTTGACTAAATAGTCATGCCGCCAAGTCACAATATCAGCTCTCTCAACTAGTTTTATTATGCTTTGACTGGCATTTTCTCCACTTAAAACCCATGCTTTTAATAACCTGTTAAGTGACTTTCTTCCTCATGGATAATGTATTGAATTTTAGCTAACAGGTAACAAACTGGCGATTGTTGGCACCTTTTTCTTGTGCATGTAGAAATCGTGAATAACGTTTCGGATAATGCATCGATCAATATCATCTACTAAAACTAATTTGTGTAGTGGCTTACTTGCACGTTTCTTCACCGGCGTGCATAACGGTTAGTTTGGATCTGTCTCATGACATCTATTATTTTCCTTGGGTATTGATTTAATTGTTGTTTCACTTACACCGGTGTAAAATGCTGCACACCGAGTCGCTTGTTTAGAAAACGAATTGTTCTTGGCTTCTTCATCACATATTTGTATGACATGGCCTATTATTTCGCATCCTACACTATGAATAACTTTATTCTTCTTAGGTGGAGACATTATAACACTGCAAGTTGTTAGCAATACAGAACCACACGTAATGCGAACAGAAATTATACATGAGTTAGAATGCCACTGGTTAAATCACTATGCTCTGGCGGGGGCTATTCTTTCACTATTGATACTTCACACCAAGTTCTGTCCAGTAACACATTAGCAGTCTGACACCCCCTCAGTCTGCAACACCCTCCACCCTCCTTTTCAACTTAAGCACTGTTTCACCACCACCCTACCTCACCCACAGCCAGGGGTGGAGACCTGAGTCCTGGACAGTAGTAGTGCATGCCTGCCGGCAGGAGGGATACTGGGCACTTCCCCTCCAGCCACGACCCTCAGACAATTTTCTATCCAGCCCGTCTCCAGTATAGAATTGCCCGCACTTTGCGAGCTGTCTCGCCCCTGTCTTTCACAAGATTTTACTTTTCGGCCCAGGCACGCGTTTAGCACACAACAGTGAAATTTAAACTTACACTATTGCATTTCAGTTAAAACATTATTTTTATGAAATGAGCTTTTTTTCTTTTTTAAACCATAAAAATGCTTTATAACTATCACACTATCAAAAACATTTATGAATATTACACCGGCAAAAAAATACATTCTAGAGTACACCGTAAAAATCATTTACACTGTCAATGACTGATTTTCATAATTTCAATAATGAGTTTTGTGTAAATGTTTCTAATGAGGGAGCAACACACTGCATATTAATATTAACAACTAAACAAACACTATTAAAAGTAATTATTTAAAAAAATAAACAATTTGTAAAATACTATTTAACTCTCTCTCTCTCTTTATGCCATACATGCAAATACCCAACAACTTTTAAAATTAAATGTCATAAAATTAACTTAAATAGCCAATCCACCACGTCACATACACATCAAAAAACATTTCATTCATTATAAATACTCAAGGCTCATATAACCATCATCTCACACATTCTTCTCCAGTCAACTCATTCGAACAAGCTTGGGAGCTAAGGTTATGCATCACCCCCATCATGCATGGCGTGAGAGGCATAGTTCTCCCTTGTTTTAACCGTTCCAAAGTTCATGCCTCATACACACAACACCCCTCCCTTAAACATTTTTCTTAAATACTATGTAAAAATAACTAAAATGTACATGACATGTCCCCTGCACTCACACTCACACAGTCATACAACTGCTTGACCAAAATTTCCCAGAGTAATTGGTGATAAATTCTAAATGTTTTTCACATACTTTGCGAATGTTTAAACAGTGAGAAGAGGGCAAGGCTACATGTTATTGACATGGCCTACTGTCCATATAGTGCAACATGCTACTCCTGGCAGTTCACCTATAACTCCCTCTTAACTCTACTAAACAAACTCAAATGTACATAAAAAAATTACATCTGAAATTAATTTTTTTTTCTCGTGTTTCCCCTGCACTCACACTCACACAGTGATCCATACATATGAATTAACGATTCTAAAGACTTGTTTTACGATTTCAAATACCAATAATTCAATTTAATAAAAAGTTTAACAATTCTAAAGACTTGTTTTACAATTTCAAAGACCAATTATTCAATTTAATAAAAAGTTTTACATTCCAAAGACTTCTTTTACAATTTAAAATACACATAATTCCAATCGATAAAAGTTTTACAATTCCAAAAACTTGTTTTACAATTTTAAGAAAAGTTTCTAAAAATGCAATGGGATAAAAAAAATTAAATTAATTTTACGAAAAGTTTTGACAAAAAAAATCGCAAACGAATTAAAAAAGTTCGAAATTAAGCACTTCCTTTAATTCTGGTAGCGAAGCTGGCAGGCTTCGAACGAAACCTGAACTCAAGGCCAATCTGTATGAGTGCTACCCTGTCCAGACAAGCGAAAGTTCTAGGGGTTTGCTCAAGCAGAGATGCAGCCGACCGAACTTCCGAGAAAGCAGGTGCATTCCCCAGCAGGCGGTGGGCTGTAGAACTGGAAGCGATAAATTCATTTACGGCACAGCCCCGTCGTGTCAGGTCCCGCTAGCAGATGGTTGAAATTGGCTACCGGTGTCCTTGAATAATCAAGGCTAGGCAGAAAGCTACGAGCATTGCGCGGACCAGTTCACAGGCTGTCCGAGCACGAGAGAGTGGGAGATGTTACCACAGTGAAGTCAGATCAGCAAATGCGAAGCTAGGGTAGGAGGTGCTATTTATAGCCCACAACTCTCCCTTCTCGCTAAATTATATATTTCGTAATATGCTATCTAAATGTATTAAAAGTAGGTGTCTATTGCAGATTCTTGCGCAACTCAATAATTATACTAAAATTCTAGCAACTTCATGCCAAATTCAAGAAAGTTTTTAATAACCTGAAAAATCTTTCACAGCGCAACTCAAAATCAATCAAATATAAGGCCAAAATCGAAATAAATTTTAAACTTGTGTTCACTCTTTGTGTGATGTTCTTTAAACCCTTATTTTCAAGCTAAATCATCATATTTTTTATGAAATTCCAAGAATTTTCATCATTTTGTGATATTTTATTTGACTAATTGATTTGGCTTGGAAATGTTGAGTGAATTTGATTTTTTTTAACCTAAATTTGGTCTCATTCACTTCCGAGAAGGACACTGATCAAAGAGTGAACGAAAAATGTTTTAAAAAAAAGTACGCCTGATTGAGAATGCAGATTTGGATCAAATTAGCTTGATTTTAGGAGTGAAACTGAAGAGGTGAATCATGTTTTCAAAAGAATTTGAAAAAAAAATTACTTGAAAGTGAGACATTTGCTTGTATTTTAGCCTAATTATTGAATGGTGCTAGGATCTTCAATATACACATAATGAATTTATAAAAAATGTTTACATATAAAAACAACTGACACTTTTCATAAAATGCTAAAATAAAAGTGGAACAAATAAAGTTGACACTATTAAAGATGTTATGCTCGAAGCTCTACTAACTAATTTAAAAATGTCTTCTATCTTCTCAAAATCATCCCCTATTACACGAAGTATAAATTCATCGTTAATGTCTTCTATAAGATTTGTAAACTAAGTATTTGATTTCCTCAGGGGCATTAACTATTTTATAGGAATGAGTAGTGTTACAACCACCTTTAAAAAGTTTTATCATGCAGCAAGGCAATACAGACATTTTTATTTATAAAAGAAAACATTTATTTAGAGAAAGAAGAGAGTTCATTTATTTTTAACAAAAAGATTTTGTATTCGATCAAACAACTTAACAATACATGTAAAAAATTGTATTAAATTGTCGAAACAATTTGTTCTTTCAGTAAAACCATTTATATCCTCCATAAAAAAATTAATTTTTATATATCATCAGTAATTATTTATCTTTCAACTACTCATACTTTAAATTCCGTTGGCTAACTAGAACCAAATTACAAATGGTACGTGCTTCAACAACTTCATTAAAATCTACACAAATTTTAATTTTTGTTTTATCTTTAACTACAGTGGTTTTTCTAAACAAACAATCGGTAACATATAATGGCATTCGCCTTCCAAAATTAATAATAATTGGTTTTACCGTCATGGTTTACACTAAGTTTAAAATCAAGTTCATTATTTCTACATATAGTATCTAATTTTGTTTTTGAATTTCTAAAGTCATTATAAGAAAGAAAATTTACTGCAAAGTCCGTGTTCAATATCTATATTCCAATTTTCCTTTGAAAAAAATTCATTTCGTCCATTTTTAACATAAATATTTCTCACATTACAATGATCAAACATAAAACCATGGACATACTGTTCAGCACGATTTTTTCTATCATTTTGAAAGCCAACGATCACAAAATCAGGTATGTCGAATTGTAAATTATTAAACTGACCTTTTATATGAAAGTTAAAAACTGTTGTTCTAGTAGGAACTTATTTTTCTAAAAATTGCCAATAATTAGAACTAATAGGCTCTTTGCATATTTTTTTATTTAGTTGCAATGGCTGTGCTAGTTTTGTATTCAATAATAGGCCACATAATTTATCATTTTTCAATTTCAATTCTACCTGGATCGGCATAAGTTGTAGAAGGTGTGGCAACTTTGTCCTCATGTACATATAAACAATTGTTGTCAGATTAATTATGGAAAAAAGTGATTTTATAACCACTTTTCAATAAATTTCACTCTTATCTCGAATAAAACCAAACGAATATCTCAGCAGATACATTATTTCATTTGTTTTATGACTATGAACAGATTTTACTCGTTATTTATTATCAACACCAGTAGACTCTAAATAATTTTGTTCACCTGGCGACCTTAATAAAGCATTTATTATTGTTGAAGTTACTCCGGGATTATCAACAGCCTCAATAACATTACTATGTTCTGAAATTTCTACTCTAGAAAACTGAAAAGGAAAAAAGTTAGAACAAACAACAATATTGTCATCTTTTTTATATTTTCCCTCATCATCAACTTTACCCCTTTTTAGTAATTTAAATTGTTCAAAAACATAAGCGTCATTTGGAAAAGAAAAGCTATCTCCTATAGGAATATCAAACATTTAAATTCCCCTTAGTTTGATCAGTTGTGGGGAAAGTTTGTCTCTCGAAACTCTCAGTACTTTTATAACTCATTTACAAGAAAAAATATGTATATAAATAAAAGAATCTAATGATATTTCTCGAGTTAAATTACTCATCGAGAGATTCAAAAATTATAAAAAGCACCATGAAGTGGAATACGAAAGAAATAAGAAAAAAGAGCTGCAGTTGGTTGATGAATTACAAAATATTGGCAAAAAAGTAGAATGATTAAGTGAAGAAAACTAGAATCAATAAATACATCTGTTCCTGTTGCAGGAAAAAAATTTATATCATCCGCCAACTCCAGAAGAAACATCATTTGAAAGAGATTTATTACCGAAATCACCTAATTTGAGTGTTACTCCATTAAAAGATTTGCCATATATAGCAGGTGTTTCTACTATAAATCTCGAAATAGAAATTGCAAAAAGAATTAATGTTATTAATGAAAAAAGTGGTTTATGTGGAGTTGGAGATAAATTTAAAATTTGAGATACAGAAGTAACGGTAAATATAGATAGACTATTTGTTAAGGATAAAGAATATAATTTAACACCAGGACTTTATAATTTGTTAACAAAAACACAATCAGATCTTGAGGTTATACAATATTAATGACCTTGAAAATTATACAGAAAATTGTTTTACTAACCAATGCTGTATTTCAAAATTATACTCCTAATGAGAAAAGGAATAATCCAAGTTTATATATAGGTTGGAAGTGGAATAATATAATTAGTCCAATTTAAAATAACTATATAAAACTTCAATCAGCATCAAGTACAGACAGATTTGAGGATTTTACAGATGACTTCAAATTTGGTGATGGCATAAAAAAATACAATAGTTTGCCAAAAGAATATATTTGGATGGATGATGTTAGAAAGTTAATTGATAGATTGTTAGTTATTCATGGTGAAGAAACTGCTGGAAATAAAAATTATTACAATGAAAAAGTCAACATCGCCAATATGCTAAACAATAAATTTCCAGATTTTGTTGTTAATAATCCGAAAGGAATTCCATATCTTATAAGAGTTTTAAATGTAATTCCACACTCATTTTGTAATTCTGAACATCATGACAAAGGCAATATGAATTGGAAATTAAACAATTTAAATTTGCCCGGAATGCATTTTCCTGGTTATTATTATTGTGGAACATTTACAAAACTAAATGAAAGATTAGAAAGAGACGACTCAGGACTAATACATTAGATGAAACTTGCAAATATCACGATTTTGCTTATAGAGATCACATAGATTTAGAATCTAGGCATGAAGCTGATGAAATTTTACAAAAAGAAGCAAAAGAAATTATGTTAAATAATGATACTCCAATTGGAGAAAAAATTGCTTCTGCTGCTGTTGCATCAACTATGTTTTCAAAAGAAAAAACGTGACTGGGGTATTAAAATGTCTAATAAATAATACATATTTTTTTATTTATAAATGAAGATAAAAAGCTTAACTTTCGTTATACCCATTGATCAACTAAGAGATTTGGATATAGATAAAATTTTAACAAAAAACCAACTTGAGCGAAAAATGAAAAATTAAAAGAAGGCAAAGATTTCTTACTAGTATTCTCAATACCAATACTCAAAAAAAAATATTTTTAAAAAAATCTGGAAGTGGTTCACAGGAAAACTCAAAAAATAAAAAAAGAACTAGAAGGACAACATAGACATGATTTAGCAATGGAAATTAAAAATGGAAGTGGTGCAGTTGCTAAAAAAAAAAAGAGGAAGGCCAAAAAAAATATTAGATATATACCCACTATCTAATGTAGATATTGAACAATATGTAAAGATATTAAATATAAAAAATTTCAAAAAATGTTTTAATGTTTGACGAACTACCAAATAGAATGCACAAAAATGAATGTGCTGTGGTTAATTTCGAAATTTCATCAAATCCTGGCACTCATTGGGTTTTTTATTTTAAAGAAAACAATGATGTTTACTATTTCGACTCATCTAGAGGCAATATTCCTACCAATATAGGTAGATTCAAAATAGAATACCATTGTTTCTGCTTTACAAGTTCAAATTAGTAAAGTTTTTACTTATACAAAAAATTTTGTTTCTTTTCGACATCGTAGAATCACTAATCTGGCTGATCCTATAGATGGAGACGATGCACTCAACAAAATATATTTCGATAAAGAAATAGATGTTTAATCACAAAATTTAAACCAATGAGTTATGAGTTATTGTGATACACTAACACGAAAGTTGAAAAAAAGCAAAGAAAATTCTGACAAAGAATTAGATGTTAAAATACAAAATTTAAACTCGCAATTTGAGAAACTTAAGGATGAAAAATCTCTAATATTTTATTTTCATGGAAAATGGAATGAAAATATTAATGTTTGTCGCATAGACGATGACGTAAATTTCTTATCTTTTTTGATGGATCAAACTGTTCATAAAATAATTTCTGATAGTTTATCTGATGAAACTCTAACTGTTATTAAGGGAACTACAGAAATAGATTATATCAAGCCTTTTGATGTTAACAGAGGCGAGTTTCGAACTATTAAAAATAAAAAATAAAATCTAATTATTTTGTTGACGGAATGTTGACTACAACAGGAATATTCGTGAAGTATAAAGATTATATATATATATTAGTTCAGAAAATCAAATGTTCTATATGCAATTCTAATAAATAAACATTCTTAAAAAAAGTTGCTTAATGCAAGAAGCAAATAACAATTCATGAATTATAAAAACCAGCACGAAAAACCTTTCCAAGAGAAAAAGTAATTCCGTATGGAATTTATGATTTATGGCTAATCGATCTTGTAGAGATGGATACCGGAAATTTAAAAGGCATATCGTATATAAATAATGGTTACAAATATATTATGTCAATTATTGATATTTTTTTCAAAACATGCATTTGCCATACCAATTAAGGATAAAGCAGCCAAAAAAAAGAAGCAATTACTTTAGAATTGCTATTAGTTAAAAGAAAACCAAATAATTTAAAAAGCGATAATGGCTTATAATTTTATAATAAAATATTTAGTAAACGTAAGCAAAAATATAACATAAACCATTATTCTACATTCAGTAAGTTAAAAACCAGTTGCACGATGAAGAAAAAAATGTCAAAACACTTTGCTTTAAATTACAATTATAAATGGGTAATATTATTAGAAGATTAAGTTAAAGAATACAACAACCCAAAGCACAGTACCATTAGCTTGAAAGCAATTGAAGTCAGTAAAAAAAATTTTAAAAATTAAGAAAATAACATTTTGTAGACATGATTACTAATCCGAAATACGAAGTTGGAGATATTGTAAGCATAAGAAAGAGTAAACGATTTTTAAAAGGGTTATACAGCTAATTGGACAACATAATTATTTACCATTTTTGAAGTTTTAAGTTTAGATGAGCCAACTTACAAACTGAAAGATGACAAAGGAAAAGGAATAAAGGGTAGTTTTTATGAATACGAAATCATGAAAACAAATTATCCAGATGAACATTTGGTTGATAAAGTTTTAAAAATTAAAGGCGATAAAATTGATGTAAAACGGTAAGGTTTTGATAATTCGCATAACTCTTGGATTAATAAAACAGATGTAGTGTAAATTTAAATATTTTTTCGAAGATTTTTCATTACCTGTTAAGGGTCTATTCAATAGACCCTATAAATGTCTGTAAATTTATATTTTACTTAAATGCACAATAATAGGATTAACCACATCGGCTGTATCAAAATATTTTTCATCAGGTTTAAATCTTATAAATTTACGATTTAATTGGGTTTCTTTATATTTTTGTTTTTATATTTAATAACTAAGATTTCTATCTCTGTGGTTAAATTCGCCACACTTAATACCTAATTTTATATCCGGAAAATATAAATCTAATCTATAATTTTCTATAGTATACAGTTGTTTATGATTTAAATGTTTAAAACATTTAGTAATGTGGGAGATATATAAAAAAAAGGCTTATGTTTAAATTAAGCTGCTTAAAATTTTTTTTACCAATGATTTATTGGCTATCCTAGGTTTTGTCAAAAGTTGTAAACTGATGTAAATTGATGTAAACTGTAGCACCATTATTATATTTCCTAATGTTTTTTAAGAAATGATTTATGTTCATTACAAGTATATTCATTTTTTTTTGTTTTTATAAGCATTTCTATGGTTTGCACAAACATGGTCTATAATGGCTTTTGTTGTGTTTTTATAATGTAAAATTTCAGCAATATATTTTCCTCTAAAGCAAGGCTCATTGTCAACATCTAATACAACATTTATTTTTTTATTGTTGAAAATAAGATTATTTAAATAAAAAATTAATTGATTTCCTTATTACCTTCTAGGTTTATGTTCTCTAGTTGTTTTTCTAGTGATTCGGCCATTTTATAAACAGGAAAATATGATTTTCATATATATTCTTTATTGTAAAGAAAATGAAAAATTAAACAAATAAATTTATAAAATTCTGATCAAATTTATTGATAAATTTGCTTCTTACTGAATTCGGTAAAGATTATTTATATCATTAACCAATTGTTGCTGAGAATAATTATTTCAAAAAATATAAAAATAGTTCCAAAAACACTCAATATGGCAATTCATTGTTTCTTACATTCTTTGATATAAATTTATATAATTTGAAATATAATCAAATCTCAACAATTCTTAGCAATTTGGATGTCTATCTTCTATTCTATGCTATTGTCTTTGAACATATTTTCTTTGAGTTCTTCTGACATAGTAATGATATTCAAAATCATTATAAAATTATTATTAAGAACAAAAGTTGTAGATTCTGATTTTGTGTTTGTTGTACAACATGATGGGCCATTTCTCTGATTACCTCATTTCTGTGAGCTATTCCATCTAATTCTATAAGAACTGACAATCTTAAATTTTCAATATGTTCATTTTTAATTTCGTTTAAACCTTTTAAACAATTAACTTCAAATTTCTATCATTTTTTTAATGTGCTCTATATGGCCTTTATATAATTGCCTTAAATTTTTTAAAATCTTATATTCACCTTTTTTTCTAATTGAAGGAACAAGTTCGTGTGTAATCTATTATTTAAATTTATAAATAGAGACCATGTTCATTGATAAATATAGTTGATTTTTCATTACCTTTGAAGGTGTACTCCCAGTTCAACTTTAAAAATTTCTGTATAGTTCGATCATCTTGATCAACATTATCTCTTGTGGCTTTTGTGGATTTTTATATTCTAAAATTTCTGCAATATCTTTGGATGTAAACCAAGGATTATTATTCTCATCAATAATCATAAAAACTTGTTTACCATTGTAAATAAGTTCCTTATTAATTATGTCTAGAATTGACTCCATTTTTAATATGCGAATCTATGCGCAAGTGAATTGGTAAGTTGTAATATGTGTTTTTATATATATTCTTATTTATTAAGAAAATGAAAAATTAAAGAATATAGTTTTATAAAATATAGACCAAAATCAGTGATTAATATTGTATGCAGTTGCATATTTGAAAGGGTGAACGTGGCGTGGCCCCCTTTTTATTCATAATGTTTTATATATTTTTCTGTAATTATATAGCTCTTAAGGAGTTAAATAATAAAACCCAGATTCATTGATAAATATTGTATTTGTCTGTGTGTTTAATGCGTCTCTACTTTAGGGATGGTTCCAAGTTCCTTGAGCAGTCTATATTTTCAGCTTCATATGCAAACTAAATCAACTTATCTTGATCAAATTTCAGCACCAAATTTTTTCTTCTCCTTAATACATTTTTTCATTGTAAATCAAAGATGGAATCTTTGTTCAGCATGTTGAATAATTCGTTTGAATTCACCAAGCTACAAGATCTAGAAAAAAATAATGGTTTACTGCTATGGATTATTAAATTTATGAATCTAGTTATGGTAAAAAAAAAATAATTGTATTTTAGATGGCAAGTTTAAAATTTCATTTCCAAAGTGCCATGTGAAGATATTTGATAAAGAATTATTTGAAACTACTAAATGAGAACGAAGTTTTCATGTTATATAATGGCTTAAAAGAAATTAAAAAAATGGAAAATTTATGCATGGTGTAGAGTTCTCTTAAGTAAATTTTAAGCAGTAGTTATATTTTTATTGTCTTTAGTAAATTTGTTTCTTTGTAAATAAACATGACGTCGCCTATCTTCCCTTACAGTTTGACTAGCATTTTAATAGGTGGTAGTGGCTCCTGGCCACCTTCATATGGATTAGATAAAGTCTCTAAGATCTTAAAAATTTAGTTCACAAATTTCATTCAAATTTACAGAGCTTACAATTATCACTCTTAGATAATATCGATGATAAATATCAACTTCAAGAAATGGGTGAATATCTGGCGCATATAGAAGAACTGTTAAATAAAAGTATTAGTGCATCGAATATAACAATTTTATATGTGTCAATTTTATTTAATGGATATGGTTTATATAAAATTTTTAGCAGTTTGTTGACTGTTTTTATTGTTCTTTATCTTAATAAATTTTTTGCCTTATAAATAAAAATGTAATCATTACCCTCTTACAAAATGGAAAATAATACCATATGTAAGCAATGTAAAAAATGTGGCGAAGTTTAAACATAGAATGTTTTCCACAAAATAAACATACAAATGATAAGCATACTAACACCTGTAAAAAATGTGTCAATGAGTATTCCAGAATTCGCTACGAATTAAATAAAGAGAAGATACTATGAGAATATGGAAAATCTGTTTGCAAGGTAAATCTCGAAAAGCACAAATATACTAAGTTGCACAATATATATGAAATTATATAAGGCAATCATTCGACTGAGACATGCTTTGTACAGAAGGATAATAAGCCTATCGATTCTTTTGCATCTAATAAAAACACAATATATAAGCAGTTTAATACTCGCAAAAATGTTATACCGAATATGCCAAACGACATTATGAGTAAAAAAAAAAAAAAAGAGAAAGTACAATGCGAATGTGGAAAATATGTATAAAATCATTATCTAAATAACCATAAAAATAGTGAATCACACAATGCAATGATAGATATTCTAACTGAATCTCAGCATTCGCCGAATTCATAAATTTTATTATACTATATTTTATTATATATGTATATATAAATGACGATGCTCAACTCAATTAGCTATCTGAAAGAAAATAGATTGTGCATGTTAAGAATTATAGGTAGATTCTTAAAAATAAAAAATTGTATAAATTACATAAAAATGATCTTATTGCAAGTATCATTCAAAAAAGAGAATATAAATTAAAAGATCCTGTCGAGAATCTAAATGATTTAACATTTGCTGAATTAATAACTAACTAAAATATTAGCATAAACTGTATATAATTTAAGAAAAGCTAATTTAATGACAGTTTTTACTCCAATAATTAAAGATGAACAAATAAAATGAAACTTTACAATTTTATATTTTCCAAATGTCAAAATAATATATAGAAAAACCAAAAAGGATTTAAAAGAAACTATCCCCTTTTCCAGTAATGTATATGTGAACAACAAAAATAGAAAAACCAAAAAAACCTATGCAGTCGAAACATCTCTCAAAAGCAGGTTATCAGCATATAACATTGAAAATAATTTTAATATAGTGTTGCCCAGGAATTTTCTAGCTTCAGTAAAATAACAAATATTTAAAATGATACGCGATCAGCTTATATAACTTAGAGGTGCGAAATCTAACATTAAATTTGTCGCCCATTTTTGAAGCTGGAAAACTGACCAGATACGAATATTTGGCGACATTCAATCACACACATTTATAATATTGAACGAAGGAGACATTAAAAAGATTTACAAACAAACAAAAGAAGAAATACTCGCACGAATAGAAAACATTTAAAGAAGTACTTCAGATTGGGCGTTACAAAGCATAGTTGGGTTGCAACTAGCCATAAACAAGTATAATCCATTAAATGGATCATCTTATATTGAACTACCAGAAGTGATAAAGAATAAAAAAGCATACATTAATGTAAAAAAAGATCAAAAACTTTTTCTTTGGGTTATTAAATCTGCACTAATTCCTACTGAAACATACCCACAAACAGTATTTAAATTAAAAAATGTGGGTATTAACTACGACAGAGCATTAGATAAATATGAATATCCTATAAAAATTGATGATATACCAAAAATAGAAAACCAAATTGATGTCACTATACATGTATACTTTATTGATCATAATTCTACAGTATATCCATTAAAGCTTACAAAAATAAAAAGGACAAACATTAAAATTTACTTTTTTTCGAAAGTGATAAAAATTCGCATTACTGTTGGATAGAAGATTTATCTAAACTGCTTTCAGCATAAAAAAATAAATACAAAAGTAAAATTTATATATGCCATGTGCATCTTCAAGTTTATTATTCCCAAGAGAAATGAAATAAATATGCAGAAGACTGCTAAAAAAATTAACCAGTAAAAATTCAATTATCTACAAAAGGCGAACAAATAAAATTTAAAAACTACGAACACTCTACAGAAGTTCCTTTCATAATATATGCAGATTTCGAATCAATTCTAAAGAAAATATCAACAGTCAGGCCAAATCCAAGAGAAATAAGAAAATTTAAATTGATCCAAAAATATCCAGTTTTAACAGAAGATGATATCGATAATGGATTTTATAAGGTGGTACTCAAAGAAAGATACAAACTTGCTTATAAAAATAAATAACATTGATTTAAAGATGAATGATAAATCATACACAATGAAATATTAGCTACACGAAGATTCAGGTTTTTGATATTATATTGTATCTAACTATGGTGATTATAAGTCTCAAGTTGTATATCGAGGTCCAAATGCACATAAGATGTTTATAGAAGCAATGAAAAAAGAAGTGGTTGAGATCGGGCAAATGTATCTGCAAATCGAAGCAATGCATCTAGTTACAAAAGGAGAAAAAATAAGATAAATAAATCTAGAAAATGCACTGTATGCGAGTGCTAATATTCTAAGGAGAATAAAAAAAGTGCGCCACCACAATCATATATCTGGAAAATTTACCAACCCAATATGCAACAATTGTAATCTACAATTAAAATTACCTAATTTTGTAACAATTAATTTTCATAACTTAGCTGGTTACGATACTCACTTATTTATTAAAGTGCTAGTATATGATGAAAAAAAAAAAAAAGATTTATTTGCGAATAATGAAGAATAGTTGAGCACTTTTGGAAAAAAAAAAAACAGAAAATTTAAAAGTGAGGTGTATAGACACAGTTAAATTTATGGCAAGTAGTTCAGATAAATTATCGTGTAATTTAACTAAAGAACAAGTGAATCGTTCGCAAAAACATTTTGTACAAGATAAAGTACATATGGTCTTTAGTAAAGGATTTTACCCATACGTTTACATTGACAGTTCTAAAAAAATTTACGAAACTCAACTTCCACCAAAGAGTGAATTTTAGAATAAATGAAATAGTAGTGATATATGTGACGATGATTATTAGCATGTTAAACATGTATGGATTCAATTTAATAATAAAAATGTAGGAGAATACAACAATTTATATGAAAAAAAGATGTACTGCAGTTGACAGATATATTCGAAAATTTTAGAGATACATGTATAAATCATATGGTCTATACCATGCGTGGTATTTTACTGTACCAGGAGTATTGTGGGATGCGATGTTATAAAATGACTAAAGAGACATTAGATTTATTATACGATTATGATACAATTCTAATGTGGAAAAGGGAATTTGAGGTGAAATTTCACATTGTTGTAAGCGATATGTTAAAGCCAACCACAAATATTTAGCAGACTTTAATTCAAATCATGAGTATAATTATTTAGCTTATCTAGATGTAAATCATTTATATGGATAGGAAATGCCGCAACATATACCATATGGAGGTTTCAAATGGATTGATTATGTAAGATTTAATTTAGATTCTCGTCAAGAATATATATTAAATTTAAAGGACGATTAACAACATGACTACATATATAAGTTTATTTAGAATATCCACAAGAACTACATCATTTACATAAAGATCTTCCATTTTGTCCAGAAAATAAGGCAGTTCCAGGAACAAATGAATCTAAACTTTTAACAGCTTTTACACAACAAAGAAAAATGTGTACTTACTTATCACAATTTAAAACATTGCTAAAATAATGGATTACTAAAATACATATAATATTGAAATTTATTCAGTCTGAATGGTTGAAGAAGTATATAGATTTGGATACATTGATGAGAACTAATGCCAAAAATGAATTTGAAGATTACTTTTATAAACTGATAAATAATTCTGTATTTGATTAAACAATGGAAAATATCAGAAACAGAGTATATATAAGGCTGGTTTCAAGTGAAAAAATTAAGGAAAAATTAGTTGCATAACCCAACTTAATAGGAGTACTATATTTAATGAGAATCTTGCAGCCATACACATGAATAAAACTAATGTAGAATTTAACAAGCCCTTTTATGTGGGTATGTCAATTTCAGATATATCGAAAGAATTGATGTATGATTTCCATTATAAGTGATGAAAGCCAGGTATGGAGATTTAATTGAATTATGCTTTCAATATACTGATAGCTATATACATAACATTAAAACAGATGATTTTTATGAAGACATGAAGTCGATGTTAGATCAATTTGACACAATTGATTATATAAATGACAATATTTATAACATGCCAAAATTAAAAAAAATTTAGGCAAAATGAAACATGAATGTAACGGTAAAATAATTAAAGAATTTGTTGGTTTAACAGCAAAGTTGTATGCATATATAGTTGAGTATAACGAAAATAAATAGTAAAGGGTGTGAAAAAAAATGTGAAATAATTAATAGAATTACATTTGAGGACTATAAGAAATGCATGTTTGATGAGAAAATTCAATATAGAAGAATGAATTCGATAAGAAGCAAGAAACACAAAATATATACAGTAGAAGTTAATAAAATAGCTATAAGTCATTGTGATTACAAGAGAGATATACTAGAAAATAAAATAGATACACTGCCATATGGATATAAATATTTATAATTTTATTAATGAGTGTTGTGATGAATTTTTCATCACATCTACTTCTGAAAGAAAAGTTTTATATCTTAAACTGCTTTAATCTCCAAAACAATGTCAATTTCGGAACCATAAATTTTTATTTTATAGAAAATGGGATATGCAAGCTCATAGCTAATGTAATCTCTAAAACCAAACATAGTTTTTGGTGGAAAACTAACAACTATGTATCTTTCTAAGTGACTAGATTCGTCATATTTGATAAACATTCCTTAGGCTAAATTACAATGAACATTAATATTTTTAATGGGTAAAAATTAGGCAATTTAGTACCAGTAACACTTTTGCCATTTTCAAATATATATTTCTTTCAAAGCTAAGAATATCAGATATGTGGTCATCAAGTTAAATATCAATCTTAGTTTTAATTGTTATTCTATTTTTCACGCTGTCTGTTGTTATTTAGATTTTATTTGTTGAAATTTGATCAATTGAATTTATAGCTTATTTTAATGACTCAGTATTGTATTGACCTTTGGGAATTGTTATAACATAATCTTTATCATCAACGGGACTCATGTATTCATTTGTTGTTATAGTATAATTGTCTATATTTGGTGTTAAAATTTTTTGTGAAAACTAATCAATGCTATAGTTTTATTTTTATTAATTATATCATAGTGAAGTTTCTTCTTAAGAATAGAACTATTATCTGTTAATTTGAGTACTTTATTTTCCATTTATAACAAAAATTATATTATTAAATGAAGAAAGTCTATTGGGGCATTGGTCTTTTAATTTCCAAAGGAGTAGTTAAAAAAAACTGCGAACTTCTGCCTAATGATATCATAAGTATAATTGTAGGCCCGAGCAATTGCGGGAAGATGAATTTAATGTTTTATTTTATTTATGACAGGATGGCTACATTTTAATAAATTGTATGTTTGTTCAAAAAGTTTGAATCAACCAAAATATATTCAGTTACAAGATGACCCAAATAATTGGTATGGGATAATGCAAACTTTAAATGTAAATTTAGACAAGACAACATGAACCTCAAACACAATTATTGCGATTTTGTTGGTGGGGACATGTCATATGAGAAATTTAAAAAGAATTATGCAAAGTGTTGGGCGAAAATCTTAGTTTTTTAATATTACATTTGAGTAGGAAAATGGACAGTGGTAGGTATCGAAAACAAATAAAAGAATTATCCTTTACCTTTCTGTCTTTTGTGAATTGTAAACAAGAATTCTTTATCTGTTTTCACGGTCGTCGCCCAGTCTACCGACTACAGGAAAGAGGCAAACTTACAGTTCACTCTGTCTCGACATGAGTTTTCCTCCATGAATGCCGCACAAATTCTTGTAGCAATAGGACAAAGTTTAACTGCACAGTCATGTGCACCCGTACACACCGAACTCTGGCCGCAACAGGAAGCATGTTATCACACAACTGTACTGATATCTACTCGAACTGTCACGAACTCTTGGCGAGGCGCAGTGCAATGAGCATGATAACAGCCTTCAGCTCACCATATTTCGCCTCATGTGGACTTTTAATTGTCACCTCGTTCGCTCGACACCATGGCTCAATGGTTGAATGTTTGTCTTGTATCTCGAGATTCGGGTTTCGATCCCCTGTTGAGAGGATTATTTAATGTTGCAAATATGTGGAGCCTATATTTACATTGTTAACTTATCAACAAGACATTCAAAATTTGAGCCAAAAAACCTTAATCACTCTTGCTAATACAGCAATGCATTAGCATTGATGTAAAATAAATTGCAATACTCAAGCCCCAGCAAATTCTCTCCTTGTTACAAAAGTAAACCGACAGATGCATAAGCTGGAGTGTTCTCATATGTCGAAAGTGCTGCGACATATGAGAAGGGAGTACAAGATATAAAAAAAACAATCCCTCAATAATAATATCCCTTAATAAAAATCCCTCACTTCACCACTAAAAAAAATATAAATAACAGGCTGGCCAGTGGAGAAGTGAGGTGTTTCACCACTTGCAATTTTTTGATGCTAAATATGGCCTCAAAAATAAAAAAATTGACTCACTGGCATTGGCATTATCTTGCTCATACACAAAAAATAAACAGGTCCCTGGAATTGGCATTAACTTGTTCGCAATAATTTTATAGCTTTTAAGAATGTTGAACAAGAGGGTAAACATTTACCCACATAGAATTTTGAGAAGTGCTGAAGTTTTATCAACATAAGATGATTTAACATGCTTGATTTTTCAAAAGGGGTAATTGTGTTTATATGTAAACATTTTTTATCGAAGCAATTTCAAGCCAAATTCAATGAAATTTCTAATTTTCTGCAAAATCTTTCAAAGTGCAACTCAAATCATCATCAACCTTAAGGCCAAAATCAAAATAAATTTTCAACTTGTGTTCACTCTTTGTGAGGGGTTCTTTAAAGCCTTATTTTCAAACTAAATCATTATACTGTTGATGAAATTCCAAGAATTTTCATACTTTTCTTGTGACATTTTTTGACTAACTGATTTAGCTCGCTAATTTAGAGTAAATTTTACCTTTTATGACATAAATTTGGCCCCATTCACTCCCGAGAAGGACACTGCTCAAAGAGTGAACGAAGTATGTTTTTTTAAAAAAAGTGCACCTGTTTGAGAATGAAGATTTGAGTCAAATTAGCTTGATTTTGGGGGTTAAATTGAAAAGATGAATCATGTTTTCAGAATAATTTTTAAAAAAGTTGCTTGGAAGTGAGAAATTTTCTTGAATTCTAGTCAAATTATTGTGTTGTGCAAGGATCTGCAATATACATCTACTATTAAATCTACATTATAAATACCATAAATAGTTTTAACACATTTTTAAGCAAATTTAACACACTGAAAAGAATTCTATGCAATATTTTGAAATTAAGTGTGTATCAGTTAGAATTAAATGTGCATCTGTTCGGTTTTAAGCCAATAAGTTTGCATCAATTTTTTATTTAACGACTTCATATACTAACTAATATTATTCCAATATGAACATTTTGCAATACGAGGTTATATATTTTATTAACAATATATTTTATTAACAATAGAATGTTATATATTTCAACTGGCTTTTTCATACATTTAAACTAACTTTTTCACATGTACAGGCAACTTTATTTTAGTTTAATTGACAGTGTTACTTTTGTTATTCCTTTTACAAGGTTACTTTCGTACCTAACTCGAGACTCGATCCCAGTATATAGGAGTTAACAATTATAGCTACCCAACACTGAGAATCAGAATCTACATTACATTCCTACATGACTAAACACAGACTCGAACCCAGTTTGTATCAACCAAGTCTTCTTCAGGATGGTATATTATATTGTTAGTTATGGATAAGCAGTTAGAGTACTCGCTTCCGGAACTTTTTATGTGGATTTTTTTTTCTCAGTACAACAGTATTTTGTGTTAGTAAGAACATAGTTGGTTTTTGATAGAACTGATAGACTTTTAACTTGCTGCAACATACTTTTAATAGAAAATGTAGAAATATTCTCTCTGTTATGACATTTTAATTATTTTCCATGTCTCTGCAAAGAAAATAGTTTTATTACTAAAACAAGTTCACTTTTAATAAGGAATAGGTTAAATAAACATAAGAATTTATTTCAAAAAATTTATTAATTTACAAAACTAGGAAACTACAGGATGTTTCAAAACATATTATACAATTGTTTCCAAATATATACAAATACAGGATAATCCAAATTTTATGTACAACATTTTAACACATCCAATTACAGGAGGTTACTAAAATCATAGCTCCAGTAAGTATACAGCACTTCCCAAGCATTGATACCAAAAATTTTAATACTGGTTATAAATTATAGGTTCTTTGTTAATTCCTTATTCCTCGAAATCATTCCTCGAATCATACTTTATTCCTCAAATAAGTTTGTGTAGTACTCAAATAAGGTGTTTTTATTCCTCAAATACGACTGTTTATTCCTCAAACATAAATAACATTTCAAGCAATTAAAAAAAACTTAATTGGCTTACTTGACATAATTACTTTTTCGTTAAGTAATAGGGTTAACGAGAATATAATATAATACTACTTGGGTGTTTACACATATTACTTCATTCGATGTAACCTAGTTTCTTAAGTCTTGTTATATTGAAAACCATATCTTTTATTCCATAATATTTATAATGTTTTTTAAACTCCAATAAATATCTAAGTATATTAAGAAGTTCATTCGGGTCTTTGGGAAATATGTAACAACTGTTGTTGATACATTCTGCTTTCTTTACAGCATTTGTTGAAAGAATGTCTTCAACAGTATCACTGACATTTTCAGTACTGTCTTCACCTGATGTTTTATCATAAATATCGCCTTTACTTTGCTTAAAAAGATTAGGTGTATAGTCACCAATAATGGTCTTTGCAGATGGTTGTGGTAGTTTATATCGAAAATCTTTATGTTCACATATTATTGTAAATTTTATACAATCTGACTCTATGTCATTTCTAGTAATTATGTTATTTCCCTCTCCTTCTGTGATATCATGAAGGGTAGACGGTACATTTACTTTCTCAGGAGGAAGCTGATTTTTTTTTTACAGATTTTGACATGACGACTCAAGTTATCCGTTCAAGCGAACTGACGAAAACAGTATTTGCAGCTAAGAATTGTATGAGATGAATTCATCAAACATTCGCTCTTCTCATGTCTGTGAACATTGTAGGCAAAAGGGTTAAATTTTCCCACAATATTTGCAGTGTAGTTTATTCGGCGATATCTGTATTCTCATCAATGTAGATTAAATGAATAATCTTTGGTGTGAGGAAAAAGTTTTCTTCCAAATATATGTTCACCTCACAATGTCATAATGACAACTAACTTATTTCTGTATGAATGTACTTTTAAACAGTTTCAGGTTCCATTAATGATGACAAAATGTCTTCTGTTCTAATATTTGTATATTAATTGCAGGGGTATGTAGACTAATTGACCATTTGATTAAATCTATGTAATTTAGATGGAATATGCTTTTAATTGGTATTAGATTAAAATGAGTAAATAATAATTTTAATTTCCAGAATGTAGGAGAGATTTGTTTAGAAATATTTTGTAGGGAATTTTTAAAGACTTTGTTTACTAAATTATTGTGTTATTGGAGGTTAGTCTGTTGAGTAAAACATTTTGAGCTTTGATTGTTTTAACTGTCTTCTGTTTTAAACTTGCATGTGTAATACGAATTTCTTTTTTCCCACAAACTTTTGTCTGATAATTCGTTATGTCGATTCCCTAAGTTGTATGGAATAAAGTTATTTGTCTCGGATGTCTCTTTGCAATGTAAATAATTTGTTGATAGTAGGAATTTGGCTTAAAGGTATTGAAATATCGTGGAAATTGATATATTCAAACTCTGATAGAAGTCATTTCAACTTTCATTCCTAATATTTCTTTAATATTATATCCGAATTTGTTTTATAGGGAAATCAGTTTTTAAATAATTTCGAATATATACAAATTTTAGTGTCATAGACAAGTGTACATGTAAAATACGTATTTTTCTCTGTTAAACAAATATATTTAAAAACAGATTAAAAATTCGAATAAGTATGAATGTGTCCTGTCTTCGATCATAATAGTTGAAACTGAGGTACATGGAATGATACATGTTTGAAAAATGGTGATCTTTAAATATAAAAAAAAATAGTGATTGAAAATATCTCTCGTACTAAAATATACTTAGTTTCCTGTAAATACTTTAATATGTATGCTTGAAACAGGATAAAGTTTATTGGATTAAAATTCATTTCTTGGATTAAGATATACTATTTGTTCTAATATTAAATCTGGGGATTATCTTGGGGATCAAAGAAATTTTATTTCAGGGATATAAATTTTAATCGACAGGAGTTGAGAAATTCAAATTCGCTGCAAATACGCCAGGCTCTTGACCTTGGATCAACTGCGAGGGTGGGCTTTGTCGACAGGCCCCTCTCGAGATAACCAAAAAATGCACTCCATGCTGGGGTGGCGTGGTCTTGGAGAAGAAATGACTTTTCGGGCAAAGACAACTTCTGGAGTAGGGCTGGGAGGGATAGTCTAGGTTCTTGACCTTGGGCACGTAACTCTGGAGAAGGGGTGGAGGGTAAGGAATTTCTACAGCCGAATGGGAGTGATGTGGAGCTCTCTTGCCAGTTGTCGCCAACTTGCCTCGGTAGCGAAAAATTGACAATCGGGGAAAATGGGTAAATGACCCTAGGACACTTCGCTCAGGCGAGGGGTGGAGGTGGGAGATGGGATAGGTGTGCAGGGACCTCGGGATCCATCTGCTCCTCTGTATCCAGTCGCCGCCAGTCGCAGTAGAGGGTTGAGTATGCTCAGGACACGTCGTTTTTGCGACGGGTGGAGTTGGGGGTGTAGGGATGTTTTGACCTTAGGCAGAGTGACGTGTAGATTTCTCGAGAGCTTCCACCATCTTCAGTTGCTCATAGAAGCTTGGACTAGACAATGTATATCTCAACAGCTCCTTCAAATACACTGGGTGCGGCAGTCCGGGGGTTCATTATGCGACAGTGAACATCACAGGGCTTGGCAGCCAGAGGGTTTCTCGTTTTAATATAATTTTTTTTTATTTACCGGGAAACAAATAAAAATTTTTGTGTGATAGTGCATTTATCATGTAAACCCCATTTCTATGTTTGGTAGACGAAACTTGGTAAGATTTTCAACTCGCATTTGGGTTAACAAGTGTGCTCTATTTGCCATACTTTACGGGAAAAAATCTGTAGTATATTCGTTATTTTAAAAATAATTTTCTCTTTGAGGATGTTTGTGCATTTTTTCCATTACATATAAAGTGATATGGGATTAAGTTTTACACTTTGACACAAATTGATTATTTTGAAACAAATCATTTTGGGTAAGATTTTCTATCGTTAATTACTTTCTTGTAGATCTTTATATATTTTCCTTATCATAATAAATGTACACTATTGTGTCTGCTTTAAATCATAGGTTGTATTCCAGGAGCTCTTGGTGCCATTTCTATTATGTCGGTTTAAAATTCAAAATGCGAGTTTCGAAAATCTTTATTTGTCCGGGTAGTGCTAAATCATTGTCTGTGTGTTTCGCTAATTTAATTGCACGCAGTGATGTGTAGGGAGACATTTCTTCTAGATATAATTTACTATGTGTATGAGTAGTGTGTACATCATATTCAGAGTTATTGCCATAATTTCAACTTGTCCACAAGCTCCATGTAAATAAGTTGACACACGTCATACACTTACGCTATTCCTTCACCATCCTCCGAGGGGGACGGATGTGTTTTGTGAGAGGTGCGATTTAATTATGCGTGATAATCTATTAATTACTTTTAATATGTGGATTACATTTCTAAATTATGGATGTGTTAGTTATGTGCGAGAGGCGTCATATGTATCTTGTTATTGTGTTTGTTTAATATATTGGGACGTTTTTTATTTGTTGTAGGTACATGACATTAAGTAAATAATTTTTAGGCACCTGGAGACTCACGTAATTGTCATAGTCATGTAGTTGTGGTCATTCGTTACACTTCTCGCTCGTGTAAATTATATCTCTAAGCTCGAAACTCATGTTACTTTTAATTCCATACTGGTGTAATTGCACTTATTATTCACGTAGTCGGTTGAGATTTTTTATTCAATGTATGTAATTTATTCACATGTACAACATTCTGAAATTCTCTAACAATTAATTGCATTCAGAAATAGTCGTCAATCGTTTGTCATTACGAAGACATAAATCGCATCTTTCAAAGTTCCCTATCTCCTACCACCATCTTTGAGCAATATCACCCCAAAAACATAACATTTACACTTAGACCAATTTTAGAAATCGTATAAACACTCTGAAATGCTCTTGTCTGTTAAATATATTCGTAATAATTGCCTATCTACCACAAACATCACAACAAACACATCAAAATTATAAAAAAATAAGAAAATAACACTTAGCACACTCTTGCACTCAACTCAACACCTATATAACACATTGCAACCCACCACTCTGGTGAGTCGCCTCCAGGACACCACATCGTCAATATCGTACAGAGTTCCTGTTACCCACAAAAGGTAAGAAAGAAAGAAGTACAAAAACAAGGAAAAAATTTAACCCTTTCAATAGATTTTGCGCTTTCAATACTTTTAACCCATTCAATAAATATAACCCTTTAATCAAATTTGACATTTTAAATTTGATTAACCCTTTCAATCAATTTAACTAACCCTATGATATCAGATAAATTAGGTCATTAAAAAAAGGCGGCATTTCTTTGTATCTAGAACTCCCCCGGCCCTACTACTCATGCTTGCCACACACAACACGTGTTAATTTACATAACATACTGAAGCAATACTTGGGTCTAATTTTGGCATGAGTCGGTCGATTCACCCTTGATATTTCGCATAAAATCTTTATTGTTCATGTGACGATCTTCATAAATATAGGACAAAAAGTTTATGTATTAACGTGTTCCATTATTGTAGTCGATACAATTTAGAAAGTTAAATTTATATCTACTACACAGTTTCGTGTATATAGCACATTAAGCTAAAATGTTTGTAGTGGCGCCATTCAGAAAATAAGAGATGTACACACTTAAAACATGTAATATGGTATGGCCTACCACACTAAAGCTTCTTTGCCAAACTTGAAAGAAATCGGTTGATTGTTTCCCTAGATATGGCATAAGAACTGTATTATTTAATGTGAGGCTATCTTACAATATGAGGGAGAAATTTTGATGGATATAATTTATGGTGTCACCATACAAATTTTAAGTCGAAATTTGTTAAGTAATTTTGTAAGTAAAGATTCTGAGCAATAATATTTATATGGCCGCCATTTTGAAAATAAATTTGCCTGACACTATCAAATTATACATGTTTACATGGTCTGCAATAGTGCTTCTTGACTGCCAAATTTCGGATAATTCGGTTGATTTTCCGGAGATATCACGTAATTTTATGTGTCATGTGATACCATTTTACAAAATGGCGACGAGAGATTTTGTGTGGACACATTTAATGCTATTAATATATACAGCTAGCATAGAAATTTTTATTACAATTAATTACATAGTTTCGACGGTTTAACATATGAAACTAAAATAACTATGTGGCCTCAATTTTGGAAATAAGTGTAGGACATGCCTAAAACATATCAGTTAACATTACCTACCGCAGTACTCCTTGTTTGCCGTATTTGGTAGGAATCGACCAGATTTTTTTCTCGAGATATAAGATAAAAACTTTAGCAAATAATGTAGCGCTGTATTACAAAATGGCGGACAAAAGTTTTTTTTGCTTATATGATACTGGTAATAGATATCAGCCTACGAAATTTGGGTGAAATTGGTCAAACGGTATGGTAGTTATACCAAATAAACTTAAATTTGTACGGTCGCTATTTTGAAAATAAGTGCCCAATAAAGTGCAATTAGTTATATTTACCTGGCCTACCACAGTATTACTTACATGCCAAATTTGGCGAAAATTGGTTGAGTAGTTTTCGAGATACATCCAAAGCTTCATTATTCAAGCTATGCTATCTCCCAAAATTGCTGATAAAAGAGGCTCAGTGTAGACATATGTGATGTTTGTTATATATACTCCTACCATACAATGTTAAGTTGAAATTGAATAAATGGTTTCGAAGAGTTAGCTTACTATGCTAAATTGGCTATATGGTCGACATTTTGAAAATAAGTGTCTGACATACTTGAAACATATTTGTACTTATTAGCTTCTGTAGTGCTACTTGTTTGCCAAATTCGGTAGGAATCTGTCTATTCTTTTCTGAGATATTACACAAAAACTTTATTAATTCATATAATGGTATCTTACAAAAATAAAGTTAATTTACTTATATTTACGTGGCCTATTATAAAATTAGTTAAGTGCCAAATTTGGCGAAAATTGGTTGAGTATTTTCCGAGAAATATTGTAAAAGCTTTATATTCCATGTGGCGCTATCTTCCACAATGGAGGACACACATCAATATTCACCTATGTATTGAATGCTCATATACCTTGCGCTGTCAAGATACAGAATTTGGGTTAAATCGGTTGAATGGTTTCCGAGATGTGAAATATCATCCTTATTTTATAGTTGCCACCATTTTGAAAGTAAGTGCCCGAACTGATCAAAAATTATAAAAGACAGGTGTCTTACTTAACTATATGTGTACTGAGTGTGATGGAATTTAGTTCACGCGTTCGAAAATTTGAAGGTGGGGAGACCCACACAGGCACACGCATATTCACACACACAGTCGCACAGATAGGAAAACGATCTCATAAGCCTTTCTTTCCTTCGGAAAGTAGGCTAAGAATAGGAAGAAACGCGCATTTTCTCCGTCGCACAACACATGTCTTATGTAAACTACTTTTCTGACATATTCCCATGCAGCTGTAGACGGGAATGGAACCTAGGAATTTCTGAATTTGAACAGTATTTCATAGTAATAAAGTGTTAAATATTTTATAATATTTTTCCCCTGTAATTTCAGAAGATTTTTTTTAAGTATACAATAATCTTCAAGAATTTGCGGCGTGGTTTTTATTAGCCTACTTTCCGAAGGAAAGAAAGTCTTACGATATCTCTTTCCTGTCTGTGCCTAGGTGTGTGTACGCGTGTGAATAGGTGTGTATGAGTGTGCTTTGTGTGTATGATCGTGTATGTATCCCCCCCCCCCTTCAATTTTTGAACGCGTGAACCGAATTTCACCTAACTCGGTACATATATAGAACTAAGCAAGGAAAACTGACTCTTATAGTTTTCGACCACACGGGGTTATATGTTATATCTCAGAAGCCATTCAACTGATTTAAATAAAATTATGTACGCTTACAATGTAAGGTGTAAACATTGAATTCAGAGGGGAATATTATTGTGAGTCCGCCATCTTGGAAGATAGCGACACATGAAAAAATTAATAAAGATTTTACGTTATATTTCGAAAACTACTGAACCAATTTTCTCCAAATTGGCCAAGTACGTATTACTATGGTAGGCCAGGTAAATATAAGTAACTACAATTTATTAGGCACTTATTTTCGAATCGGCAACAATGGAAATATTTTAGGACTAATTGGGTACAAATGCCATAACACATAACCAATTTCATCCTAATTTTGTACGCTGACAGTAACTATTACAAGTAACATAAAAGACAAACAACAACCACTATCGCCAGCCATTTTGTAAGATAGCACTACATGAAGATGTGGGTAATATCTCAGGAAAAAATTGACAGGATTCTACCAAATTTGCCTTAGAAGTATTACTGCGGCAGTTGATATTTACGAATATGTTTTAAGTATGTCAGACACTTATTTTCAAAATGGCGGTCATCTTGCTATTTTTAACATAATATGCTATATATTTGAAACCAATTAATCAATTCAAACTCAACTTTATATGCTAAGAGTATATATAACAAACATCAAAAGTGTCTACACGGAGCCACTTTTGTATGGTAGGCCATATTAATATATATGTTTTGAGTGCATGCTTTCTTTATTTTCTGAGCGGCGGTAAGACAAACATTTTAGCTTAGTGTGCTATATCTACGAAGCTATCTAACATATTTAAATATAACTTTGTATAGTGTATATATGACAATTATCGAATGTGTTAATACATAAATCTTTGTCCTTATGAAGATTGTCACACGAGCAACAGCGGTTTTATGCTATATCTCGAGGACTAATCAACAGATTCGTACCAAACTTGCACGTTAGTATTGCTACAGTAGAGTATATAAATTAATATGCGTTATGTGTGGCAGGCATGTTTAATAGGGTTTGTATTAATAATTTAGTTTAATTTGCTTTATCTATGAAATGTTAAAAAAAAAAAATTCAACCAAATTTCGTACGCAAACAGTATTAATTAGAAGCATCATTTATGCATACATATAGCCTCTTTTGCTCGATTTTGGCGCAATAATGTCAGGTGGGTAAATTGAACATTTTGCTATTTTTCTGGGATAATTCTACTAACTTCCACAAAATTTTGTGCACCTATAAAAGGCAATGTAAAGTTGCATTATTGAAACGTGGTCAGACGCTAATTTTTAAAATGGCGGCCATATAAATATTTTGATATGTTTGGTATATATACAACAATTTAACAATATTAATCAAACTTTTTATGCTGACAGCATCTATTAGAAACATCGTGTACAGAGCCTCTTTTTAATCAATTTTGTATGAAGGCCCCGTTTAAGAAAATAAGGTTTTTATGCCATATCCCGGAGACCAATCAGTCGCTTTCTATCAAATATTTCACACAACAAGCGTTATGGTAAACCATGTAAACTTACACATTTTTAGTGGCTCCGGCACTTATTTTCTAAATTATGGCCGTGTAAATATTTCAGGTTAGTGAACCCTATACTTTAATATATTACGCTGTTTACATGAGAAGCTAATGTACCGAATCCTCCCTCTGTGATGCAGTTGACTGTATGCCAGCTTAATTTTACGAGTTTTTCTGAATTTGAATAACGGGTAAGTCATTCATGTATTCTAATTGTATTGGTACTGTTTCGCATGTTTCTGGTTTGATATCTTAGACGTCAACACCTACTTACCAAGCTTGCAGGAACTTCACTAAAATTTATTTGCACCTATGTAAAGGAAAGTAGGCTCACTATTTATAAGTAGCTTCTTGTTATTTTTCTTTTTATCGTTCGGAACCTATTGTTTTACTAATGTTAGCGAAGGTACGACTTGTCTTTCTTTTGATCGATGTTGACTTGCTGACCATCCGTCAAGAGAACGCGCATATGCCGGTTCACGCCCATTCTTGTTCCGGTAGTTAATCTGCTTTTTTCGCTCCTCACCTCAAAGCTTGTATCATATTACGCTCAGGTTCTTCCTGCCCGCAGCTATTTTGCACTTTCGAAGCCTGGAAACACGCGAGCTCTAAGGCCAACTCTTGCTCACCCGCCCCCTGCCTCATCGCCTCTACGAGCACGGCATTCAACTTGCGTGCAGTCTTTCCGTCGGCGACTCGCTCGAACATGGCTTTAAGCGGTGATCCTATATTTTTATGGCTTGCTAGTAAAGTTAAAACTATAATGGGTGTGTAAGAACAACTATAAAGTTCCCATGTGTAAAATGTAGCATCTTTGATAGTTATTAAAAACACCCCTTTAAGCCGTTTTCACGCCCAAAATATAATCCTTAGTGACTAAATGAGAATTTTAAATTGGTCTTTGTACACGAAATATTATATAAATTTTTTTCGTGTTTGGAATCTACTACATACATATCCAACCGTTTGTAACTTACGTGTTTTCTACCAAACATCTGCAATGCTCGGCCAGGCAGGACACCCATATAGTAGCCTAAATACAATTTTTATATCCAGTCTCGTCATCGTTTTAAATCTCCTGTCTTGTGTTACCAGGCAAGTATTCTGATTTGTTTTTGTAAGCTCATCTTTCAGTGCAGTGAAGTCAATACCGGTTACTTTTGTTTAATGTTTCTTGCTTTGATATCATACATAGTTCATTCTACAACATACATCTGGTTCAAACAGACATGGCTGCACTTTTGTTGAATGCATCTCTCTACGATAATGATGGCCTATATGAAATGCATTTCGTCCTCGTCATTATTCTCAAACACTTATCTGCATTTCCCATGGGCTTTTTTCCTTGATATAAATTCACATATTTTCTAGTCTGCTATTAGTATTACTGTGGAATTATCTTTGCAGGTCATCATATTAAATTCCTTTTATTGTCTCGCCATTTCAGTAGCATACCAAGTTTTGAAAATTACATATTCTGTAATTTCACTCATTATTAAAACGATAATGTCTTAACTGCACCTCCGAGTTCAAATAATCCCGTTGTTAATATGTCTCACAAGCGATTTCCGTTGCTTATAATCACTGCAGCGGTTAAGTGCATTTTTTCGGAAGCATTAATGTTAATTTCTGTGGTGATTTGTGTTACAAATTACTTTGTAAAATGCTAGTGAATGGAAGTATCGATGAGATCATAACAATTTTTCATCAACAGTTTCCAGTGTGTCGTTAAAACCTGTTAAGAATTTCTGTAAATTTGCACAATATTTACGGAAACTTACGTTTGAAATACTAACATGGGATGTATGATCAGTGAATCCTGAAATTAGTTCTATTGTTATCAACTCACGGTGTTAGGTACGATGATTCCTTATACCTCTTGCTTTACAACCACAAAATTATTGTTTGTGAGTCAGTGACACTAATGAAACTTTGCGTAAAGCTTGAAAAGGTGCGAAATTAATTTCTAACAAAGGCAATACATTAAAGTATTTAAGAAGTGGAGCTGGAAATCGGAATACGTTGTAACAGATTAAACTGTAATATATTAATTTATCTGACTGGTATGTTAGTCGATTTGTTTATGAGCGTGTAACGTTTTTGATCCAGAAACAAAATTTAATTAACTTTGTGGTACATTAAAAAGGGTCTTTTTCCTAATATCACTTCAAAAATATTATAATCGGCGACAAAAAAAAAAACACAAATTTATGGAAACTCCCACGAATTCACAACAATTCCCGTGAATCGTATTTATGGAAAGCTTCTTCATTCCAATTGCATTGCACAGCATTTTTTTTGACGTCCCACGGTTTTATGCAGCAAAGCTTAGCAGGGGACAGCATACAGACTAACTTATGTATAACTTAAATTAACGCCCATGCCTTGCTCGGTATTCGAACCCAGGGCCTCCCGCACCCCAGATCGGCGGCACACTAACCGACTGCGCTACGGGAAGTCGGCTTATTCATTCCAATAAATCTTGTCGAATTATAAAGTATTTTGGAAATATTTTTGCAGCCTTTTCTCGTTAATGTAAAAGAAAAAGTAAACTTTCCTTTATTACGTTATTTTATTAACATCTTATCCAAAATAGTTAACTTCCATAACTGCACTGTAGCAAAATATTTTGTACATTATAATTTAAGAATAATGATCCTAAACGCTGTACCTAAGTTGAATGGAAGAAAATCGTCAGCTAGTGTGTTGGTCTCCTCTCTCCTGCGCGGAGAGTGCGAGGGAAAATGTGTTGCCGCTTCGCTCCGCCTCCAGATAGGCGACAACGTATCAGCCCAGTGTGCCCCTCTTCCGCTTCGCACCCGGTTGCAGCCTCATTTGCAAGACGCCGCAGGCCCGCCGAGTCTGAACAGAGCCTTGTCCCCTCCCTCTCCCTTAACAGAGGGCCCCTAGGGTGTCCGTACACCGGGTGTCCCATCCCCAGGGGCTCTCCCTGGTCGGCCCGACATTGATTTACACTCCCCCGCCGCACTCCCTAGACGCCGCTGCAACCCTACTTGCTAGCACGCCAGCGAGCGCCACCCGCTTCTGACCGACCGCACCCCCCCCCACACCCACCTCCACGTCGATGATGACGATCCCCCAGATCCCTCCCAGCTTCATTATTGAGGCACTGGTCAACCTGACTGCAGTGCACGTTCATATATTCCAGCTCGAGGGGGCAGCGAGGGGTTGATGCTCGAACCAGATCCCCGCCGAGCACAGCCTGCCGTACGTGCAAGGGGAGGAGGGTGTTTCATCAACTGGCCACCACCTTTCCCATAACACTCCACCGGACCACCGGCGCGATGATATGCCCCTCCGGAAATGGAACCTACAGGACCTCGCCAATCAGCGAGCGTCGTGCAATCCGGCGTGTTCCAAGTTCGACTGCGCGTGAGCTCTGTGAGCTGGGCTGAGCATACTCCGGAGGAAACAGGCGATGTTGTCGTCCAAATATTAGGCTGCACAGTTGTTGCCCGGCAACGCTTAAAGGCCACGTCTACAGTCGGCATGACTTTCACGTAAGGCGCTAAGACCTTAACTGCACTGTTAAATATCTCCGTATAGACTCAGAGTTCTAACGGAACTGTTCAGTTTATATTCGGAAACGCGCTCATTAAGGGCTCGGACTACCGGCTGACAGTTGCAAAATTTAAATTGGAAATCCCATGTTAAGAAAATTTCGCCTCAGTGAGTTGGTTTTAAAGATACATGTTTCAAACAATATGTATTCTTCACGAATTTTTTTAGAAGAAGATCCCTATAAGCGTATATTTTCAGTACAAATAGGCAGTATGTAGGCCCTATTCATTGTAATATATACAATTTGTACATTCTTTTAAAACAGGTTATGCATGTTACGGAAACATTTACTATATACGGAATTTCTCCTGAAAAATTCGTGAAGAATTTATTTGGGTAATTTCCTTAACATGGGATTTCCTATTTAAATTTTTCACCTGAAGGCAGCCCGTAGACAGCTACCTTAAGAATCCCACCTATCAGACATTTTAACTGCTTTGTGAAGTGTTCGAAATACACGTCTTCCCGTGAAACTATTACACGTGCGTCCATTGTGCGGTTCTACGATAAGAGCACACATTTAATACGAGTCCTTTTCACTGCTTTTAAGATATTACGCACTTTAGAAACACTATCTACTATCACTCCAACATAGGTAAAACAAAGTTCTCAAAGCGTTGCATCTCAAAATATACATGTCAGATACACACAAGAATACTCAGGAGCCCTTCAGTGAACCTTGCTATACATTTCCCACCAATAAGATTATAAGGGTGACCACTTAAAGGCCCACAGGTACACACAGCATGCTGAGGACACCTGAAGTCATTTCAGAGACTTGCGCTTAGTGGTGATGTTGCAGTCAATGAGCCTAACGGTGTCGCACTTATCGCTCCCGCGCTTCTCGAACTGCAAAGCGGTAAGTAGTTCCTGGTCGGGGTTACAAAGAGGAACTCAGCTCCGTACATACGGAATATGGAACATCTCCGCATTCTTAATAGCTTCGGATTTATGGAACGAACAAAACTGAGTGCACGAAGCGTTCTTACTCGCTGTAACCTGAAAACTTTTCTTCTTGCCTCACGATATACATGCTGCTCAATGCTATTCTTTCAAACATCAGAAAGTTACACGCGTCACTTGCAAATGTAAACACAGTTTCGAATACTCATAGGTGACTAGTAACGAAGGTAATAAGTGCGTTACTTTATAATATAATGCAAGTAGGCGTTATTACCAGCAGTCCGAGAGAAGTAGGCTATTGTTAGGGCTGTGATCATGAAACTCTTTGGAAATTTTTCAAATCCTGAATTGTAAGAACGTACTTCAACTTTCCAAATTACATTTTTTTTTATCCATGTTAAATACATTCATAATTTTTCCCTTAGTTTTTTTTTTTTATAAACTGGAAAAACACACAAAGCAAGTAGACTATCAACTTTACGGAGAGAATCCGTGACTTCAAAGAAAGTATTTTGAAATTTACGGAACTTTACCTTATTGAAAAAAAAAAAAAAATAGTGTCCATAATTTTAAGATGATTACAGAATAGCTTATTACCATTATTTTCCGTAATTTTACTGAAACGGTTAACAGTGTAGTGTATTGACAGAAGATACGAATGCGGCTCGGTATACCCGCATAACATATCTTGACGTGATATTTACATGGTTGTCTTTGTACGTATGAAGTACTTTAACTCTACCCAATGAGATTATGAAAAAAGTGACAGTAACTACTGTTGTCAAATCATGTGTATATTTTCCCACTTACATACAAATGGATCGAAAAGCAATCATAAAATCTGATTCTCGTTATAGTGTAAATATCTGTTGTTTTTTCTACTAGAAAACTTCCTTGCGTGTTATGCTGTTATAGTTATGTTCGTTCTGTAAATCATATTTAAATTTAAAAAATTCATGCCTACAAACAGTTTTCTTAGTCGAAAAGCCAATCTGTAACTACAAGTAAAATGTTCGTGCTTACTGAAATTTTCTCTTACTTAGTCAGTTGTGACTGGACAAGAAAACCTTTTTACATCAATTTACAACGCCGAATGGGACAGAAGATTTGATTGAGAAAGGCCTACGTTAAAAGATGTTTTTGTTACAACATTTAATTGCAATTTCAATGGTATAATGGGCCTAAAGAGACCACGGAACTTCCTCTGGTTGCAGTAAACTTGGCGATCTAGGTTACCGAGGATTCTGCAGATACAGCTTCGCTGAAGCGTCGCTGCTCATCGTCATTTGCTCAGCAAACTCAGCCGAAGAAGGCTTTATCGTTCTTTTCGCAACACTCTTTATGCATTTTAAGAGTTTATATATGCGTGTGTGTGTGTGTGTGTATATATATATATATATATATATATATATATATATATATATATATATATATATATATATAGAAAGAGAGAGAGAGAGAGAGAGAGGGAGAGAACTTGTTATCATGGAAGAAATAGTGTGGTATGGACCATAAACACTGAACATGGCCATTTTATAACTGTAACCTGCTTTCATTTTTATATGTTTGTATGCTTAGATTTTATTTTAATTTCTAAGAGGTCTCTCACTCTAATCGAGTATTTACCAACGACGTAAAAATTAATTTAAAAATATAGATGCCATAAACGTTCCGTAACTGGGATGGTTTATGATCATTTTAGTTGGTCTCGTTGAATATTTCAGAAATTAATATGGTGGCGTACATGAAAAATAATATATTAATTACTAATGCATATAAAATGAAAAAAAAAAAAATTGCAGACTTCTCGATGTAGTGACGAAGTAAATATGGCATATTAAAAAAAAAAATGCATCGTCGTTTCGTAACTCAATTGTCTACGATAATAGAGATTTTAGGTGTCTGAAATTTCAAATTTAGATTCTCAACGGTCTTTGAAACCGATGAAGGTATTTACAAAAGGACTGCTTTTCCCGGCGAAGGTAAAATACGAAACCACGAAAAACGGTGTGACAGTAGTACTGCAAAACATCGTTCCAGGAAATGATTTCTTAATATGTAAATAGCCTGCATAAGACATATTTTTCGATTAGAGTGAAAACTGGATTTTTTTTTCGTGGGCTATTTATTTTTCTGAAGTTAACAAGGTTTAATGATAGTGGCGATATTGATGTTACACAACTTCTGATATTTAGCTGTCCAATTACTTCCAGAGCGCCTGATAGTACGCTACCTGTTCATAGAGGTACGTGGAAGTTTGCCTAACGGCCTGATGCCTGACACATCAGAATAAAGCTTTAGTCCTTATGTATCGCACTTTGGCACTTACGCACCGCACTTATGTGCACACTCCAGTCCACATTAATATTTTCGTTCTGCAGTTTGGGATATCTGATAGAAATCAAACTGTAATAGGCTAATGAAGATTACACGTGTATAAAACCCTAAAGTATGTATTTTCTTACATGTGAAACCGTCTTTATTAATCAAAAGCTTTTCGAGTTTCGCAAAATTTCCGTAAATGAAGCACAAAGTGATTTTACGCACACAATATCAGGTACTAATATAATTCATCAAACTGTTGACGTATAAAGTTTCCCGTGAACAAGGCGTTAAATTTAACCAATGACAAGTGATAATGTAACAGGATAAGTCTTGTTTCAAGATACAATGATGAGCTTTTCGCAGTTCACGGGTGCTCATTCTAAAAGAACATATTTTGTTCTGGCGAGACCTATAAGATGGAAATGCTAAGGATGACTCAGACACTTGTATCAGAGTACTTGTCGCCTCTATGGGCACGACAACGAACTGGCGTACTGTTTCTCCGACGGCAAATCAACCTTCACTAGTCATCCTTTTAATTATAGCGACATAGTTACAATAAAAGAGTGTTATATCTCTGTTCTAATTAAAAATTCATAAGTCAAAACTTTCATTCCGAAAAATTGTCAAAACACTCAATTCAGTTTTTCAAACATTAAAAAAAACACATTAAATACAGAAATATATATTGGTAATAGTCTCCGGGCGTGAAAAATTACTTAAAGGCCATTCATGAAAAGACATTACTAAAAAATATTGAACAGATTCTAATTAAAACATATGTTTTCCCCAGCTCAGGCACATGACATATACACATAATTAACACATTACGAATATAATGTAAGTAAGATATTTAAATGAAAATGATTAGTACGTATCAACACAACGTTCCTCGCTCATTTCAAATTATAAATTCAGTAGTTATGGTAATAGAATGGATCATTTTTTTATAATGATTAAAATCTGAGCTTGATTCTATGACGGTATTGTAAAGGGTTGAAATATCAACTTGCCAGTATTTCATATTCAGTAATAAAATACAAGCATCACAAAACATAGACGATAACAAAATCAAATTCACCTGATTGACCTCCACCAACAAAGAATTACACGCAAAACGGAGAGTGATGATTAAACGGACAATATGACACGCTGCACGTATCACTTAAATAATTTTTTAAAATAAAAAGTGGTTTTTAATACAGTGTTAAAAGCTACACATACACAGCATTGAACTTGCAGACTTGCAGCGATCCCCCGCATCCTTTCCAAGTTCCATTAAACAAGTTTCTGCAAAGAAAAACTGTTCGCGGTTGGCGGTTCTCCAAGTATCGGCATCTGTGAAAGTACGTGGAGGGATTTTCCTCCGCAAAAATAAATGATAGTTCTCTTAGCTTTCAACAGCATCTAACTTGTTCTTCGCACTCGCGAAAGAGATCAGTGTTTTATCTGGTACGAGCAAACTGATTTACTCCTTATGAAATGCACAAGGAAAAAAAAACTCATAATATTCCAATAGTGAAAGAGTTCACTGGAACTGCAGCAAGTTCGACAACACGCATTCTGCTAAATGAAATATTTATATGTGTCTGTAATGAGCATATGTTCATAGTTTTACGTAAAATTTTACTTCGATGTTTGAAATTTTGCTCGACCATTAAAGTGCCGACGAAGTATTCATGAATATGATTAAGGGTGTGGCGAGGATAGATCAGTGACGAAGACCTCAAAGCTAAACGTACAATATAGTAAATTAAAATATATAATTTATTTAACTAGCTTAGAATGAAAGAAAATTTCATCAGATGAAACAAGTTAGGCCACCACTGACCAACTGAAAAAAATGTGCCACGACAACGAGAAAATATCGCCGACGAAATTATAATACAATTTTATACCATATCTTAATTTTCTGGCTAACGAAACATGATGTTATAGTTACATTTAACTTGCTTCTAAAGGATAGAAAATTGATTTTTTTTTTAAATTTTCTACGTACAGGTTGGTGGTAACAAGAAATTATTATTTTTTCGATAAAAACTTACCCGGGTAAATTACTACAATTTTTTTCCAGTGTGAATTCTTGGTGGTATATTAACATTTTTGTTCCAGATAAGACAACCCTTAGAACTTAGGCCTAGCGAAAACTTTGGTAACACTACAACATCCTTATATTGACATTTTTATAATAATACTTTCACGAATATATGAGTAGAAATATTTCCGTCCGATCACCGCTCTCTCGAAAGTGCTTTCCTTAGCTTTAAATAAAACTGCATTAATAGCTATTAACAATTTCCTTCCAGATTCCTTTCCCTATAATCAATTTGAAAAAACCTTAGTAGTTATATTAATTTTTTAAGTACTTTAATCACTTCCAAAAATACATCGTGATCAATGGAAATCTTTAAAAAAGGCCATACGAACAGAAATTACTGTACGTAATGCTCCCATTGGTTGTCTCTTACGTTATTCTGTAAAATCATGAATTAATTACAGGTTGGACATAAGTTAAAGTTACCAGTAAGCTTTAACAAACTGTTAATGATATCAAGGACGAGCAAACAGTTTTCATCTTCAAAACATCGTGACAATGCCAGACACAAAAATCTTAAGGAACTTCCACAATCGATCTGCAACTGAGTAATTCTTTAACTTTTATTTCAACTTTTAAATTTAACAAAATAAAGAACTGAATTTAGTAACATAACTCGCTTCACATATAAATGAACGCCAAAATGAGAGCCATGGATGGCTGGCTTTGAAAACGTTTTTGATGATAGGGCGATCGATCGTAGACGTTGGTGTATGCGTAGGGACAAGTCTACAACGATTTAAGGTTTCTGCTACAGTTAACATGACTGGTTTCTTATTTATTTCTTATCTGCAGTCCATTACATAAACTTCTGATCAACTCTTGTTTTACAAGTCCCGAAATAAATGCTAAAATGCTTTAAACCATACGTTGTTGCGACCTGATTAAAATCTAACTTGAAATAAAAATATGTCGATATTTAACGATTATATTTTTAGAGCCTTCGTATTGCAAATACTAATCCACATTTAAATATTTCGAGCGGAGTTTCAATTATCACATAAAAATTATATTACTCTTCTTTTATACTCAGGTTTCCCATTATATTTGACAGGGTTTCCACATCACTGGGAAATGAAATTATTGCGACCAAGGTAAACCATTATGACACGAGGCCTGTCGTCTCTTGATGTGTATTAATTCACTGAATTTGAAATATCTGCGTACTGATCAGGAAGTAAATTTGTTTTTCTCTCGTCGTATTCCATTATTATACAAATTACCCAAAATTGGTTTTTTCTTTATACGAACATTTATTACACATACACTGGATAAAATATTTCTTCAATACTAGACTAAACAATACATCTATGAACTACTGACAGAAAATAATACTTTTGTTATAACTATAATTACGAAATAAATGACAGCATAGTTTATGTAACGTGGAATAGACAGACAATACCATTGTTAAATAAGTGATAGGTTAATACTAACGGAATTTTTTCTACAAATTGCAATATTCTTGTGTAAATATACATTTATACGAAATCCCGAAGTAACCTGTTAGCTTTTTACCAGCAGCTCTGGGAATAAAAATACAATCAACTAAGGCATTTACTATTTGTTAATTTACTACAGCTTAATTTTTTTTGTAATTGCTTAACAACACAGCGTGCCATAGAATAATTAAAAATAAGCTCAACACAGAGTCTAAAGTGATGTCCTCCTACATGAAGCACATATTTAATTTAAAGAGAGTATGCCGTACTTCTATTAAATTTCATCTCTGTTACAATATGAGATATTTAGTCCAAATTAAATGCAAAGGATCATAGGGTGTTGACTAGTTGTTCAAGATTCTGGGCCTCAAGGATTGACAGTCTGTCGAGACCTGCACTTTATGCTATGTTCTTCGGCAACATGTTAGACTTCACAGTAGTGTATAAAACCCAATCGGCATTTGCTCAGTGACTGCAGCCTGCGCGTGAAGCCATTTAACTGCACATGATTCGTTCAAACTTTTCCTAATTGCTTATTCATTTGCGCAGAACCACCCAGTTCATGTCGAAATATGGTCCAATGACAATCTTAGCGCAAAGTGCGAATAATTTAATTGTAATGTGTCGCCAGATAATTACGACAGTTTGCAGTTTCCTAATGTTCAGTCATATACTGTAGGGCTTGGCGAAATGTCGGGGGCCGGAGAACACAACAGGGACGCCATAATTCCCACACATACTACGTTTCTGAACGTATGAACCTAAAAGAACCCACTGGTAAAAGCGTGACAGAGATTTCTAACCAAGAACATACATTCCTCTACTCCTCCTACTTAAGAAAAAAAAACAGACCCCAGTAGGAATAGAGAGCTGGCGTTATTTAATTGCCAGGAGGATGTTCCAATTATCGTTCACCCGTTCAATATGTTATAGAATGGACAACTGTGGCAAGCCAGTCTATAGTGCTTGCATGAACGCGCCATTCTAAAGTGCGCGCCATTATAAAGTATACGCCATTGCCAAATCTCGGCTGGACGAATAATGAGGCTGCGGCAGCATGATATAATAAGCGAGTGAGACGCCGGAAAGGATGTCTGTTCTCGCCTCGACGCCAACCAGGGAAGACGTTCCAAAGAACCAGAAGGATGACGACGTGCCGCCCGCCGTAGTCCATCTACAAACCAGCCTTCTGCATCATGCAAGGTGGGAAAGATCGGTCCAGTAATTAACAGCAATGGTGGCTTCATATTAGGTTTCATTAGGGTTTATTATAATTACTTAAATGCATAAAGTGCTAGCCCCAGCAGCTAATGTAGTATGTGTAAAACCCAAGAGGTAAATAATAATGTGTCAAACTCTGAAAGGGGTAAGCCTTCAGTCAACTATAGAGTTGCTCTAACCAATTGAGAAAGAGCCTCACGAACGATTATTTTAAGCTAAATAGTAATTATATTTATAAAATAAAAAGCTTAAAATATAACAACTAGGAACACTAGTAGAATTAAACACCATATATTAGGACGTAACGACAAAAATAAAAGTATAAAACAATTATTTTTAGGTTGGTCCTGTCTGAACCAGGTTCGTTTTTACCAAAACGCTGTACATTATCATAAAATCTGGGGGGGGGGGGAATTAATATAAGAAAGCGACAGTGTAATGACGATTTAATAGTCTCGCCATAGTGTCAACTGCCGAATGAGAGAAAATAAATAAATAATTTTTCCATGCATCAGAGTTACACATTTTCGGTAGTCCAAGACTTGATACTCGTGGTGTAACCGAAAATACTGGTTCCCATTACAATGACCGATTTCATGTGCGAAACGCTAACTACATTACTTCTGCAATATGGGAAACCTACTAGGGTGAAATTATGAAGAGAGGCTTTACGTAGCATTGAACCGGTGAGATTACTTGTTAACTTCGCGATACTGACGTTAAATGATGAGTATCAGTGAATGTTCAACCGTACATCACATGTACCAACTCAGTAAATTTTGTGCTTCTCACAGAACGACATTGACAGAGCGTACACAATAACACGAGGAAAACTGGTGTTGTACAGAAGATACGTATGTTGCAGTTTTTAAAATATCGATCTCAATAAAAAATTCTTACGACAAGCTTAAATCTCGGGAGCTGATTTCAAGGTATTTTCAATGCCCATCGGAAATGGGAATATCTAAATATATTTTAATAAACTTCCGCCAAAAGTGTTAAGGTTATCTGACTCAAAATACCCCACAAATTCATTCATGATCAGCTTTTTGACGCCTTAATATAAATGCATACACAAAACATATCGAACAATGAGGTTACAGTCACCGAACCATATTCGCAGTGATGTATCTGTATGTGAAAACATATTCAGCTTCCTAAATTGAAAACTCTATGAGAGGGGGAGGGAGGAGAAGTAAAGAAATGCATACTTTTATCAAGAAAATCTTTACCCTTTCCCGTTTTCTTGAGCGCTATCAGAAGTACTTTCGTGTCCTGACTTATTGGAACGTCGAATGTTCACGTGATCTGGACATTTGCTTTCTAGACAACAGTACCAAAACTGGGGGAGACCGACAGGAACATTTCTAGAGCACAAACACTTCGGAAATATTCCTCGTTGTTATCAAGTTTACTAATTTACAAAGAGGTCACGGTTTCCTACAGTCAAGGAAATACGTGTTTGCATAAGTCCTTAAATATGAATTTTTACTGAACAGAATATACTTTATTTTGAGGAAACATTTGATCCAATAGACTAATCAGCTTAAAGCTATTATTTTGTTAGACGAACCACATCTAATTTAAATTACACCCACAATTGTACATGCATTTAAGCTATCGCCTTTATTGAATACACAACATAGTTATGGAAAAAAGTTTTTCAAATCTGATAAAAATATTTTTCATATAATATGAACCTGCAAACAGGACTTTGGAAATACTGTATGTATGTAGATAATTTTGCCATATTTTAAGATCGTAGGTAATAGATAGTTATATTGGTTCTTGCCACTCTCATATTTTGTATTTAGGATAGGCGTTGAAAATTCTGCCCCAATTAAAAATGTTTCTAACCAGTAAAAGAATTTGTAAAAATGTTCACTCGCGTAATTGATTGGCCGTACACAAACAAGCATTTTATTGACTCCAGTAAAATTTTTTTTTCAGTTAAACTTATGTTGAAAAAGGCTCGGCTATAAAAAAGGAAGTTCAGCTGATATGAACAATATCACAACGATAGCTATAAAAACAAAACGATCTTATGTGAATAATGCTAAATGTCCAGGATTGCATATTTATTTTTCAACGATGAAGCATCAGCACCCTTGCTTAGGTCAGCAAGTCCAATATTTATAAGTGGGACTTTAGTATTTAAATGTTATTACAGCAGTGAAATTATATTTTTTATACTCCAATCAAAATTCGGTGGGCGCTTAAAAGCAACACAAATGCCTTAATACCTAGAATCGCTTATTTTATTGTTGCCTTAAGTTTGATGTTCGTCATAGCTCTCAGACGCAAGGGCCGCTAGGTTTCTGAGGTTTATATGGGCCGTCAATTAGCACTTAGATATTGAGTGGAAATTGGTTAACTGAAAATTACATCGCATTTCTCACGAATGTTTGCTTACAAAAATCATTTTAAAAAACTTCTAAACACAAAACTTGTTCTTTATTTCTCGTTATTTTTCTTATGTTTTGGTTCTAAGTGACACAATGGCTAAATAAAACGCGCATTTTCGTTTTCATTTTAAGATATTTAAATTACCTCTCAGAATATTTAAAGAAACTTTCGTTATAGCGTAAGACGTATTTATGTTTCATATTATTACACAAAACTATATTCTCCTTTAAAATCGCATACAGACGTGGTAGTTCAATGCCTTGCACCACATATGCGATGATGCATGTTATCTGCGTGCCTGTGTCCGTCTTTAGCATTTCGATACGTCAAACACTCATGTTACCTGTAGACGGCGCCCTTAAATACTAAAACTCTCCTTGGACACATTCAATTGTAGGAGTTGAACAACTCGTCTTCACGCTTACGACAACTCTCAAATACGGCTTCAATAATTTTATCAACGAAAGGTCGTAGGCACGCATCTTGAACTTAATTCTCCATTGTTCGCACTTGAGTGACTCCGCGGAAGGCGGGATGGAATTAAATTTCGCCTGACACTCCAGATCGTAAATACAATTATTCAGAGCCGATCGCGTCGGGCAGGAGATGCAAGGTTTGGTGATGAGCTTACTGGCGAGAAAGAAGGGACTGCGGATGATACGGGATCCCGGTAGCGAAAGCGCCGCGAAAATTTTGCGAAACGGTTTCATTTCCCGAATGCGGAGAGCGTTTCTGTCTGAAGAGGAGGGTGATAAAAAAAGGGGGGGGGGAGGTCTATAACACTCGACGTCATTGGAAGGCAGTAAGAAGTCGTCCGTCACCCGAGCGATTGTTAATTTCGTCGTCGCGCCTTAGGGAGACGAGGCGCCACAAGTCGAAACCCGGGGGGCGAATAAGCTGAAAGGAGGCGAAGTGAAGCGGGGGGTGGGGGGGGGGGGGGGCTAAAGATAGGAAACAGAAAAGAAAATGTATTGAAGGAAAGCATCTTTGACGGGTAGCCTGCTCGTTGTCCGCAGCCAGCTTCTGCTTGTCGAGAAAGTGGAGTCCAATTGCTGCGAAGCAATTTGGAGTGATGGCACTAAGATCAAGTGCAGTTAATTATATTCCTCTGGGCGCCTGATGCCATTACATTCCTCGTTACAGAGTGTAATTAAGAAAGGGCTGGGTAGTTAGACTTCTTCTAATCCAGTTAAACGTAATTGCGAGTCAAAAATTTCCTCGATCACACTGACGTATTTATGAATAACAATTTATAGTAGATATGAGGTCGTGTAAAATATTATTTCATCACGCTTAACTTTACACTTTTGATAGAACTGCATACACACTTAAAACTTTTAAACCCAAATGTACATTATTGTATACGCGGACTGAGAAAGCATGAATTGGTTAAATTCTTTTCCATTCAACCATTGTTGTTCTCCTGCATTTATTCAAGGAAGTGTCAAGTATATAGAAAAGTTCACCACAACTGTGTTTGGTAGTACTTTTATATTTGCAGCTTGCTGTATGGTAAAATTCCCATACAAAGTATGAGTTTAAAACTTCCAATCAATTTTTAGGAAGTTTACTGAAAAATATTTTACAGTGTCGTTTCTTATTTCTTCTCACTGTGTATCCCTTAACAAGCTTAAAAATAACTCTACAATGTGACTCGTTTTCATGCATGACCAAGTGAAATTAAAAATATAAATATGCTACAACTCTTACTATTAGAGTTCTTACTTGCCCGAGCACCAGAATCAGTCAATTGCCGCAGCTAACAATTTAAAGATCCCTGATTTGCTGTACTTTGCTCGCCGCTTGGTGTTCAAGTGAGTTATAAAGTCCATGCGCGCTGCTTGGACAATGTAGGTTCAAAGCCTCCTTAGTCATAGTCGTTAAAGTTACTTCCCGACCAATAGGTTCCGGGATATAAACAAGCTAGAACAGACTATATGTAAAGCTTCTTCCCGACCAATAGGTTCCGGGATATAAACAAGCTAGAACAGACTATATGTAAAGCTTCTTCCCGACCAATAGGTTCCGGGATATAAACACGCTAGAACAGACTATATGTAAAGCTTCCGCCTCGCTCCTCTCGATTATCCAACAAACGTAAAAGAAAGACTAAATATATAGAAAAATAAATTAAACTTACTCACTGACGCAAAAAAGTACGTCTACCAGACAAATAAATGTTGCATTATTTTACATATTTTGAACTAAATTGTATTTGGAATTTTCAAGTACACCACGCCTTATAGTTGTAGTTTTATATTCAATTGAGTACATAAAAAATATTCGCATTTAGTTTGTAATTGCTCTGAGTTAGCTGCCAATATTATCTCTGAATCTTCTCACTATCCAAAGTGTTGCTACAACCTACAATAAAATGTTGTAAATCTGATGTTACTTGTATTACGTTACAGCAAATAGCAATTCTGTAGATGTAGAGACGACAAAAAATTACTGAAATTTAAAAATGAAAACATGCCTACTATTTATGTAACGTCTACGAAAGTGGCCATATTAAGTATTTGTTTGAAGTTTTCCCGATGATCACTACACAGTACCAGGCTGATAACGTCCTTTCTGTCACCACTTGGTAGCAATACCCACTCGCAGTTGTGCCAGACATCACTAAGACCACACGGGACAAAATACTCAACTCCATTTTGGTGCAATCTGATATAGGTACATGTGTATATACATGATGTTTCAGACCAAATGGTACAAACTTCAGCTGGTGATTCTTTATGCTAAATGGGGACAAAAATATAATATGACTTATAGCCTAATGTGATAATTGAAGGAGTTACGCATCCTTAATGCAATAAGATTGGTAATGCTTTTATGAACATAAATAACGAACTATGGCACATCATTTATGTGAACGAAGCTGTTAAATGTATGCAAATTTATGCCAAGTTGCCTCTCAATGAACAACAGCAAATTTTTCAAGTGTGGTATCACAGCACGTTGTTGCAAAAGCCACATGCAAAATTGAAGTTTTCTTGGGTAATCATTTGGGGACAAATTTTGTACGCATAGGCGATAGGGCAGCAGCAACTGCTCATGAAGAATGCTCCCCCCCCCCCCCGGCGTATGACTCTCCATAACAATACTCGCAATTGCAATGTACTAGTCGAATGTGTATACCTCACAGCCTTGTAAACATCGTCTTTAAGTGCAGGTGTCCTCACAGTTAACAGACGATTTTCCGTTTTCTTTTCCAGCAATGAACGGGTGTCCCGAAGTCGTCGGAACATTTGGTGACCGGGATGACGATCTTGCGGAAACATCTCTGCGTACAGCTGCTGATGATCTACCGTTTTAATTAGCAGTACCATACACTAAATGCATATCGGCGAACTCTAGCGAAGTGTATTGTTCCACTGCACCTATCAGAACACACTACCACGCGCACATTACCCGCCATGTACAACACAGCAGGCTTCATTTTGGTCATATTGGCCGTGCCGTTTACAACAATGCACTGGATTAACTGACTTTGTACTGCTCCCGCACACTGGAATAACCGCTTAGCTTAAAGATCAGGTGGCATAGCTGCAAGGGGTTGTAACTCAACATTTGACAAATATTCGAAGTTCAGAGAACCGATGGCCTGAGAGCGTTACACCAAGGCAACCTTATTTGGTAATCTGAACATGATAGTTATTAATCTGTCGAAAAATATTCATTAAAATGCATGGTTACAAAATGCTGAACATTACACTGATGCCACGCCCTTTTTTACTAACGTTAGAGGGATGATATTACTAAACAAAAATACACATGTTTGACAGCATAATTCACATTAATGTTATTCAAAATTTTGTTTTTTAAAATCGCGTAGTTTATTATCTATGTCCATAAATGCCTTCCTAAACCTCTTGCGCTATGGTTGCATACCTCCCTCATTAATCACTTTAGTCTATAAGTCGATTAAATGTTTTTCGACACATTTCGCATAAAGAATAACTTCATGAAGTTTGTATCGTTTGGACTGAAATAACCTGAATGCACCATCTTTCTCCACTATGTTAAATCTTAATTACCGATACGTGTCGTATGGCCATCAGAATATTTTATTAATTTCCTTTAACGTATCTGATATTTCGTTGAAAACAGAAACGCACATTAGCTATCGCATATCAATGTGACTATGTCAACAACAGACAATTGACTCGATGTTACGCTAGTGATTTTTCTCAAATTTCAATTAATAAGCAGAGGGACGTTAACATACAAGGTATAGGTACGGTAGCGCCTACCATATATTCAACCATTAGCACGTTAACTCTTATCACCAATCACGGTTTTTACTTGCTTATCAGTTGACTTCAGTTACTTTATTCGCTGCAACCTGGATCTACGACAGTCAATATATCTATGTGTTTAAAAAATTCGTTTCTGTCAAATCTGCTTTATAGTTTTCACAATGTAGCAACAAAAATGGAGGAATTTTGCAATAATTCTAAATTTAATCATTCTCACTAATGAAAAGCAAGTCCAGTTAACTCAGCTGATTACGATAAATGTTATATATTTGCATTCTATTTATTGTAATATGCATCCGATAACATTTTAGTGGTTACCAAGTTGCAGCTTTCAACAATACAGCCCGCTCAGCAAGCTTTGTATATGTATGAAGATACTCCAACCAAAGGCAGGATACAGGGTTACCATTACAAAATATAATGCCATAGTATCTGTCTATCCTAATATAGGCTAATAATATGTCCAGAACGTGTGGATATCATACCTCACATACTTTTTCGACTTGCCTATCTATTGAGACAAAATGAAACAATTAAACTTCTTAAAGAAAAAAATCTGTAAATTTGGTATAGTTGCAAGTACGAAACTTTAAATGATAGAATAATTACTTATATATACGAGGTTTATTGCGTTAAACGTACGTACTTCGGTTTAGTCATTATTACGTCGTCTTAGAACTCCTTCTCCTACACGACCCGAATATAAAGTGACATTTTCCATCAAATACTAGCGTCTGACCATGAAAAATGAGTTGTCATTATGCTATGCTCCTTGGTGTTGTATCACAAAATGTTTGAGAAATGCTCATGAATTATACATATAGTACCTAGCATAACATTTTCTGTTTATCTGAAAATCAGGCACCAACTCTATCGCGCCGAAAATAAAACTTAAAGAAAAGTAATTTTTATGTTTTTTATACCGTGGTCTGTCTCTAACGATTTTCATATATCGCCGATAAAAACAATCTCCCCAATAACTTGTACGACTTAAACCTTACACTTTATTTTCACATTGTATATTTGATATGACTATGTTATATACATTTTTCCTGCATGACAATTATATGACATAGTAATATACAATATAAATTCCGAAGTAAATTGTGTATGTTTACATTCATACAAATTATTGAGGAAATTGTTTTTATTGGCGTATATGAAATTCCTCAGACACAAATAATAGACAAAAAGAATATAAAAAAATTTTTTATTTAAATTTTATTTGCGGTATGATAAATTCGGTGCCTGATTTTCAGAATCATAGAAAATGCAAATGGGTTATGACTGAAAGAAAATGAAACGGGATGAAACAACGAATGTAATTGTGCTATGAGTACAAACATTTCATTGGTCATGAAGCAGCCAGTGTCTTCGACTGAAAAATTTATACAAGATAAATTATGTTTTATCTATCTATAAAGGATATCAAAATTAAAGTAAAAGTGTTATAGCCACTAAAGAGATTCAAAAATGTGTTCCGCGAAAACGTGTTTTGATATATTTGGCGTGCTTGCGTTATTTTAATGCACTTATATACGTTGTTATTTGAAGTGTATTTTCTATAGTTTCGATGTATTTTTTTCCACACAAAACTATCATCACCATTATAAACTTACATCTATGGCATTTACGGCAAGTAAAGTAACACAAGTATAATTCTGCATACGTAACTTCCACACTCTAAATCAGAATCAGTGAGAATTTCACTGTTTCAATCAGTTGACAGTATATAATTGATTCAACAGTCACTTTAGTGAATTTAACTTATTAATCAGAGGAAAAATGCCTGTTTTCCTTCACTTATTAATTCAATGACATTTTTCACTTATTAATTAGTAATTTTTTTCATTATTAGTTCAGTGATTTGTTTTTCTGACTGATGGATCAGTTAAACAGCGTGAAAAATTGGCCATCAAACAAAGTGTAAAAATGGCCGTTACACAACGTGTATCAAGTGAAATAATGACACATAAATTAATAAAACCAATACAAAATACTTTGTAAAATGTGCTCCGTATTTAAAAAGACCATTTTATTAGGTAACATGAACTTTCAGTCTTTCATTTCGTTTTTTACGTCCTTCATTTCGTTGATGCCATGTACCATCACAGTGCTCTGTATGAAGGTTTCAACTACATATAATTTGGTAAATTGAGTGCACTCATGTGTACTATTCGTTTTAACAATCCTAACTGTACCAATCCAAACAAAAACGAAAAGTAAGGGCATACAATTTAAAACTACGTGCTTTAGGTAAGAAAATATAAGACAAATATTTTCCTCCTCAGTCTCAACCTAATGTGGTAGCTCAGATGGCACGGTAATGGTCTGGAAGTGAAATGGGAAGGGTGTGTGTCTCCTGTCCCGGCCACCTGGCTAAAGTTTTTTACTATTTTTTAATTACCGTAAATTGTGCAATATAAATAGAGAACTATCGTAAATATGTATATGTCTCGTAATTATTTAGCTTAATTCAATAAAAACCATTTTTAATTCACCGCTGCTGTTGGCCATCACTTATTCAACCAGTGAAATTATTTTACGTCACTAATTCAATCGGCGAGAATTTTCACTGAAACAATCAGCGGTTTTCCACTGATCCTAAGTGGAGTCATTTTCATTGATTCGAATAGTTGAATTTCACTGCGTATCAGCAGTGGTTTTCCACTGATTTGAGTTTATAGTGCAGGAGCACTTCGGGCGGAAAACATTCTTTGCACTACGACTGATTGCGTGACGACCGACTGCAGCCATGTCAACGTCTTACACGGACAAAAATATCTTTCCGCGGCAACTAAGATATTCACATTAATGAAATCAACAGAAAATAAATGGAAGTATATGTCTACAATTCCCTTGGTTTGAAAAGTAATTTCATTCTTACAATACACGAAATCACAAAGAGAGAAATAAAAAAATCATAGAATATATGCATTTATATTAATTTCAACGAAATGTTCTTTGTTTTCATCATTTATGTTTTATAATTGTCACCCTGTTCTTCAAAATACGCTTGTTTTACGTCCCTAAAATATCGAGTAAAAATCATGGCTCGATACCCGGGCGAAAGGGCACATTTTGCAGTTTCCACGCTAAGCTGACTAAAATTCGTACCTTTCCTGATTTTCATTTTTAATTCAATCTGACGTTTCTAAAATTACTCGGGCTTGGAATTATAAATAGAGTTTATAAAACGAAATAACTGTGCACTACGGCAGGGCCGATAGCAGCTTACAACAAACATTCCACAACTTTAAGGTCTATACTTCGGAATCTTTACTATATAAAGAAATCATATTTAATCAAACTATAGATTTATGACTATTATGAACGTTCTGTTATCAGACTGGCCAGTTTTTGTTACGTACGTATTCTAATATACCAGCAAACACATTCAAAACATGTGTCATTCTTTATTTAAAACGTGTTCTCAAGAAATACTCCCGTGCATTTTGTATCTCAATCGGATTGGTTAATCCATTATTTGCTCATTGTTAATACAGCAGAGGCTAACAGTAGTGCTGTCGCAAGTCAGCGGAAACTCCAGTCGGCATGTACCATGAATGGTATATACAAATATCCTGGCACATCCCTGGAAACTGTGGGGATACACGGTGTGGCTTCTGGCAACAGTTTGCAGAATTTTCGATTGTGTTCTATGAAATTGTAAAACAGCACATCTATATCGTTTACTGTTAAGAGAGTATTTTTACATCTATCTTTAAAAAAAATATTTTGCTCGTATTTTTTTGTGTGATAGAAGTATTGCTGCGGGTAATTAGGTCCATGGGAGTGTAATTTTTTTTACTTGCGGCGAAAGGAGCTGACAGAATAAACTACGCAAAACGTTTGAAAGTGTCCCGTGAACCAAAATATAGCATGAAAGTCATGCGTTATGTTAATAGGTTTTAATGCAATGATGGTAAGTTTTATAGAACTTTTGGGGAACTGAAATGTAAAGAGTGCGAAATTAAGTCCATTAATATGGCATTCTTTAAATACATACCCTACATTGATATTTCACCTCATTCTGAAGTAACACTTTTGATATTTTTGAGTTTTTTCTTTCATTCCACGAACTACAGAGATTTTTTGATATAGCTGTAGGTACAACAACAGTTTTACCGTTGTTACGCGAACAAGCAGTTGGCACACAGTTAGTTGTGCTCCAAAAAAATCAAAACCAATCTGAAGCCAGATAAGTAATTTCGCTTAGTGAATTTCCATTCATTGAAGTTTCAGTTAATTACGCATTCATTTTTCTCGATGAGCCGGCTAACAGGAAAAAGTAAATACATGAGAATACATTATTTTTTGTGTGAAGGTTTGTGAAGGTTTACACTTTGAATATGGTACCATGTTTTGATATTCTAGACAACTAGAAATAGGTTGCCTGAAATTACCAGAACACTATCGTCCATTATATTGGTCATTGTATTCCCACTTACCACCTTCTTATTTTGTCCACAATACAATGTACCTATAGGTACAGCTTTCATTGGCTAACCGTCAGCCACTTGCGTCAACGTTAGCCTGGACTACAGATGGAAAACCACTTGTTAGGAACCACGCTATCTTCTTCCGACCAAGCTCATTCGGCCGGGATCGAAACCATGAGCTACAGAATACGAGCCGCGCACGCTACCACTTGATCGAATACACTCGGCCCACATATCCAAATTATTTGCAAACTACTGGCCAGTCAGAGTAATATACTGGGGGTCATTATCACACGCAGTGTGAAAATGTGCCATCAACTGGCATTAATAACCCGTCAATCACTGAAAATTCTCCCAATTCAATGTGTGGAGTTTATCACATATTACGTACCATTTTCCTGCGCCAAGACTGACACTACGCTAGATTTTGTTATTAGTGTGGTAGGCATATGTTCAGTGGAAAAAAAATCTATCTTCGTATTGTTTGGATGCGCCACAAATAGCCTACATATAAGATTTGATTGCATTTGTACGCCTACCTATGTTGCCTGCCATTTACAAATTTTCTGTTAGCCCTTTAGGTAAAGTTAGCCCTATGGGTATGACCTAATGCATTATTTCTTTACGTCTTCTATAGAAACATTTATGCCAATGGGTATAACAGAAGATAGCAAAAATTAGGTATCGTGTAGGGACAGCGTAGTGGTACTTTGGTTTTAAAATGAACCGTAAACTATTTTGTTCCAACATGCCGCACGAAACACTCGTCCTACGAGACTTGTAGCTTCGCTTCAAATGGCATTAATAATTCGTATTATTGTAACATTTAACGGGTGTTATGCACGGTTATATCTACCCCGTATTGTAGCAGGGGCAGGAGGTGCTATAATGAGAACAGTGTGCATTTCGTACATTTAATTCCGAAGAAACTAGTATTCAAGTTTCTTTTACCTAAAGCGGCAGATTACTGATACATGCTCACGACATTATTATAGTAAAAATTCGAATAATTTCTATTTATTACAGAAAGTGTATTCATCTCGTTTCTTTCAACGGATCAATCCATGCTGAAATCATAGTGACGTACTCAAAAAAGTAAGATGAGGTTGTGAATAAACTTAGGCAAGTAAACGGATTAATTGGACAGGTTTTTGTTTAAGACAGCCGTACTGTGGAAGTCTTATTCGACCTTAATTGTAAATACGTCAGTAGCGTTGCCTATCGCGCAGCGTCGTGTAAATAATAGAGGAAAACCTCATCCCGGATACGCGATGCTTTCAGAAACAGCCCTCATCCGCCAGCGCTCTCTCGTCTCGAGGCAGCTGGGATGAGAGTTAATCTCTTCTGCTATGATAGTAAATTTGGCGGAGCTGCAGGCCGTCTTACGGAGGTATTCCCCGACGGCTCTGGCGAATAATTCATGCCCGGGAAAAGATTACACGCATCAACCCACCCCCAAAGCGCAACCCCGACAACCTTCCGGCAGAAAGAAGTCCCTCCCGGCAACCCCCTTAAAACAGACGAAACGATGTCCGCTTCACGAAACTCCAGCACCCCTTCTCCGCGGTTCGACCATCCACCCGGGACCATGCATTATTTAGGGCCTTCGTTAGGGAGTGCGGAAAAGGGCCAGCAAGTGAAGAGTTGAAGGAGAGGGTGGAACATAAGGTGCGTCTGAAATATTTAAAACATTTTGCTGGGCCGAAGCGCAGGGACAGGGGATGTGAGGTGTGTTTTGGGGGTGGGAGGAGCGGATGGGTGGGACCCTTTCTCCCTGACGTCAGCCGGTGACGTCACCAACATGGCGTCAGATCCGAGTGGGAGGAGAAGGGGATGTATGGGGGGAAGGGTAGAGGCTGTCATCGATCGCGGCTCTCCCAGCAGTGGAGCGGAGAGGCAGCAAAGCACAGTGCAACTGTGGCCCGGCCCGGGAATATCCCTCCTCCCCCCGACTCAGAAACTACCCTCACACCCTCTAGGACCAGCCCTTGCGCAGCAGCCCTTCGCTTCTGGACCCCATCTCCTCGCGATTGTTAATTGTTTTCTCTGCCCTTCCCCCACCCTTCCCCGCCATTTCCGTAACAACTGGGTCGTTCTTCGCGTCTCGCTCCTTCCTACATGCCGACCCTACGTCACTGATCCATTTCCATTCACATTTGTTCCAGATTCTCTCTCACTCCCTACTAGCATTTTCTATCACTGAAGGAAAAAAAACGTACTTTGAAATATCACAAATTTTTCGAAATTTAAAATAAAATACACGTTACAAAAGAAAAAACTGTGAGTTGGTTTTTTGAAGCCAGCCTCATTTTCCTGAGGTGTCGTGATCTACACGCCAGTCCCTGGAACTATAAGATTTTCCTTGGAGAATACGTTGGACACTGCCAAAGTGTGAGGGTTTTCTGCTAGTTCTCCTTCTTTTCCCTACATTATCACTCCGACACGTCTCCTTACCACATCGTACTTAGCCTCGTGTCATCCTCAGACCGACCAGGAAATAGAGTCCTCTCCCTAGAACAATACGCGGAGACTTGAAAAATTCACGGATCATTCATTAAACTAAAATATAAACAATCCGAAATTTTCGTAACCTAGTTGATACAAATATAAACAATCCGAAATTTTCGTAACCTAGTTGATACAAGACATTTTTGAAATGTCATGGAAAACTGTAAGTCAATAACAATTGTGCAACAAAAAGCAGGGGCAATCTTGTCCTACAACTGCGATATCTAGCCGATTAGACATCCTGTAATGTAATGAAAATTGTGAGTATAACATTTAGTTCGCTGAACTCTCAAATTTTCTCGATATCTTTACAGTTGGTTGTCGGTCCGATAATTTGTATGTGTTTCGTCTTGCGGTAGCAAATATACATTACATTCGGGAGGTCATGTGTTTGAATCCGGCTGAATACACTTGGCGTAATTTTCCGCAAAGTATTTTCCACCCGCAACCCAGGCACATGCTGTTGCAGTTCTTAAATATGAACTTTAGAATTTTCTTAGCAATTTTGCTAAAAAATCTGGTTAGTAAGTTGCATTACAGTTACAAGGCTCCATATATAGTTTTACTGTGTTCAGAAAATAATTTTTATACCAAATTTCTATTATTATTTTCGGAAAATATGACATAAGTTAGGCATTAAAACAATTTCAGCAAAGTATGTTCGTTCCAGTCTTCGTTATCCATTATTTTTTTATTTCAGTGTGATTTTTAATATCACATTACATTTATGACGAATGATAGTTGCAGATTGGCTCACAAAATGTAATATCCTAAACATATATATAAAAAACACACACACATAACGACTAACCTAGGATTCGAACTTGGAATCTCAAGAACCTTGGCTACACAGAGTACAACACTTTATTGCTGTGAGTTACGTTAATATATTTGCACTTTTTGCCACAGACGCATGTATGTCCGATTGATCTTAACTAAAGAAATCGTTATTTCTATTCAAAACGCGATAAACGGAAGTTCATTTGAAACTTCCTTTTTCTTTGGTAAAGCAGTAGATTTTACTCCTTGTTAGATCTCCGGACATACGGTGTTTAATGGAAGTTTTTCGCACAAGTCGTAAATATTTTAACTAACCAACGAATTTATCACATTTAACATATACCGCTTACAGAACACTGAAGGCCTACGCATGTGAAAATCTTCGAAGGTAAAACCAACTATTCGGCCGGAGTCGGCGAAGAAATATTTTTTACCAAACCTCTGAATTGGAGTTATAAAATAGCCGATACTGAATGTTCATGCATTACTTGCGGAACAAATTTTTCATAAATTCACAAGTGGCAGAAACAAGATATGCCAAAACTTCGGGGGATTTTTTCGAAATTATTTATTATTTACATATATAGCTAATTGTCAACAATAACTATAGTATCTTTTCTTAACGTAAAAATAACTTGCCAGAATTTGGTACAATTAACTACTGAAATAGATCCGAAAGCTGTGTTTATGACTTTTTACGTCGCCTGTAATCTACTGTCACACTTCAAAGTTAACAATTCTATGGACTTTAAGATAAACAACCATGCATTCTTCAATTAATACCGCGAAATTGTTGAAAATATGACAATGATTTTATTGCTCTAGTTGTACCTAATTACGTATAAGTATAGATACGAATTTTAACGGTCAACAGTACTTATAAATGGGTTGTTCACCTGCACCTGGCGTCATGGCGGGAAAAGGAAGCCACGGCGGCCATCTTGGATGGCGTCACGCCGAAACCTTTTGCCCTGTTATTCCTCGCAAATGGCGGCGGCCATTAACGATTTACATTTTCTCCCTCGGAATTTCCATTCTTTCCCTCCTGCTCTATCATTCCTTCCAACCTCTTCTTTCACATGTATTCCTCTTCATTTATCTCACATTCTCTCATTCCCTCTTTTCTCTACTTCGCCCGTTCTATCCCTTGGGGTTTTCTCATATTCCTTCCTGCCTCCTTAATTTACACTCTTATCTCCCACGCCTCTCTTGCTTTTCACGTCCACCACCACCGTCGCCATCTGCTGTAGACTGACACGATTAATTCCTGTCGCCAGTCGGCTGCCATAGGCAGCCATGTTTAACTCCCATGCTCGCCACCAGTGTATGGGAAGTTGTACCATCCGCAGATCGGAGCGCTGGTATCGATGCTGCCATTTTGTGCGTTGGTTGGTTCACTCGTCGCCTGCAGGGACGTGCTTGAATCGGGGAGATAAGTTTAAGTGGCGACCGCCAGGATCACTGGGAATGTTCATTTTTGGTAGTTGTTTTGGAACACAAAAAAAAAAGATTCTTGAGGCGTGCAGTTTCGACCCGACCTCCCTTCGATTGTCATTCTGAAGTCTAGCCCATATTCGTATCGGCCTATGCACCCACCAGACAATAAACTTATAATCGCGAGAAAAAAATCGTCATTGCATGGTTAGGAGAAGAAATAATATAAATACTCGCATCGTCCTACGCAATCACCAAACAATAAACTTGTCATTGCGAAAAAAAGAGGATGTTTAATGTCGAATGTACACATAGAAAAAAACTGTGGGCACCGTGCACGCGCGCACACACACTTATTTTATATGTGTAAAAATTATACTTTAATTCCCGCGCCCACCACCTGGCTACTGGCTGGGGACGAGGGAACGAACTGGCATACTCAGGAGTTTGCTCAAATTTCTTCTGGATTCGGCTATGCTACGGATGCCAATTGTGAATATGTTGATATCTTACACAACAATCACCGCCTCCTGGCTGCTAGCTGGGGACGAGATAAATACTAGTGGGTTTTCTCATATTCCTTCTGGATACGCCAATGTTGCCAATTGTGAATATACTATCATCTCACACATCAATCGCCATCACCTGGCTGCTGGCTGCGGGTGTGCGGTTGGGCCGGAATACTCGCGGGTTTTATCATATTCATTCTGGCATACTTTCACCTGCCATCCGGGTGGGGACGAGTCTCATGCTCTGTCATTCCACCTGCGGAGCACGGAGAAAAGCCTGCTCATGCACGCTAGCCTAGGGTCACGCCATGCTTCTCACATATGCCCTAAGCCCATTTATAAGTATTCTTGGCTGTAATTTCCGAACTGTCGAGCACGTACGAACTTGAGCGCGTGAACTTTTGTGTGGCTCCCGGATCCCTGTCATGACACCAGGCATGCCAGAACCTACCATATGTCGCACTCCATGTGTCAATCACTCCATAGCCCCACTTATACGCATAGTTGGCTGTAATTTCCGAACTGCTTAAAATACAGACACCAAATTAATAACATAAGTATCGCCCGCAACAATGAAAAGGGCCGCATCATTAAGCATTCCTTAAATTCTCTAACAAGCGCAGTTTAATGTAATTTCCGAACTTATCAAGATACATACACCAAAATAATAATATAGGCATTCCCCCGGGTGTAATTTCCGAACTTTTCAAGTTACAGACACCAAAATAATAACATAGGCATTCCCCCGGACGACGAAAAAAACCACAGGGACAGTATGTTCTAAACCCATTTATAAGTATATTTCCATGTAATTTCTAATCTGTTTTGAAATAGTCACCAAATTCATAACAGAGTCATCGCCTCCGATGATGAACTGGTCCGCAAGGTCAATCACACCCTAAGCCCAACTATAAGGATTGTTGCCCACCATTTCCCATCCACCGAATCTATAGTCATCAAATTTATAACATAGATATCGCCACCATCAACGAACAGGATGGTAGTGTCAAGTACATCCGAAGAACTCACATAAGCATAGTTGACTACCATTTCCCACCCACAGAAGCTATAGTAACCAAATTCATACCATAGGTATCACATCCGATGACAAACATGGTGGTACATACAAAAACACTTTAAGACCTCTTATCAGCATAGTTACGCAACAATTCCCATCCACAGAAGCTACGACCACTAAATTCATTTCACAGACATCACTTCCGACTGCAGTCAAAGTGATAAGGAAAAGTAGGCCTTAAGTATTTTTATAAGCATAGTTGGTCAGAAATTCTTAATATTAGAAGCTTGGGAGCATGTAACAACCATTCACGAATGTAAAGAAAATAAAGGTACACATACAAGTCTGAAAAGCACAAACATTTGCATCGGCCTGCACACACTCGACAACCACCCACCGCCGCTCTTGTCGACTGCTACAACAGGTATCTACCAACTCGGATTCCCTCAGTGAAAGCTAGCCTCCCTTCGCCCACCGACATCCAGGCTGTATATATACATTAAAAAATATACACATATATAGTATATAAACGAACACCATTAGTCCAACACAAGGGCCGGTGACCCAAGTCAATGCTAGCATGGGTAACCCTAAACAACCAATTAAATATTGGAAAAATAAAGAGGTATACAATCGCACCGATAACAAGACATACATAGTTGCATGTTATGTTAAAACATGTATCCGTTAATGTACATAAGCACTGCCAGCCTAATGTGAGGGTCGGGGAAACCGAGTGTAAAAGATATGAAACCATACTGTCCTTAAAAATTCCATTACCTATCAAAAAAAAATATACATATACCCACACACCCGACGAAACCACAGTCTATTATATTGATATCAGTGTTACAATAATGCCAAGCTAGAATGTACGTCAATATGAGAAAGAACGAATGATCACAAGGACCAATTTTGAGGTTGGTCCTTGTGATAATTCGTTACAATACATCAAGTGCGATACACATTACACTATATGTAAAGACTATGTTCCATTGCTTGCCACAAAACAACATACATTTTAAACCATTAGTCGCACAGGAGAGACGTCACTGCTGCGCGCTGATACAAACGGATATAGAACAATTATCTAAGCAAATAGTTGTAAGCATTTAACAACCAGTGTATATACTTATGCTGTAACACATCTTCTCTAAACATTTCTAACTGCAGATAAATGACTGTGTGAATGCCTTTCTGAAAGAGAAAAGAATTTTATTTAGAAAATTATCAAAATACTACGAATAACCAACGTAATACCAACGTTATCAAGTAGTTGGGTATCTGTCATATTATATTAGTGATCTGTAATATACATACACGATAAACAATCATAAATCCAATAAACAACATTTTGGTTTTTTGATCGATATGGCATATGTTTGAAAGAAATAGAATTTAGGAAAGCGTGCAAAAAACCATAAATTTTCTTTAACCCAATAAAGTAGGTTGAGAGTCATATTTCAGTTGGCAGCCAATGCAAAAATAAACGTTGAACCAAAGTTGCCCTGAGTGACATTTTGACGTTGGGCTAACTTACATTTTTCAACATTGACACAATGCCAGAGCCAGATGATGTTAAGACAGTGTTCGACCAACAAAAAAATTCTGTATGTTTACCAACTAGTTGCCAACAATCAACCAACCACGACCACTTATTAAAAAATCCAAATATTTAAGCAAACATGGAAAATTATGATTTTTTTCTCATTCCAAGCGTTCTATGGAGCACTGATAAAATTATCTTGGTTACACAACGTTGGACCAACTAGCGAATAATGATCAAACACCAACCGTTTGGTTCCCAACATTGGTTCAACATAAAACCTACAGAACAAATCTAATAGAAAAATGCCCAGTAACGTGAACAACATTTACATATCACACAATACAGGAAATAGGCATTCTTTTCTTGAAGAATAACTATTCCCTAACTTCGACATTAAAGTGTTGGTTGTACAAGGATGGCCCAACATAAAAATGAATACCAATTACCAACTGTATCTCTACCAACTTGTTGCCAACATTCAGCCAACCTCGACCATAAAATTATATTTTAAACAAAAACATTTATGTATTAAAAAATCTAAATTTCAAGCAAACATTAAAAGTGATTGTTTTTCTTTTTTCATTCCAAAAATTGTATTGAACATTGTTGGAAATGTGTTAGCTTCCCAATGTTGGCCCAACTAAAAAAAAGTACCAATCGCCAACTGTTTAGTTTCCAACATTGTCCCAACATAAAACCAATTACACATATTTCAAAGAAAAGTTGGCAGTACCGTGGAAAACATTAGTATTTCATAAAATGCAGGAAAGGAACATTGTTTTATTAATAATATATATTCCCTTATTTTTCCATAGAATGTTGACCCAACATAAACACACATTCTCAACAGCATGTCTACCAACTTGTTGCCAACATTTAGCCAACCATTTTAAAGTTTTCAAAAATTGAAAATGTTGTGACATTTATTGATATAGAGATGTGTCGATGTATGTTTTTCTAAGGTATCTCAGTAACATTTTTGGAGTAAAAATAACTTAGCTTAAACTTGTGGTGGGTGCGAGAATTAAAGATGGCTGCCTATAGCAGACAACAATGGTGATGGATGGTGCTAAAAGCAAGAGAGGAGTGGGAGACAAAAGATAAAATAAAAGAGGCTGGAAGTAATATGAGGAAACCCCAAGGAATAAAGCAGGCGAGAAAGAGAGACATGAGGGAATGAGAGGGCATGAGAAAAATAACATCGTAATGGCAGAGTGTGAGAAAAAAGAAGAGTACTGCAAGAACGTGAAGAGAATTGAAGGTTATGATAGAGGAAGGGAAAAAGGGAAATTCCGAGGGAAAAAAGGGAAATCCAAGAGCGCCGCCACCTTTGATGAGAAATGTCAGAGCAGGAGGTTTCGGCCTGACGTCGTCCAAGATGGCCGCCTTGGCTCACGGCTCCTCGTCATGATGCCACGTGCGTGTGAACTTAATATTTATAACTACTGCCAAGATATTGAATTATAATTATATTAGAACGCAAATGCACAGAAATATTAGCAGCCAACATTACATTAAGTATGCAAAATTGTATTAACTTATCAACATACATAAATAAGGAAAAGGATTTTTTATAATTGATTTCGGAAGTGATTAGCTACCTGACCGTTAATCAGTGACGCTTTTATCAGTCTTGAGATATGGGGAAAAGAATCTTACCTCAGTGGGAGCTGAAATCACCCTTTTTTTTCGTAGGTCACAAACGGATTCACACGTGCGCAATAAAAAATACGTACGATTTATATCAACAGACTATTACGTGGGTCCACATTAATAAACGGAACTAAGGTTTACTTGCTGTACCTTATGGTTCTTCGAGATATCGTAAAAACCACTCATGTACCAAAAACGGTAAATGTTTTCCTCTTGCTCTGATTTTCACAGCATAATTTCGTCCACGACGTTTAATAAACTATAATTCGGCTTTAGTAAACTTGGATAACTAAATATTGGCCCTTTCGCCACTGATGCAGATTCATATGTATAGGCTGTTCAGTGTAAACTGAGCGATTTGTGTATTCCTCCGCCATTTATTATTATATTATTAACGGTGGAGGGATACGCAATTTATTATATTATTTATTATAATACCAGCATTTATTTGATCACGTTATTTACGTATCAGTTAAGTTAAACTGTAAAATTATTTAAAAAATAAATATGTTACACATTTGCTCATTCTAACAAATCTTTTTCATCAAACAAGAAAAAAAAAATCAACTCAGTATTCACAGATGTTCATGTGATATTTAAAAATCAACTTTTGACATGGGATTACGTACTGTCCATCGCTACCAACTGTACAGAACGCATGTTAGTCAATGAGTACGTTAAGATGTATTCAAGCAGTGGTAGTAAAACATTTCAAAGCTTGGTTTCAAAATGCTCAGTTAAAAGTGAACAGTCAATAATATTCAACTGTTGATTGACTGCTGTCCCAGTGAGCAGACAGTTTCAGCCCAGAACAATAGGATATGAAAAAAATTTGGTTGGTTGAACTTTATAAGTAGAGTGCGCAAGTTTACATTCGAATGAGTTTCCGAAACTTTTCTATCACTTCCTAAACGGGGTCAGCAGAAGTGAATATTTGGTAACTTTGAAAATACAATGAGCCACGTTTCACGACTTTCCATAGTAATCTTCAAAAATGAATCCGACGTAAACATCACAGTAAAAAAATATATCGAATACTGTACGGTGATTATCTGTCGCTCTTTAAGAGCCGGTTGGTTTCAGCCAAGTCGAGGACAGTGTTTATGTCGCTGCCACTATTCAAAACAGCCAGAATGAATCTCCGTTAAAAATGGATCTCTATTTACACGAAATCCGAGCAGCGACGGGAACAAAAATTTATTTTTTCCCCCCGCCATCCTTTCTCGGAGAAGAGACGGAACGTGAAACGGGTCTGCTTCAATCCATCAAGACGAGCGTTCCCCGCCCCACCACCACCTCCCTCTCCTACCAGCTAGCCAGACGACGGCGGGCATTACTCTTTGGACTTCCATTGGCACTGACGTATTGGTGTAAACGCAGGGGGCGGGCGGCAGACGAAAAGCAAAGAGCATCGTGGCGAGGTGCGATCATTGACGAATAGAGCGCGTGCAGAGCTCTCCCGAGACGTCAGCACACGTGTGCCTTTCTTCGCGATAAAACTGCCTTAACAGCGACTTCGAGTCTCACTGCTACAGTCCATTCAAGATTACTTCCAAGTTTTCTGAAGCCCTGCTATAGTTCTACTTCCAGGATGTTCCTCCGATTCATGCTAACAAAGATTAACTAAGTCTAGAGAATTACACCAGAGGGACAAGTCCACCATATTAGTGCGTGCACAGTTACATAATATTTTACATGAGATCTTTTTCTCACTTGATATTAACAACACGTATATTTTCTCTCTGTTTTTATTCACCTTAATTATAAATGATACATTACTATTCGTAGATATAGAATTTGTAGTTAAGAAACAACCAAACACGTCTTACAAGGGTAGTTTTTTTTTTAGAGGTTTGATTCAGGAAGTCTGAAGAAACCACGAATAAACTACAACCTAGTAAAAACGTTTTACCTCCTGACTCCCTTCCGGATTTCCATCAGTTATTCACAAGGGACTTAAATGCCTATTGGTAAACAAAAGAGGTGAGTTGAGATGACAAGTTTACTCGGAGCTTACCAGCGAGGTCTTGGGTGACGTGAGGTGAAGCTAGATCAGAGGTGGAATGCAAGTGCGGTGAAAACGGGAAGGCCCTAAGAAAACCTGCAAGCTCAAGGGCAACGTCTGCCACGTTTACCACGTGCGAGAATCCGGGCAACTCCGCCCGCCGCGAACAGAGACTGATCCGAACCGCCTTGCGAGTGTCTTACCACTACACCACAGTAGCCCGGCAAAGAACACACGTCATCATTTATGTGAAGCAACTTTGACTAAATTAACTACAAAATACATTCATATAAAGTCTGTTCACGATAAAGTGGGAACTTTTAAGATCAACCTTTGAAAAAAAAGTCACTGCCCTGTTTCCATATATTCTAACAGGCGCATTGTTTGTCATAATGCTCCCGGTAAACTTGGTAATGAAGGATGGAAAGTAGTTCCATATCTTAACGTAGAATAAAAAGTGTCAGGTAACCATTTATAATAACTAAAACTATTGCTTTCCCTTTCTGATTTTTGAATGCACAGAAGTGTAAAAATGAACAGATTTTTAAAATATTTACTTTCCTAATAATTTGACAGTTTCACTTGGCCGGCGTATGAAAAAAAGTGCTGAGGCCCGTGGCAATGCTAATTTTACATAAGACGGAAGAAGACACAACGTGCAAACAAGTAGATCTTAAGCAGGTCTTTCAAAAGTGTTCATTGTAGCGTGAACAGCGTATAACATCTCAAATTTCAACAGTGGACGAAGCGACGTCAATAATAATTGACATCTTGTATGGCTTAGGTTGAAGGGTTCCGAGTTCTGACCCCGAGTAGGCCATTAATGAGTGAATACATACACATGCGCCAATTGTAAATATGATCTTACACTAATTGTATTGTGTTATAGACACTTTACAACTATTCTGACGTCATAAAGTCCGTGCGTAATAAGCACAAATTAAAAATATATATACCACCGATAAATTATCATAATTTGTTTTTTAAATTAAAGTACTTTTTCACCAAGGAGAAAGTTATTTGAAATCGGTTTGTGTTCACGCATGAATTTTTTTTTTCTGGAATAAAAAATTTGTGACCTGCTTGCCTGACCATCCTAGAATATTATTTCTACCACCCTGCATAGCACATCTGATACTCCATCGAATCTACTAGTAAGTCACAACCAACGTAATGTCGTTAATATTCGGTTACGTATTAATCTACAAATAAGTCTTTGATAGATTTGTTGTTTTGTTGTATTGCAAATAAAATGTTTAAGTATGAGTAGATGTAGTCTTCCAATAGCTGCACGTACTTTGTCAGGAACAAAAGATTGTTAAACCAGTTCTAAAAGTCACGAGTTGTTAAAATTTCTTCGCTTGATTAATCATTCATCAAAGGCCAAAGAAGCCGAAAAATATACTTTTTATGTTTTAAATTCTCTGAAACAATCAGGAATAATTACAACCACAACAATATTATTTTATTGCTAATTCCTTTTCATTTATGCCTTACGATCACCCAAGACATTTGTAAAATATTGTAAAATAACACGAAAGCATAATGGACAACTTAATCTATATTCAAATCCATTACTCGCTCACACTTAAGGGTTCTGGACCAAATAGCGCTAGGTGGTATTGAGGTGGTAGTGTGTCTGTGTGCTAGTGGGTAACAGTTTGTTTTAACACACAACACTACGCAGGGAAAATCTATGGTTTTTGTATCAAAAATTTAATAGTGAGCTATTATTTAAACGTTTATGCTGTAGTGAAATTAATATTATTGTGACAAAGTCAATAATGTTGACCATTTACCAAGTTTTATATTACTATAAAGCAAATATACTGTTGAAGTGTTAACGTTAATAAATCCTCTGATTAATGTTAAAGCAAAAAAAGTTGCATTACGCTAAAAAATAATCGGAATAACAAAATATTTGTCTCACTGCGACATTAAAGTAATATCCAGCCAACACCAGTTTACTCTGACATGGCATTGTAAAATGGTGGATACCAGCGAACAGAGATAACCCCATTAAATGAAATCACTAAGTTTAAATTTTAAGGCATACAATGAGAACTCGGTATAAATTTATTCAAATTTAAAACCTTGCTAAGCACTTTACGTGCGCCGAATTTGAATATATTAATTTTTAGATCATAAAGAATTTCTACGAATGTGTACGGCAGTTTTTCGTTACTTATACTACAGTAGCCATAACACAATTAGACAAGGGAAGTAGAGTAATTGGAAAAACAATGAGTTTTGGGAAGTGAAGATCGTTTAGCGTAGAAGGCGTGGGTTTCGAATCGTCCTCCTGCCTTGTTTTTTTCCTTCATAGGTAATATTATTTTTTTGTCACAAAATAAATTTATATATTTCATTTAACATCGGAATTATGATTTAAAACAAAGTAAATAAAATAATTAACACAAATGTTATCATTAAATCAACAAAAAAAAATTTGTTTTGCCACAACATGAGCACCACCTTAACGTTGACAGTAGAATAATGAGGTAACATTGTTACAAAATTATTTAATATTACATTTACATTAATAGCATAACAGTATATTACATTATCAGCAACTTTAATTATTGCCGGCTTACATATTACAAAACGTTACTGTACTTGTAACACTAACACTGTTGGCACAAAGTTAGACTTTTATCTGTGTAGTATTCTTGAACTGATACAGCCAACAGCTCCGAATCCCACTTTTATGTAGGCAACATACTGTGCCAAAAGGGTGGAATCTATATTTTCAAATGCAAGGTTTTCACCTTTCGGTTCTCTCTGGAGGTTTAGTCTATCAACACAGAGCTCCCACAGTTACCTTAACAGTTTACCAGACAACGAACCTCGTATCAGGTAACACTGTGTACCATTGTTGCAGCCATCATGTCTTCATGAGGGTCCTCTTTCACTCGACGGCAGTGATCCGCTCGGCGGGGTAGTATAGTATATCCTTGCCTATTGTTACCCGCGGACAGTGCATGTGGTACGTTCTCTCTCATGAAGCCATCCCTCCACGGGAGAGGAACTTCCTTCAGGGCTTATCCAGTACACGGTGTTATAGGCTGTTCACGGTAAAATTAACACTTTTGAAAGTCCTACTTTAGATCTACTTGTCTGCATGTTGTGTATTCTTCTACCTTATGCACAATTAACATTGCCATGGGCCTCAACACTTTATTCATGAGTTGGTCAAGTTAAACTGCGGAATTATTAGTAAAGTCAATATTTTATAAATCTGCTCATCTTTATACACTGAGGCATTAAAAAAACAGAAAGCGTAAGAAATAATTTAAACTATCACAAAAGTTTACCTTACACTTTTTTTCGACTTTAGCGTATGGAACTACTTTCCATCTATCGTTACCAACTTTACCGGGTTCATGTTTCTCAGTGCGCCCGTTAAAAAGTATGCAGGCAGGGGCAGTGACATCTTTCTAAGGTTGATTTCAAAAGTGCTCACTTTATCGTGAACAGCCTTTAACCACTATTCCAGTGTAGCTAACAACGTGCTACAAGGAACCTCCAGCGGAAACCATTAAGTTCTACCCATAGTTAGAGGTGCGTCAAATCCGCAATTTATTTCCGTGGTAAGCTATACTTCAAGATTCTTTACTCTAGTGTTCACTTAACGATTAGATCAGAGTGGTTCTGACATGCCCAATTCAACTCTTTAGCCAGTAATATACAGAAATAAATAAATGTCAACGTACCTAGTGCAGCCAGATTGGATTTCTTTTTGTTTAAGACTCGTGCTATCACAGCAGCTAATTAATAAAGAACTTTATCTGATTACTGTAGGTAAATGGCTGAGGTATCTAAGCTGCTGTAAAATTTATTCTCGAAATTTTCATACCACTTTTCTCTACCCACAGTCTATCAATGAAATTTGTAGGTTTCTGTGCCTTTGCGCCAATGAGATCGTCTCCCATAATCTCTTTGCCTTTTAAGTTAGCTTTCCCCGCTTTACATATTTATTTGTGTGGGCTGTAGGCTGTATTTTTGTATCGGCGAACTGTAGGTTGCGAATGGATCGCAAGTTGAGTGCAGAAAAAGTATCGCGACAAAATAAATCATGTGAACAGTAGCAATGTCCTAGCCGCCCTTCAAGAAGGAGATTGTTCCAATGTGTACTGAGTACCATAAACGTTTCCGAAGTCAATTAATTTTACTCGGGGTTAAATTCTGTGTCCTCTCACCTCGACAACCAGAGCGTGCAGTATTCAATTACCCCAATAAACCTTTCCGACGTTGTGAAGTACTTTCAACATACAAGACGAAAATATATAATATTTATTACTTTAACGCAAATATATCGACTGTAGACCGTTTCGGCACCCATGGACTAGACATGGAGAATACGCTTAGAAATCGCAATAATCCTCCAGCTTACCCAGTAGTTAGAGAACGAAAGCCCCACTCTGGTAATACTCAGCTTTTATGGACACCTCCCATACCATTTTTCAGACGTTTTATTCTCTCAACACACTCGCGATCCGGCAGTGCCACTACTCATCTCACATTACTGTTTTTTTTTCTCGTAACAACATTAACTCTGATAACACTTACTTTGGCATTCTTTACTACTGAGAGAGTTTACGAGAACTTAAAAATAAAAATTAAAGCGTTTTTGTCCGAAAAATTGCCATATCGCCCATATTTTCTGTGCTCATTGGACTAAAAAGGATTGATGCCAGTTTTGTCATATGTTCGATGGACTTGGGAGGAAACTTGTTTATTAAACTGTTCTGATACCCTAACAAATTTAGTATGTGCAGATACAGACCATGGTAATATAACCGCCACTTAAAACTGGGTCTGTTTCTGTGTGCTGTAATTAACTTAACAGCTGATGGCGTCGATTCTCAGGAGCGTCGGTCAAGGGACACACTCTTACTTTGCGAAATTTTACTGTTGGAGGCTGGAGTGTTTACATTCCGTATCACGAAGTGTTCCCGTGCCTGAAAACAGACGGGTTACATTTTATCCAGAACTGCTTGTACTGCAATCCCAATCCCCGGCGCTGCCCATTACTAGTGATGCCGTAGAAAGTGAATTGCCAATAATTGTTTTCCAGAAATGCTTTAGCACTTGACGAGCTGCCTAGCCACCCCCTCTTCCCCTCACCTTAGCATCCCTCTTTCCCAAACGTATCTCCCCGCTGTTCCGCTATTCTCTTCTTCTGCTCCTCTGCTTCGCCTCATAACAACTCCCGGTGCCATCCATCTCTCCACTTCTCTTGGCTTCTCTACCGAATCTCTTCCCGAACCTCTGGTTTTTTTTCTTCCGCCCGAAGTTTCGGTGTTTCAGTCCGGTTCGTACAATACAAACCCATACGATTCTTATCCTTAACCCGTTCAGACCACTTTAAGTTTTCGGGTGTATGATAAAAAAAAAATTATACGTGGTGTACTTAAACTGACAAAGCAACGTGATTATTTACTACAGCCATTGAGCTGTAGACTTAGTGTCCGGCTACAGAAGAGTACAACAATTTGCGAATCAATTAGCCTAAAGAAAAAAAATATATGTGAATATTAAGGTTTGCACTCTACACTGCCAGCTAAAATTAAACTTCCTGCACGTTTAAGTTTGGATGTGATTGCCAGAAAGTACGGAAAAAAGCGTGTAACATTTTTCTGAATATAGGTACTCAGCAAATGCCGAAACCACAAAGAGGAAAATTAATTTTAAATATTTCATAGGCGTGGTTTTAAATAAAAACGGGAATAAGTCATATATTTTTCTTTTCTAACAACATGGCGATCTAACAATCATGCAACGCCGTTACTAATAACAGAAGCAGGCGCCCCCTCCCCTCCATGACTTTTCACTTCTTGTATTTAATAACGTTGAATTATTATTCTTCCTTGCTCCTCAGATGTAGCGTCCCAAACCTCTTGCGCGCCTGAGCATGTGCTCAATGTGGCCGTTTATAAAATCAGGCCTGAACAGGAGGCAAAATAATTATAACATACATGTTAATTTTCTTTCATTTGCACCTGCAAGTTTCTGTTTCATTCCGCGCATGACTTACCTCACCAGTAGGTAGAATATCTTGATCACATGACTACAATCAAGTGTAATGATACAACAGACAATCCCACTGAAATTTTTTTTGTATCTAGGTAGTCCGAAACATTAAAGGACTATTTTTGCTACATATCTCTTTGATACTTAACAGGCCGAGTCACAGAAATTAGGAATTTAAAATACACTTGAACAATCGCCTCCCTCCCCTACGTTTTATAATATATATATAGGTCTCAAAGCGGAGCTTCTGCGTTACTAAAATGCATCTAAAAAAAATGGATTCGGGGAGAAGCCAGGTGCTGATGTTCGTTAGAACACATGATCTTTTTTAAAAAGTTGATGCAGATCCCACCGACAACAAAAGTTTGAAAGCTATTTAATAGTGTGACGAATTCGACCTTTTTATACCATTGTTAATATTCATTTTAAAAAAAACTAACTAACAGTGGCGTTTTTCTTGCACATACTGAATAGCAATAAATTACAAAAACGGTTTTGTTTATGCAAGTCCTCAAAAACAGACTATAAAAAACTATAAATTAAAACGAAAACTTTTATTTTGCACTAATCTTGTGGCTAGCGTCACAAAATTTTGTAAAGGTGACTTCGAAAGTTATAAATCTGTCTCCAATATATTAAGTGGCTAATAAGTGTATATATAATAATACAATATAGAGTAATTAATTCAATGCCCTAGTTAAACTTATTTTACCAACAACTAAGTTACATATTTTTAGGCGTTTTATGTTTATATGTGTATATAAAATTATAATCCTCTATTTCTGTGTTGAGACACAAATGGCGTAATGACCAGCTTATGTCTATACTAGCTTTTACTCGCTGCTTCGCGCGCGTGTTTATAGGGATAAATAATGAATTTTCGTTACAATAAGTTTTATACTCTGAGCCACTAAGGCCCCACTTGGAATCGCTCTATCCACCGAACCACTGCGGCCCCACTTGAAATCGCTCTATCCACTGAGCCAATACGGCCGTACTTGGAATTTACAAAAAATACGAAATCAACAAATCCAATCCAAAGATAAATGTAGAGCCTTACTTATTTGTCTACCTTCTATCTTAGGTCAGTGTACAGTTACGTCTGTGTACATTTTCCCGAAGGAATGAGATATTTTCACGGGATAAAAAGTAGCCTATGTCACTATCCGGTCCTCCAACTATATCTGTGCAAAAAATAACTTTGATCCGTTGTTCCGTTTCGACGTGAAACAAACACACTTTCCCATTTACGTAGTAGTAAGGATAGAGGCCTATTACAAGCGTAGCAGCACGGTTTACCACTGCATTAAAGTTCCAACCGTGTGTTTATTTAATTTCATTACGAAAATTAAATTCGTTTACGCATTCTAACATTTTAACTATTCATAGTTCTTCCTCATTACAAGAAAATTAACTAAGGGCCAACGACTATGACGTAACTAGTAAAGGACACCAAAATACGCTTTCTAAGCTTTGAAACTGGCTGCTCACAGCAACAACAATATTTCTGAACTCGATGTAAATGGGTATAGTTTTGAGAATAAATATTGAGAAATTAATCGGAAGCAAATATTACGACAACGAATGGAATCACTCGTCACAGGAGCTTCAATTACGTGTGTCACACATAGGAACTATAGTCAGGTAAGTGTCCGTGCGTATTCACACGCACTTGTGTAACAATGTATTCTTGAGCCATAATCGAGGTGAAACACTTGTAACACAGAGCAAACAGAATATAGTACATCATGCTTAAGCACATGGCCTACTTACAATGTGCAATCGGCTTCAACGGCTTAATAGTGTGTAATTATCGGCTTCCTCTCATGAACGTAACAATAGTGGTGGGGAGTTACGAGCGCGAATGAGCGAAACGGCAGTAGAGCAGGGGGAAAGGCCACAATTAATGGTAGCTGACGGCTCCGCCCGACACGATAAAGAGAGGCGTGTCGCCTGAACGACACACTCCTCTGATACTACAACTTGTATCCTGCGAGGTGACTGTAAAGAATTTAATTTTATTCTAGAATCACAGTACGATAAATTTCGAAAAAAAATATTTGTCTCTGCTGTCTACGTAATGCACAATCGCGAAACAATATTTCACAGTACTTTGGGTACGATAAACACCCGTTAAACCTGCTGAATGCAACTTGCCCACTCTTTGCTAGTGTCCAGTTTGTAAGCTATTCCCATGTTCCTTGATGCCACCTCATTATACAAATATGCCAAGGCGAAACTATAATTTAAGTTTTAATTTATTTTCACGTCAACCCATTTTTTTTTTTACAGTAGCAGGGAACGAAAATATTATTATCGTTAGTAAATAATATACTTTTTAAAAAATTAACTATCCTCAGTTACTAAAACTTAGCTTCTATTATTTAATTTCTCACCTGAATCGATAAAATCAGGTAGAACAATTAAATAACCCCTCAATGACCATACACATCAAACCCATTATATTAAAAAATTAAATGCCGGTTTAAATTAATTGTACCTTTTTTGGGCATCACAGAATGAGGAGTCGGCTCTCCTTCCCACTATTAAAATTGAAACTGCACTCTTGATGTACGATCGCACTTCATATGTGATAGGAATCTGCTAGTGTAAGGCATATTTATATTTGGAATTTCAGGAATAAGGCTGCTTAGTTACTAAAAGTATATCTTTCCTAATGTTTTATCAACAAAATGTGAATTGAGAATTTATATGATTAAAATGTTAATAATTTATAAATAAAATAGAAAAATGGAATATACCCTTGATATATTACTACACCTGGGCTGCAACAGTGGTACAACTAAAAAAAATACGAATTTCGAGTTATTGCACTCTCTAGCATTGCAGAATAGTCATCTTTCCAGCAGTAACAGCCACTTATCCGTAAGTTCAATGTTACACCAACAGACGGCAGAAGTGTCGCTGTTACATTCTCTGCTTTGTCATATAAACTGGCTGCAATAATGACCCTTCTCAGGTTGCGCCTGAAGCTAGGCAGTAGAGTTGCGCGTTCTTCTCAACAATAGTGACACTTTTGTAAGTTGTGCCAGTGTTGCATCAGTATTGAATTTATTTTATGCGATCCATCTCTAATTGCATCGTTGTTACAGGATTATGTAAAAAGAAATACTCCCAATTTCTCCGTGTTGTGTCAGTCTAAATTCATAGTTTCAGGGCTTTTTACGTGATTTATTGCAGTTAATCTGCTGCAGTAGGAACTGAATAAGAAGCTTTAATATTCTAGAGTTTGTGTTGTTCTGTTGGCCATTTTACAGCCCTTGAGTCGTTATCGGCCGGGTCACGATATATAAAATGAGGGTAGTATTGTGCAAGAAATTCGTATCTAAAGTTTGTGGTTTAGACGAAGTTTCGTACCCACGGTCGCCTTATTAATCGTGATTGGAGTTTATTGAATAATTGTCAAGATAACAATTTAGACAGTAGATGTGGACACCATACTTAATTGAATACGGGGAATGCATACAGTTGAATCACATTAAAATGACCACCTGCTAGAAGTGTCATCTGTAGCACGTAGCAGATGACCTATGGCCCGTGACGTGGGCTGGTGAAGCGGATACGGTATATGCTCCGATCGACAGGCTGGCTGTACACATTGCGCGTCCTACTGCCATGGGTAAGGGAAGCGATTTAACCTAGTTGTAAAAAAGGGCTGGTCATCTGCTTTCGGGCCAAGGGGGGCAGGATTTCGGAAACAGCGACTTTTGTGAACTGTTCACATGCCTCTGTGGTAAAGGTGTATTGTGAGTGGACGAATGGCACCATTGGAAATAACCGTCGTGGAAACTGTGGAGCTACACGCGCCATTGATGTCCGAGGTGAACGTCGACTATGACGGTGCGTGACGGGCAACCGACAGGCTACAGTGGACCACCTCACCGTCCAAATGAACCAGGGAGCACCTAGACACGTATCTACTGTAACAGTTCAGCGAACTCTTCTGCGAATGTGGCTTCGGAGTATACGTAGGGTGATTACATCCATGCTTACACAGGTGCATCGACAAAAACGACTGGAATTTGTTTGAGAGTATGGCGACTGGAACGCTGCTGATTGGCTACGGGTAGCCTTCTCCGACGTGTCTCGTTTTCAGCTGCATAGACCGGATGGACGTCAGCGTGTCCGGCGAGAAACGTCGGAGAACCGACACCCTACATCCATTGCTTGACGAACACAAGACGCGGGGGGGGGGGGACAGTGTTATGGTCTGAGGAAATGTTCTCGTGGTATTATCTAGGTCCAATCATCCGTGTGGAAGGTATAGACCATACAAACCATTCCACAACAGACGTTAACTCTTCATTGACACTGATGGTCCACCTGTCGAAGCCATCGTGGGTTCTCGATGGGCCAATAATTCATTTTCCCCACATTCACTTGGCCTGAGTTGGAGAATGGCGATTCATAGGTATAATAAAATCCAAAAAGAAGTTCGGGTTCGTAATAACTTGATGCTGTGCCCATTGATAGAACTCTACACGAGTGTGGAAATCATTCCCGTACATTTATTGGTGTAAGTGTACATTATAGGGAAGGAACGTATGACGCTTAAGAATGTAATGTGCACTCGTTTAAGGAATGCCAATTTCGGCTTCAAGTTGGTATGTGCTGACATGTAGATTAACTGCTACATTAGCGAGAACAGCAACCTCAGCAGCTTAATCTGTGCGAGTTTTACAACGACTGCGTTTCTGTGGGTTCGAATTTCCCATTTCACAAAGCTTCATAACGAGACGGGAGAACATCTGTCTGGACGGTGGGTTAGTGTCAAGGTATCGCTTTCTGTAGAGTTACTCCGCCTGACTAACATTACGCCGACCTTCAACAGAATGAATGGTGAGTGAGCAAACAAAGCTATTGATAATGGTGATAACATAAATGTGGGTGTGTGTCTCGATACAGCTCACTTGAATGTACTACAATTTACTGTAAAAGAATACGAACACTATCGTCTGCTAATTTACATTCTCCATATATGAGCAGCATTTATACCTTCTCGTTGTTGGAGCACATTTCCATTACGACAACTCTCACCTTGCTGTGTGCTGTAATCGAGTGCGCACGGATGACTTATTGAGTAGTCGTCATGCCATGTGTGTTCCTTTATTTCCTCTAAGTGCATGCTCTGTGGAATAGGGTACGTAATTCTGGGTACCTGCATTGTTTACATCAATTTGCAGAGTGTCGTAATACTGTACTGTACCATGCAGCGCAATCGTGCCGCAAGGCATTACAAAACAGGTCTCCATGAACCCTCATGTGTCCCAATGCCTGTGGCAGTTTTTAACGATATGTTTATTAGACTGTTAGTGTTCAGCGAAGAGGCCACGTTTCATCTCAGAGGTACGGTGTACCGCCACAACGTACTTTTATGGGGATCACAGCAGCCACATGCCGTGGTCGAGCATCAGAGAGACTATTCAGCAGTAAATGTGTTCTGCACCATTTCCTGAGAAAAGGTTTATGGTCCGTTCTTTATTGCTGACAACAATGTCATGGGAATCTCATACCTGTAAATGTTGTAGAGCCAGCTTTTCCCGCAGTTACAGGCAGATTCCAATGATTTCATTTTCCAGCAGGATGGAGCGCACCACCGCACTGGTAATTGCAAGTTCGAACATCCGTGAAAACGAGCTTCCACACCGATTAATATTTTTAAAACATCAGATTTTAATCCATCCGAAGATATTTAAATAACTTTGTGTGGTGTCTGCGTCACCTACATGCCACAGAAGCATAAGAAGTATAAGAACGAAATGGAGAGTCAGTCTTCATTTAAATGTACTCGGCCAATTATTGGCTGCACGGTGTTATGTAAATGGTCCATTTACCTCATCGGCTTCTTCGTTCTATGAAGGATTGCCTACTAGTCCAACCACCAGCTAGCAATTTTGTATAGCGTTAATATGATGTGCCGTCTTGCTGGCACATTCGGTGGGAGTTCGTCGTATACACTTCATTGTTCCTCGGTGTCTTGTGTCAGAAGCAGACGGACTGCCAGGAGTGAAATTGAAAACCCACGAGGTTCCCGTCTCAGGTAGGGTCATGTATTGATGAGAAGAGGTGGGCGATAAGCGAAGCCGTATACCCAACCCCACGGCTATACCCGTCGCTCCGACCAGTCCGAAGAAGGAATGAGGTCAGACGAAATGGAATGTAGATGCAGAGGAATGAAGATGGATAGGAAATGGGAGAGCCTGAAGAAACCTACACACCATGGCAGTGTCCGCCACACTGCGCACAAGAGAACCCACTTCCGAAAATCACACGCCCGCCTGGGATACAATTAGGGACCTCAGTGGTGATAAGCCCATGACTAACTGAGCCAATCTCTGAAGCACTTTAAAATTTCCATATTTTCGGAAGTTTCGAAACGCTACCCGTAATGACGTAAAACGGAGTTTAGATACGTAAATACAAAATACTGAACGTCTCAGTATTTTCTATAGCTTCGGGTTTTGGGGCGTACAATGCCATGTTTACACGAAAATTTCTACACCAACCAGAATATTATATGTTGTGCGGCAGTCAAGGTATTCACGCTACTTAGACCTGTTACATCAAACATCAAACAGTAGCATCAGGTATGTGTTACAGTAAGCAACACTTAAAAAAAAAAAAATGTTACGCTCTGCTATTTAAACTGTGGTTGTATGTGGGTAGCTCGGGTTCAAATCTCGCTCCGTCTTAACGCGATTTAAAATTATAAAATTTTTTTAATTCACAGCAGAACACCCCTATTAATAAAATTAAATATCTTTTTCTCGTAATTTATACAATAATACCGAAAGTGGAGAAAATTGATAACATTTACGGAAAAGTCTGCAAATTCATGGAAAGTTCTGAGAATGTACGAGAAGTCGGTATTTGGAAAAGCAACATGACGGTATGTCCGCGGAGGGAGAAGAGGGTGTGTCCAACAGGACGCACGTCCTCGCACTCTACGCGGCACAGGTTTCACGGCCCGAATGCTGGTACACCCTCCATCCTCTCGCACTCTAACTGTGCTCGGTAGAGTAGGACAGTGCACAGCACTTCTTCCTCTTCTGTTCGAGTCATTCACTGTTCTTAGTGCTGTACTCGGTATTATACCGGTTTTCTCAGTAAAACCTGTCCTCTTTGCCAATCAAGGATATTCCGACTTATTACATTGAAGCCTTTACTCGAATACCCCCTCATGGTTCCTCAGAAAGTTCTTCTTGCCACTTGTCGTATTCTTCCAACCTTCTGCCAGTTTTGAAGAGCTTGATATTTTAGTATATTTGCCAAATTAAAGTGAATGCACTTTTTTTTCTGTGGTCCCTTGCAGCCATTGCCTTATGGATTCTGTTTTCATGCTCTCTGCGATGACGTGCTGATCACACAGCGGGGACTCCACCAACCGCAGACTATGAAGTTTGGCCTTGAAGTTTCCGTGGCCAGTGTATATTTGTACACTCTAATGGTTGAGTGTGATCAATTCAATTCGAAGTCTGTTCTCACACTCGGTAACAGCTCGTAGGTGACTCTCCCTTTCTTAGAGGCGTCCCATTATCCTTGCCTTTTCTGTAGAACTTCGTCCATTACCTCTTGTTTTTCTATATTCGATAGTCTGTCAGTCCATGATATCTCCGCCACAATGCCGCTGTATCTAACCAATTTATCCACTGGTAACGCCCAGCCAGGGCAGGAAGTGACTCATTGGACATTGTCATATATGTATTAGTGACAATCTGCAGTACTTCCCTTTGAGCACTAATGAGCTTCCTTTTATGTCTCGCAAGCTCAACTCTATTAAGCCATATAATGACTCCATATGATATAATGTCCTCGAACACTGCCTTATATCTAAATCTAAGTGTTATAAAATGCCCCAGCTTGTGTTACCAATACTCCTTAATCTCTGAATGACCACTGTAGACTTTCTGAGAACTCAATTTTCAATCATAACGATTCCCAGATATTTCATCTGATGCACACACTCCACCGAGTTGCCACCAAAGCGTAGTCGCCGGCCTATGGAGTTTCCCTTTGAGCTCTCTCCGCGGCACAGCTGGACCGGGCTCATCCCCCTTCCCTGGTGTGTATGTCGGGGTGGGGGGATCGATAGCCGTGGTTGCGGCGCGGGCCGGCCAGGAACCGCCGAGAGTCCAGGGGGCCGGGTGTTCGACGTCTAGTGCTGGCTCCTTGCCAGGCCGTCCTGTCGACGTGGCTACTATGTCTCGCCGAGGCTGGTGGGAGGCTTGGGACAGCCCACGCCGTCCTTCTCCACAGAATACTTACTAGGGTAGCATCCTGGCACTAAAAAACAAAGCTTGGCGTGGCACAGAGGACTATTTTACAGAGTTTTTTACTTCGCATGATTTCAGTTAAATCACAATCTTGGGCAGAAATGACGAAATAAAACATGTTGAGCTAAGAGATTTGAGCGGCTCGTAACAACGAGGTCTTGAGAGCCGAAAGAAGAAACCTTGAATATGTTAGTTACAGATGGGAAACGAATCAAGTGAGAAAAATAAGCTGAATTCCGAAATAAATGTTAGATGTTCCCTGTATTTTGACACGCTGGGTTTTGCAAAATTCAACAAACCCCTTCATGTCATTGGTTAGGGCATGGTTCAGTTGTTCGAAGCTGCCCATCTGGATGGCATATGCGATGTCGTCTGCATACATGAACTTTCTTGCTATAGAGGGTTGTAGGTCGTGTACGTATAGATTAATGAGTAGGGGGGGGGGGGGGCTAAAAAACTTCCTAAGGGCAATCCGTTTTTCAACCTCATTAGGCTACTACTCTTTCTGTTCATTAAGACCTGCATGAATCTGTTGCTCAGTAGGTTGCACATGAGATCGCAAGTGGTGATACATGGAATGACCTTTAAGAGCTAGTATAAAAGGCCTTTTTTTCCGTACTGTGTCGTATGCAGCGGTTAGATCTACAAAGACTACGCCCGTTTTCAGCTTGTGTTGAAAACCTTCTTCAATGAAGTTCGTAAGAGTTAAGACTTGGTCCGTGCAACTTCTACCATTTCGAAAGCCTGATTGGTCGGGTGGAATTATTCTGTATATGACTGGACTTATACGATTATAAATACGTCATTCAAATAGTTTCAGCGTCACTGAAAGTAGAGCTATAGATCTATAGCTTTCGGACAGATCAGAAGAAGACTGAAACCTAGCGTCACAAAAACCGAAGTTGCATGCTTTCATCTGAACAACAGAATGGCCAATGCCAAACTTGAAGTGGACTTTGACGGTCTACTTCTCAAGCACAACTACAAGCCGAATTATTTGGGATTGGTTCTTGACAGAACTCTGTCATATAAACCACATCTTGAAAGTCTGCGTGCTAAATTGAGTTTCCATAGTAACATCATTCAGAAGTTGGAGTCATCATCATGGGGAGCGAAAGCCAGTTGCCTTCGTATATCCAGCTTGGCATTAGTGTATGCAGCCGCAGAATATTGTTGCCCTGTGTGGATTAACAGCAGTCACGTGAATCTAGTAGACATCCATCTAAACTCTGTCATGCGTACCATCTGCGGCGCAGTAAGATCAACACCTGTCATCTGGCTACCTGCTTTGCCTAACATCTTTCCTCCCAACATTAGGAGGCAGAAAGCACTGTTTGCGGGAATATGTTAAGGCAAGGAACTCTATTGTAACCCCTCTGCATGAAGATCTTTCAAGGTATGTTTCTTCAAGTCTTAAGTCAATAAAACCGCCACTGAAACTAGCTGAAGACCTAGACACGAATGGTTTCTACCCAGATTTGGAGTTGCAGCAAAGATGAACCGATTCGAACATAAGCAGTTCATTGTTCGCGTTCGGTGAATAGAGGAAAGACGAATTTATGCTTGATAGGAAATTGTGGTGTACCTTGAATAGACTTCGGACTGGGCATGGTCGCTGTAATTCTATGTTGCACAAACTGAGACTCAGAGAAGACCCATCCTGTCCCTGCGGTCATGGAGATCAGACCATACGTCATCTTCTCCTAGAATGCCCTCAGTTATCATGCCCTGGACCCACTGATGATATCAAACATTTGTCTGCTGACGCGATAAAGTGGTTGAAGTCACTATATTTGATTTTTATTATTTTCTTTCCAAAATTGAATTGATGAATCATACGCTATAATAATAATAATAACAACCGGGGTTTTGAAACACTGAATCTTGAAATTACGTTATGGATTATTGTGCATACATCCAAAAAGGCGGAGATATCTTCCCTTAAGGCGGACGTCTATCTGAAGCTACGATCACTTTTGAGGGTGAGTAGCGCAGAAGCGCTTCTGTCACGAGCGTCAAGACAAGTGCACCATCGCTGCTACTCGCAAACTCTCAAATGGCACGCAGCTTTCTTGTCGTGTTGCTTGTACTTATGCGACTTCAAGCGGTTAACATATAATTTAATTGGTAGAATGTGTGTAGCAAGATATAAATACAGGCTACCACCGTAGTTTCGCTCGTTCCCGGGCAGTATGTTTTCAAATACAGTAGAGTTCCAGTAGAACACGACAGCACAATGGCGTCACTGCTCAGCTACATGTGGGAACGCTGTTCGCATACCATCGCTTCGTAAATAACCAGCAGACCAATATTGAACCTTTCGTAGGACGCAGTTGCCAATCAGAGGCATGTTCCGTTGCTACAGCCTCGCGCAGTCTATCAGAGAATCAGTACTCTCATATCAGAGGAACAGCCTTACTTTCCCTCTGTGTACTTACTCCGTAATCTGACGTCATTACGCCTGCTGGTCATTGTCGCTTAATACCCAAGTACGTAGAGGCTAGTGTGGTACACGTGTACCGAACACTTAGAGCACAGGGGCCATGTTGGTGTAGTGGTTAGACTACTCGCCACCCACCTAGGCAAACCGGATTAGATTCCCGGTAGTGTCACTCCCGAATTTTCGCAAGTGGTTAGGCGGATTTTCTCAGTATCTGCCTTTCCGCCGCCCTTTTATTCCGGTGCCACTCCATACTCACCTCAATCACCCTCATCGACTCTTAATACCTCGCTGTTAAGAGCCACCCAAATTTACCAAGTAGCTGGAAACTCTTAACCACATTTATTATCACATTATATGTTTTAACGCCTATATTTTAAATACGACTGGCTTACTGTGTTTAAATAATTATCATAAATATATCCTCAATACATAACAAACTAAAATGTTGCGTGCTTCCTAATATGGTTTCATATAAAAACATCACAGTTCACCAAAGAAGTTACCTGAAGTAGGGTGGAATAATGTTTCTAAAGGCCGTTATATATTTGGAATAACCATAATCAAAACCATACCCACTGCCACATCCATAAGTAGAAATCCTTGCTACAACTAACATAATAGAATCAGTGTATTTCATGATATGTAGAGTACAATCACACCATTTCGAAATGTGAATCATTAAAAAAATTGTTTTTATGTCACCCATTTTGCCACTACTTTACACGTAAAATGTTTACAGAATCTGTATTTTATATTAACAAACCTACCCATTTTATTATCTCCTCACTTATTTTGGTTTTGTTGTATTCATTGGAAGGAATATGTGAGTAGACATATGAACACAAGGCAAATTAATGTATATTTTCATGAACCGAAATGTATGTTTATGTTAGTGCAATATATGTCTTTGTGCAATTATAGAGGTGAATAATTGTGATTTGCAACGCATAGGTTCTCACACAAGAGAGTTTAAAATTCACCAACTACGCTACTATGCAGTGGCAATAGTTATGGCTCTGGTTATGTGTACTTACAGTTAACAATTAATGTAAACAATTAATAGCTGAAGTTATTTCAGTATTAATTAGCACATCCTTAAGAGCGTTGAAGTGTTTTAAATGTGTTCGCATTTTTTACAGCATTTTGAGATAATTGGCAAATTAATTCCAACTGTAATTGAACGAAAACATCAACTTAATGCAAAAAATATTTTAACATATTTTACATATACATGTTTGAGATTTTTGCTTTGAATGTTGCTACAAACGAATTTCAAAAAGTTATTTTAACACGAAGTTTGATTTTGGCGTAAGTAGGCCTGTAACATTTAGTGATATCTTCAAGTATTTTCTTTGAGGTCAGAATCTTGGCTTGTCTGAAATTAAGATTTAACTTCGTTATACTTCAACTTAGAATTTTACTGTAAAATTAAAACTAAACTAAGCGCCAACCACTTATTGAATTTTAGTCGAAACATTTTATTTACGTAACCAATTTTAAATATTTTTGAAGCAAGATATAAAGTTATAAATCCCATAATTATTATTATGACATTTTGAAAGTTAATATTGCTCGGTTTTCTGCATTTTTATTAGGACACTGTTTGATGTAGGACAACAGTTTATCATTTCTACTACTATAAATATTCTGAGGATCTACGGTAAGTCGCAGAATATTTGAGAATACAGATGTGAAATAGACGCTTATCTTCAAAATTCCAGTCACAAACACCAACAAAATGGTGTCATTAGGCAGTAACATGTCGGTACGTCGTTCACCAATCAGCTCCTTGTGCTTGTAAGGCGGCAGCTTAGTTATAGGCTGTTCACGGTAAAGTGAGCACTTTTTAAGGCCTTGCAAAAATTTTCCTTTTAGTCAATTTTCATCTTTCATCAATCATCATCAATGTATACATTCCACTCTTCTCAAAAATTAACGTGTGAAAATGAAATTAAATACATTTATTAAACTTTTAAGGCTGCTGGAAGGGCCTTAAAAAGTGCTCACTTTACCATGATCAGTCCATACAAATGGTTCTTCCGGAGCACGCAGCAGCCAATCAGACACACGGGCCTTCTTCAAGAGCCTCGCGCAGCCAAGCAAAGAACGGATACGCTCACATCAAAGGAACCGCCACGCCATTTCTTCTTTGTGTCATTAGCCTATCTATGTAATCCGTGCTTAATTTGCGATTATTATAAAAAATGTACATGTACCATCAACAAGGCAGCAAGCTCACATCCAGTATAGTTGCAAGTAACTATGTTAATTCCTTCAGGGAATCACGTAGACTGTAGAAGATAAAGAAAATAATGAAAATTATTTCCTGTGAGTATGCAAATTTTATGTTAAAGACATTAAAGATAGAGTTTACGTTACAGGTTATGCACGGAAATGCTTAACATGGCGGATAAATTCGATTATAGTGGACTACGAACCACTTGACGGAAAAACTCGGAGCTCATAGACCAGGCACAAACCATCACCTATTCGGCTTCTTCGCAGCTTAAATGCGACTCTTTAACGAAAACGGTTACAGAAAACCATAATATTGAAACTTTAGTTATTTGGCATCAGAATCGTACGTCGTATAATGAGTTAGGAACCTATCATTTGGCGTTAGAGTGGGTAACACGATAGGTGTTTTAGAAGTAGGCCTATGTGTTTTTTTCACATCTACGCTCATCAGATACGCTGGATAAGTCTGGACAAATAGGATACATCCAGTACTTGATTGGCTTAATTCTGTGTGGATGAGCCGAACGTGAGAATGAGCTTTGACTGTGGCAGCAGCAACGAGCACGTAACCTCTGCTCCTGTAAGGATATTGGGAAGTCTGGAGAAATGTTATACCATGAAGTAATAGGGTCTCTAGTAATGAGTTCCGCATTTAATAAGTTGTTATCATGCTCTTGTTCCCTATTGCGTAGCTCTAAAATTATAAAACTCGTAGCGAAAATGTCATATTTATTCAATTATCTGGTAAATACGTATGAAACACGAATTAATGTATATGCATTTTTTTATTTTAACACTGCACAGTAAGTGAGCCTGTATTTAAAAGTGGTGTCATCGTATAGTTTATTAATGAGAAAGGTTAAATACAATGAAAATCAGAAAATGAAAAATGAGCGTACAGGATATCTTTAGTTATAGCTTTGGAGCAATATGTTTACTGAGTTAACTCTTACCACCATTATTGATATCTTACTTCTACTTCATTAAACGAATGAGATTTCCACATTAAAAAAAAAGATAAACCGTCGGTACTTTTCAGCTGCATAAGAATGCTTCCGCACTTATTCTCATCCGCTCCCCCCCCCCCCCCTTTTTTTTCTCGATTTACGGAAGGGCCTATTACATGAAGGAAGCGAAATTCCCTTTCACATCCTGACCTTTGCAGTCGGGCAAAAAGTTTTGCGGTCTTGCTTCAGGGTGATGGATTGCAAACGACTGCAGGACGCTGGCTGTCCGTCAACTACATTCCCTTCCCGCTTCTTTCTGTCTCGCTAACTGCTCTCCTCTTGACCACGCTTTCTTTTTTTTATGGGCCGAAAACATGCACCCAACACAAACGCAAACTAACCCATCTGTCTTCCATCGCTAACCTTGGTCAGCTTTCAGCTCTTTCCTTCCTCCGCATTTTGTTATTCGAACACAAGTTTCCAAAGCCTCGGGACAGCCGAGCTCCGAAACACATGCTAGTACCGAGTGTATCCTGCGAATCACGCGGCTTCCATCCGACCGCACTGGGAAAACTTGTTACCTAATGCAGTAACCAAATTTCTGTAATGACAACCCATCTAGAGTGTTGGTACAGAGTAAATTATTTTTGTATAATTTACAAACAATTTTTTGTAAACTTGTTGCCAAAATATTCTTGTATCACAACCAGTAAAACATTGCATCTTTGCAAGACACTACTTTTATAACAGAAACAAGATATTATATGCATCTCCAGATTCATAATAAATTAGAACTTTACGGGACTTGCTTATAAAAGTTCAGATTTGGGTGTAGAATGGAGAGTTTTGGGTGGCTTTTAACATCGAGGTCTTGAGAGCCGATGAGGGTGAAGCGAGGTCAGTATGGAGTCGCACCGGAATGAAAGGGCGGGACAGCACGATCCCCACATACGAAATTCCTGGAGCTACCTCGCCGGGAACCGAACCCGGTTCACCGATGTGGGAGGCAATCAGCCTAACCGCTAAACCTAAACCACTGCGGCTGTAAATTTGCTGTAATTAAATTGTACAGTTACAGAAGTAATCCTGGCAACTACTTCCAAATATTTTTTTTGTAAAATACAAAAAGAGGTTTACAGTACATCTATAGCAATAAGTGGGTTCGTACAGAAGTCGAAATAGCAATAGATAGTAACAGAAACGTAACTGTCTTTCCTGGCCATGTCTGTGATTGTCCCTGCAACCAGTGGCGTGAGGTGACCTGTTGCAAGGTAAGCTGTTGCTTGCTCACTACTGTACATTCTAGGTGCACCAAGCAGGAACCAATAACCATTGCGGAGCCTAGGGAAAATAAATGTATTCCGACCACTCACAACCAACAGGCAAGGGACCAATTATACACGTCCTGCGGAGTCACCTGCCGAAGTACGTTTAAGTGGTGGAAGTGTAAACTGCAACAGGGTATTACACAGACCTAACGCGCCAGCTTACCTTGCAACAGTTCACCACACGCCACTACCTGCAACTGTAAACGTAGTTCCTAGAATATACCAACCGGTTCTTGCCATACAACACAGGTTATTGCCATTGTGTAAAGATATACCTAGAGTGGACTTCTCCAGGTTAAATTTCCTGACCACTCCAGCTGTAGTTCGAGGGATGAACACCACGTCGCGCTAGTCCATTTCCGTGGCGTGAGCGTGGAGAATGACGGCGGCTTTGCCACATTTACATCTACCCTCTCTCTCTCTCTCTCTCTCTCTCTCTCTCTCACTCTCTCTCTCTCTCTCTCTCTCTCTCTCTCACTCACTCATACTACAGCTCTGTCACCCCACAGTCCCAACGCCACAACAGTAGAAAGTGTTCTGATTTTCTGCTATAACCTGAAGTTGGGACAGACAAGATGGCGGACACCCGAGTGCCTTTCTCGCGTAGAATATATTCGTTTACGAAAAGATTACAAGTTCTGTAAAACATATGAATGAACAAAATGAAACATAATGTACGCATAAGTAACGGGAAACGTTCCATATTACTCATACGGTCAAAATAAAAGAATAAACACCACTTTGTATACTACGCGAGAACTGTGGATTTATTTTCTATATAAAATCTATTCACACTTTAGTACTGTAAATGATTTGTGTAGCTCGGTGAATTAGTGCACAGGTATGTGCATCGTAATTGTAGATTTCAGATTGTAGACGAGCAGTGGGTGTTTGCTAATCACATAAATTGTTTTCCAAAGTAGATAATTTGATCTGTACAGCGTGAGTAATATTAAATGGCACACGTGAAAGCCTTAAGTTTAATATTGTAACAGTTCTGTCTTATTTTGGCCGTATAACCGTAACAGCGTGTTTAATTATGGAGAGCACAAGATTGATTATTATGCTGATTAAAGATACACATTTAAAAACAGGGGCGTATCCGTGATTGGGGGAGGGGGGGGGGGGAATATTGGGACCTACCCTCCCCCCCCCCCCCAATATTCGAAATAAAAATCACATTTGAAAACAAAATGACAAGTTTATTATATATGTTAATTTAAGGAATACGTGATGGGTCTTGAGCATGAAGAATGTTTATAGCATTGTGTGGTTCCATATCTGCACATGAAGCTATTGATTATAATAAACTTGTAAAAATACAAGGTTTTGTATTTTGTTCAAAAATACAAAAATATACATAAGAAATCTCTTTCCTCCTCCCCCCCTCTGCCAACCCAGCTACACGACTAGACTATATTCCCAGCTACGCCCTTGTATAAATAATATGCCAATGTTTAAATGAGTGGCATAAATGTCCGTCGTACATACATGTGAATACATTACCTTGTTTTCCATACATAATCAGTGCCGTTACTCATGATTTTCCATACATTAATAGTACTCGTACGTTAAAATATAAACCAATGCAGTCTTCAGGGAAAAAAATAAATAATCGTCGTACTTTTGCATGCACCACAAAGCACCTACATATAAAATTTGGTTGCATGTGTACCCCTGTCCCCTGCGAGTTGTTTTTCCTACCATTTAAAAGTTTCTATTAGCACTTTAGGTAACGTGTGGGTATGAATGGATGCGTTCTTTCTTCCCTTTCTGTTGTGCCCATGAGTATAATAGAAAGTAGCAGAAATTGGGCATCGTGTAAGTACGGCTTAACCACTCACGACTCTCGCGCATAATTTAGGCACTAGAAACCTCTTAAATAATTTTTAAATATCAGAAGAATAAATGTTTTGCAAATATGATACACTACATACATCTAGTATTAAACTAACATATTACAATTAACACTGTTAAGTGGTAGGGGAACACTAATAAAAAAGATAAAATACCCACGATAAATGAAACGAATCTACACTTTCTGTATGAATTAACACTCCTTCTTAAGGTGATCGTACATGCTATAAAACATATTTCGTTTGTTTAGTATAATCGTGCAAACAAAACAAGTGGTCGTTAACGAAAAATTCTTTATTCATTCAACAAAACATGGGGCACACAGAACATAACTACTTAGGAAAAGTAAATTATAATTATGTAAATATGCCACAATGTGGACACACAAGAATGCCCTACTGTCACAAATCATTCCAATTTAGTGTTCGTAAATTGTTGTCATTATCCATTTGTAGGCTAGGAGACGACAAACATTCCAGAATACACGAAAAACTTTTGACACAGTCAAGATATTTAGCAATATTTCTGTTTTCCTTGGTAACAACTGTACACTATGAACAGTGAAATGTATTGATTCGACTGCGTTTATACACACCTGCACACCGTAATGCAGCGTAAGCTGCGACGTCTGAAGTAAAGCTGGATTAACAATAGAAAGATTTAATTATTATATTATGCGTTAAGATGTGTACAGAAGAAACGAATGTGTGTTCTCATATGTTTTGATTCGCAGTGGAGCCGTATCAGGTCGTTTGCGTTGGTGGGATGTCCTTAAGCATTGAAATAAATAGTTGTATTTTATGTCTTTAGAAAAAATGTTGAAGCTACGACCAATCAGTACATAGCAGTTGGTGTTGTTGGTGGGAAACTGTTATTTCCAGTAATGTAAGTATACACCAATATAACAAAGGCGTGTATGAGCTCATGTTGAGGATTATATTTGTTCACGAATAATAAGCTTCTCTAATAGCAAATGTCGGCTTAGAAGTATGATCTGCTTCAATATGGTTGTTACTTACGAGGTGTTGTTAGGAACAAAAGTGAACATGACAGGCTTGCTGCCTGTTTAAATTCACTGGAATTAAGAATTAAAACATTAATGGAAAACTGCAAATACAGAAGACGTGTTTCTGTATGACAGAGAAGCACCTACTGCATAATTATAAATGCATTAGGTTTAGTATTGTAAACGTAGGCCGTTTCCGAAATGGCATATTGTGTTGACAAAATGATCATGGGACCCGATATGTTATAGAACATGGTGACGTATTTCGTAAATTGATATTTCGTATCATATATATAGTGGATATTATCAAAAATACAAAATTACAAAATCAAAGCCATGTTGGTTTTGACATTCAGAACACATGTGCGAATGCGTATTTAAAATGTTTTTTTTTTTAGAACAAATAGCTTTTCATAAAATACGCTAGACATGTTTTAAAAAGCAAGTGTTGTGCTTTGTTTATATATTTTGCAACATATGTTTTATTTTAAGTCTTGATTTGATATTATATTATTGTCTTGTTTATTAACATATTTGCAGCATTCCAGTAATGATCGTAGAAATATTACGTCAATTTTTGAGCATTAAATTTATATGAAACATGTCTTCACTATTAATGTAAGCATGTGTTGCCGTGAGTGCTAAACAAGTGACTGTCGACAACGTCCATATTGAAACCTACGAAATAACAAATTACAAAATAACGAATTTGTCCTTACGGACACGGCCTTAGCTTGACTATTAGTGATTGGCACCGAGTCATTGCATTCAACTGATGTTTAGTGCAGAAATAGTTATATTTTGTAATGCACGTAGTCTGGAAGTAGAATATAGAATATTGTGACTCTTTGTTATGCCTAGTTCTCATGCGTTCGTTAGTGTTAACATTACTGATAATCAATACAGAGTAAACGTTTTTCCCATTGTTATGTGTCCGAGGTTTCAGTGTACAATATACAATAGTGTGCTGTGTTACACTCGGGTAAATATAAACACACACAGCTGCCAACTTTTCACACAATATTTACTTATGCACATCATTATTGTAAATGTGAATCTTACGGAGACGACAGTTATACTGTCGCTTTAAAACAAACATCTGTTAGAGCTGAGCCTTAAATTTTGTCATTAATGTCCTTTTTCCCGCAAAGTGCAAAAGGTTTTCTGCTTAATGAGATGCACACTCATACAGCGTTCGCATTCGTCTACGTACGAAAATGTTTTACATGTTTCGGGAAATGACATGCGCACGTACACGGGGAAACGAATGTGTGTACGTCTCGCGCTCTTACAGCCAATTAGCTACTATTATGAAAATCGATTTATATGCAGCTCATAATTGTAAATCCTAATATTTCTTTTTATAAAGAGTGGAATGGAGGCATTACCTTTTGAGAAACGCCACTGAACAACGTTCTTAATAATGTATACTCTCTAACCTTTAATGATCTAGAGAGCCGGGATAAATATATCCAGTTTTCATCGCGATTAGTTATAAACTGTGACATTGAATGTGTAGTTAATATGCAGAACAATGAGAACACTGCCAGTGTTTTTACAAGGCAAGGAATGCATAAGTGAAAACGTTATATCAATATCCGACATTAAATTTTTATTAATACCAATATTAGTGTTAAAAGGAAATTTACCTCTAGTTGTTACCAGTTTTAATGATACATTACTGATAACTACGTTTACTGACTCAAATATAGATTCATTTCTTTCTTGTAAAAAGTCTATGATTGGTTAATAGGAACACTTTCATTGTCTTACGCTTTCCAGCTACAGCTCCTAATGGATTAATAATTCTAAAGCTATGCGCCTACGTTACAGCAGATATTCAGTATGTGTTTTCCATCAAAATGCTTGTTCAGAATCTTATCAGCTAACTAGTTGCTGTAAAGGATGCAAATACGTATGCCTATCGGAATGTATCACGTACCGAGTCGAGCGGAGTAAGCTTATATACATAAGTGCATTCCTTGGCTCGACACAGCCTTAATAACACTCGAATCGACATATTGAACGTAATGATAATTTGTACGAACAGTCACCTACGTAGTAGATCCCAACTCTAATCTGTAAACACTGTGTTCTATTGAAGACACTCGTGCGTCTAGTATATATTTCTCCATTGTTGAACAATTATTTACTGTCCATTTCCTTTCACATAAGAACGGAACGAAAAGTTTACTATGATGTATGACATCATTCATGATTAATTAATATGACGTTTGTAATTGTAAGTGTCAACAGTACTCGTATTTTATCATGAACACATAAACTATATTAAAATAATATATTATAATTAAGAACAATTACCGTCGTTAATTTATGATAATTTATTTTCACAGAGGTAAATAAAACCAATGAGTAGTTTATATTGCTGCATATTTCCGCAAACACATAATTCTACGACAGAAACGAAACACATGCCTTGGCCTCCAGTAGTAAATCATGAGTTGGGTATTCACAGCTACAACGAATGCTGGTAACTCGCTTGTGACAGGCTCGCCTCTGGCAGAACTTGAACAAACACGTGGATGAGCCGAGGCCAGGGTTATAACATACTTTTACCAGCTGCGGAATTGGCAACACCGCGCGGATGACGTCGTCGAGAACACTAGCGCTCCTCTGAATAAACAGCGGAACTAACACATAAAACTGGTCAGACTTTTTCCTATCCCGTGGCCACTCCAGTGTATATCTTTACGCAATGGTATTACTTCAGTAGAATCGCTTGAACAATATTTCGATTCTTCCCTCAACACAGACGTTGACAATGTAATACAGATCTGATTGACCCAATCAAACGCCATAATGTATTCTCCCGCTGAAACGCCGTCAATAACCAAAGGAAATCTACGTATGTGCCTGTTACATATTGACATGTAGCCTGACAGAAAAGTTTTTCACGAAAATCGGGGTCCGTGACAATACCCTGTAGTCATTGAAATATGTTTTTAGCTTTAAGGCTGCTGTATGTACCTATATGTCTGTCTCTCTCTCTCTCTCTCTCTCTCTCTCTGAAAGTTACAAGAACTAGTTTATATACTATAGGTAGGGACAGGTGTCTTTCGCGAAAATATTTCAAGACAAATAAACTCCAAAACACTTTAGTTCACATGCGCTTTCTTGGTTGGATGATTTCAAATTTCACGTGCCTCAAAGTGTCTGTCCGCGATTCATGGACGTTCAGTACAGGAGTACTTCATTATGATTGGTCCAGTCAAATGACGCAGTTAATAACCAAAGGAAGCTGTGGTTATGGACGTAGGATATTCAAGTATAGAATGAGCTTAAAGTTAGGTAGGTAATTCGGCTTAACGTCTCGTCGACAGCGAGGTCATTAGAGGCGGTGTAAGTTGCACAGGGAAGAGGGATTGGGGAAAGATTGGGAAGGAATCAGCCATGGCCTATGTTAGGCACCCATCCCAGCAATTGCCTGGAGAGATTTCGGAAAACCATGGATAACCAAAATCAGGATAGCCGCACCTGGAATCGAACCCGGGTCCTCCCGAATGCGAGTCCATTGAGTTACCACTGCGCCGCCTCGCTCGTTTTGAGCCAGGTTATTATTACTCGCCGAATGGCATTCGATGGAAGTCGAACAGACTCCAGTATCATAATAATTTGAAGTGTCTATAGTGGTACTAAATGAAATGGAAAATTTTGTAACCGCCAACTGGAAGTAAAAAAAAAAAAAAATTGGAGTAGTGGTATATTAAAGAACTAGAATTCATAAGGCTGTGAGGTAATTACAACATTAGAGAAGATGTGACCAGTCTTTCGAAGAAAATGTGTTTATGCGCTGAGTGATAATGCAGTAATTACACAGCAATCGATGTTCCTGGTAGGCTACACTGTGCTGGCAAGTTAGTCTCTTCTCTGACGGGTTAACGCTACACTGACGATAAACACCTAAGAATGCAGGAATGTAACAACCGCTTACATCACGAGCGCCAGCCGCACACCCCAGAAAAGCGTCCGGTAACTTACACGCTGTTCACTGTAAACTGAGAACCTTTGAAAGCCTTTCTTGAGATATACGTGTACGAACACTGTGTATTCTTCCAACGTATATACAATTAACTTTGATATGCGCCCAGTAACTTTATTCATGCGTAGGCCAAGTGAAACTATGGACTTATTAAACAGTAAATGCTTTCCAAATGTTTTTAATTCTTACACTTGTAAGAATTAAAGCAAAATGAACTATTTCAGTATTCACAAATGTTACCCTAACACTTTTATTTAGACGTTAAGACACAGGATCTGCTTCCCCTCCGTCTTTGCCAACATGGCTCCGCGAACGCCACGCATTGTGCCTACTAAAATATATGTAGGTATAGAGGTAGTGACATTTTTCCAAGGTTTGTTTTCGAAAGTTATCAATCAACTATGAACAGCCTATACCAGCCGGTATCCGAGCCAACGGCGAATATTTCGCGACACGCTGTAGCCAATCAGATTGAAGGCGCGTTCCGGAGCCTTGCGCGGTCAATCTGGGAATAGCTTCACAGGAATCGCCATGGGATTCATCTTCTGTGTCCTGTCCTGTGAAAGAGGTTTATTGCTTGATATAGTCCATTCATGGTTACTTCCAAACGTTCTGAAGTCTTGCTGATATTCTTTCAGGATATTCCTCCGCCTCATGTCAAATAAGCGAAACCAAGTCTAGGAAATTACACCAAAGGGACAAAGCCCCTCATTCGTGAGCACTCTACGTAATAATATTTTGCATAAGAACTATTTCTTACTAGGAGTTACCAACACACCTGTTTTTCCCTGTTTTTGTTCACATTTATAATAAATCGAATATCATTATTTGTAGATAAAATATAAGCAAAAGTCCATATTTACCCAAAATAAATTATTATTTTTTAAACAGAAGTATAAAACGTTGGTGATACATGACATATTTAGGAAACAACAAAGTACATCATATTTAGTGTGACTTTTCAAATGTTTGATTTGAAAAGTGTGAAGAAACCGTAAATAGATTACAAGAATTAGGGCGTAAGAAACACGTGATTTACACAGTAAACTTTTCTATACTTGTTACAAAAATTTCTTTGGGAACTAATTGCCAAAGATTTTCTTGTAACTTTACAGCTGAAATATTGTATATATTTACAGGACGTTATTTTATATAACCTACAGTATTGCTTACTAAGCTCAATGTTCATAATAGACATGACGTCTACAACACTTGCTTGTTAAGGTTCATTATTCTTCTTGTACATTTCACACTTAGGTTTTGCAAAGTTTACTGTCATTTATTTGCAGTGTTACAAAGACTAAGTTTCCAAACAATTCCTTGTACAAATTCAAAATATTTTGACAGTGCAGTGTTTCGCTTCTGTTTACGTAGACATTCCGTGATACTATACCATAAAATTGAAGGCTTTCAGAAACTATTCTAAAAATATTGTCAAGTTTCACCGGGAAATTAAACTCCATTAGCCTGACCTACTCTACGAAATTAGCTGCAATTTCTATTACAGATATGAAACAAGGCGCTGACAACAGTATACAATTTTCATCGTCCGCTTTCGTATTTTGCGAACCGTCTCGCTGTCGGGTTCTGCCATTAATGAGAAGCTTTAATTTCCTGTCTGCAGGAAGCGTACCGTCGAGGGCGTTCGGTTCTTCGCTAATGAACTTAAATTAGGCCTACTAATTACTTTCGGCCAATAAAACTCCATTCTGCCGTAATTTTTGCAATCTAAAATTCAATTTTGCAAAGAACAATACGCCGAACCATCGGAAAACAAGCGCGCGGCGTTTTCCAACCTCCCCCCCCCCCTTTTTTTTTTTGCTGTAGATAACAAAGGTGTATCTTTAGACAGCTGCTTAAACCAAAACGAGGTAAGACAAACTTAAATTACTGAATCTTTTCATTTAAGTGAAATTTTATGAAACGCGTAGTAGAAACGGGGTTAAGCTAAAATCGTTCTCTTAACCCTTTCAGTAATATTTAATTTTACAATTTCTGGTGTTGGAAACAAGACTTTTATGACGTGTGCTGTAGTTGAGTCGACACAACACTTGTTTCGCAATTAGTTGTAGGCTTTATGTCCGGCTATAGTAATATGAACCATTCATACATAACCTTGAGACGTAGCGTGGTTTAGGAATCAGTCACCCACAGGGAAGATTATTACTGTAGGCGAACACAAAACCTACAGCTAATGGCTTCTGACAACGAAACAAGCGTTGTTGTTGACTTATATAAGGAAGGTTTAAAAACTTTATTTTGCAGCATCTCGAACAGTAAATTAATGTGTGTCTTGGGTTAAAATACTTCCAAGAGTGTTGTTTTAATACTATTTACAATATAATTTTCATATTATTTGTTGACACTGTTACACAGTAACTTTAAATCGTAATATTATAAATTTCTGTATTTAAAACATTACTTTAAACTATTCTTCATAGATTGTGGACGAATGTGTTAAAGGCAAATAAATTTTGTAATTGAACTAATTAATAACTTGGGTCTCCTTCTTGAGAGTACATCTGCTATAAAAAATTCGTGGCTTACGCTTCAAATGTATTTATTCGTTCATACATGAATTTACTTATACAAATGTTTGCTAGGTACACATTTATATGTTATTTAATAGTGAACACGACACATAATTCGTTTAACGTTACATTTTGTTGTCCTATGATAACTGAGGTTTTTTTTTTTTTTGGCTGGTTCCGTTTTTCTTATAATTATATATATATAATTATATATATATATAATTATATATATATAATTATATATATATATATTTAATCTTTACATTTTTTTGCCAAATATTTCAAAGTGTTCGCGCTGAACAGCCTTGTATTTCTCTTTCTATTTCTCTCTTTCCGTCTCTCTCTATCTCTCTCCTCTTTCTGTACGTGTGTGTGTGCGCGCGTGTGTGCACGGGAATTAAGCCTATCTAATTTTGATAAGACAAGTGCTTTTCAAAATAAAATCTGATGATAAACTTTACAAGGTTCTACGTCTGTATTGCCTGCATCTCTGGCCGACAGTATAGATTAATGGTATTTAACGACCTCTGGAAGAGTAAGCTAAATCCTAGTTCTTTGTGGCGTTGACGCTTACTGTATGTCAATCAACTTTGATGGCGGAATAAATACCTTTGGATCTTACGTGAGGCATGTGAGCTTATTCACTTCAATACAATTTTCGTAAGCTAATTTACGAGCAGCACAATTTCATGTGCAAGTCTTATCACCGTCGAGATGTGTAGAATGAAGAACTGCGGGGATTTCTTCGTGGTTACAGAAGCGCAAAATTTATTGTGTATTAATCTAGGCCATTGTGTGGGTAAAAATTTACATTTCAAGTATTTCGTAGAATTTTTACCAGCAATTTGGTGTGTGCTGCCTACATTATATCACGTTACTTGAATTTAACTGAGTTGTATGGATCTAGTAATAACATTATGACATCCATGTTCTTTGAAAACAACGGCAGAGGAAATATTACTTCTCCAGCAGGTCGTATAAGTTTCCCTGCTGTGTAAAACAACTGCAGCAACACTCACAGTGTATATTACTCAAATGAACAGAATTAACTGTAGGCTATATTATTATACTTAGGAAATAATTCTTAATTGTGACACTTTAAATTCCGCATTAGACTGGCAGAGAGCCCACCACAGTAATAAAGGTTGTTTAGTTTAGTAAAGCTTCTCAATATATATTGTATGTATTCTATGAGTTCTGTATTAGCACGGTGAAAAAAGTAATTCTGAGTCTAGCAGAGCTAACGGTTATGTAGTCGTGAATTAAGGCGACTTGTTTCTAGCGTGTTTGAAATGTTAGTAAATCTGTACCACACTTGAAGTTTTAATGCCAATTTTCCCTCCATCATCTAACCCAAGGTTAACCCTGTACCCATAACACTCTTATTACGGTAGTATATACGTAAAATTAGGCAAGAATTTAATTTAGGTATTACGATATATATCTTTGCTATATGTTGGCAAAACATTGTTACGTTACTACATTTTTATACCGTATCGCGAGCGCCAAGCAGATTTCGCCTTACCGTTTGATGGCATATTAGAATTTGAATTCTCAGACGTTCGTAATAATTCTGCCATTGAAACATTTCTTATTTGGTTCACATCGCGTGGTTCTGAGCCAATCAAAAACAAACAACTATGGAATTGTCACATCAGGTACAAACAAGCTGCAAGATAAAGCATGCTTGTCCTAAGCCAGAAGCCTACAAGCCAACGTCACCGACTCGAGTTGAAGACTAACCAGGTGCACGAAAATGAAGCGACATTTCAAAAAATATTTGAGTGACACAGTTTTCCCAATCAAGTTTTATCGCTTGGTGAAATATACATCGGAAAATCTCGCTACCTTGTCAGTTGTCAGTAACAAGTGACAGCGTCAAAAACTAGACTAGAGTAATTTGATAAAACCTGCCACTGTATTATGATAAACTACTTGGAGCCAAGGTTTTTGTTCGTTCAACAAAAATTCCGCTTTGTTCCACCTTTTATATCACTGAATAACTTATTTCAACTTACAGATACGAATTGATGAGACAGAAATAGAGCGCCGAAACGTAAAAAAAAAGAGTATTCTGTTTATTCGTCGTGTCGCTGTGGACTGGCATTGAGAAAGCGGAGCTGATGAAATTTTACTAATGCACGTATTATCTCGCCATTATTAAAGAGAAATGTTACCACGTTATGAACGTCTATTCTGTAGCCACATGCAGAATTCTCGTTATTTTCCAGTACACTTGGATCGCTGAAGCGTTACTCTATAGACACTTTCCTTTAGTTTGTTCAGTAGAGCCTCACAGCCATAGTGAGGTGCCATTTTATCTTGTGAGAGGGTAGCACATGACTGTCGTTTGGTTTTCTGTTTTAGTGACATATCCTCAACAATCAGCAGGAACGTGTAAAATTCACCTGCCAATCAGGCAGCAGGCTCGATGTTAATGTCATGTGTGTATTCTAGTCGACGGCTTCTATTCGTTGGCTGCTGAGACTACATGAGTATACTCAGACCATATGGCGTCGCGATTCCTTTTATGTGGTTGGCTGCGCGACTCTCTGGGAACGGGTCTTAAGTCTGATTGGCTACTGCGTGCAGCGAAACATTTCCTATTTTCTGGGCAGCAGGGGTCCCGGTGGTGTGATGGTTAGATTACTCGCCTCCCACCTAGGCGAACTGGATTTGATTCCCGGTCGGGTCGCTCCGGGATTTTCGCACTGGGGAATCGTGCAGGATGATGCCACCGGTCCGCGGTTTTCTCAGGGATCTCCCGTTTCCCCGGCCCTCCCATTCCGGCGCTGCTCCATACTCACCTCACATCACCCTCATCGGCTCTCAAGACCTCGATGTTCAGAGCAGCCCAAATCTCTCCGCTCCACTCTGGACTGCCGGCTGGCAATTAAGTTACCACGAACTTACTGGCGAATGGCGTTCCAACATTTTGCGGGCCAGTGACGCCATTTTGGTGGCGTGTGTGGCTAGAGTTCGTGATATAAACTGTTGTTTCACTTCTGTATCCTCGTGTACTCTATGGCCTGAAATCGCCAAATTCCCGGGTTTCGGCCGATCAGTACGGTAGTTGTTTTCTTCCTAGCTGGGGTTGGCCAAGAAGACTGTTGATTGCTCTCAGTCTAAGCTGTGCGAGAGTTAAGTCGATATTCCACAGCCCTTGAAGCTCTCTCAGCGCCTCGAGTGTGCTTGCCTACGTGCTGTAGTTTGTGGCCGGGCTTGAGAACTGATTGGCCGGTCCGGGTCGGAAACATTCTCTTCTATGGCCGGCGTGAGGAGCGTTGTTCCAGGCGCGAGGCTACGATTGGGGGAAGAACGCGAGCTTACTGAACGGAGGGCAATGCAAGCCCACGTCCAGTGTTGTGTGAGGACCGTGGAAAGGTTTCGCAAAGCGCGAATTCCAGAAACGTAAAATCAAGAAACAGAATTTAAAATACTTAATATGGAGTTTTCACGTGGTTATTTTAATTGACAATATGCGTATTTGGACGCTGGTAAATACAATCTGCAGCATTATTTGTTACGGTCTATAGATCTCGATTTCGAAAACAAAAAATTGATGCAAACAAAAATTCAAAAAATTCTCAAGTTATCTTCACATACTAGTAATATAGTAATATTATATATTGCTCCATAACATCGAAATTTATACATCGTTACAAGAAACAATACTTCTTTTTTAGACAATTTTCTAACAGGAGCTCTTAAGACTAGTATTAAGAATTTTAAATGTTTCGGTATACAATTCTACATAATAATTTAATTTCTAAATTTTTGGTTTTTGTTTATGTATTAAATTTCTTAAATATATAGATTATTATAAAACAGCCAACGATTGTTTATTTGAAAACGATACATTGTATCAAATATTTCTGTATGCGATGATTTTGTTCTATGTATAGTCAATAAAAAACATCGAATCATATTAATTATTAAACTTCTGTTCTTATATTTATGTTTTGGGAAATAACGCAGAGCAAGACCTTTCCATAGCTCGTAAGTACGCACATGATTTTGGTTAAAATCTACTGACAGAAAATGTAAAGCATATTAAGGTAAGTTGACCAAGACAAGGGATTTTTGTTTTAAAATATAAGTTTTGCTAGTTGGAATTGTGAAATTTTTTTTGCTCTATAGTGACCTCATATGGAGAGACAATTGGAAAAAAATCGCGAGAATATTTCTGCATAGGTATTTTTCAAAACATTTTACATTTTTGTGAGACTTTTATTGTTGTATAATAAATTTCATACTTTGTTTTATGTGACTTCAAACTAATCAAAAATGTTCATTACCAGGATAGTAAGACTCCGATTGGCCTTCTGAAACGGGTAAAACGTTTCATACTCAAGACTTCAAGCAATAACTAATCAAGAACTCTGGGTATACAAATAGTGTAATGGAGTCTGCCAAGCAGTGAACTTTCTCCGCAAAGCCACTGTTTTCAATCGTTGTTTATTGAAATAATATATACACTTTTATGAATCAAATTTAATTTTTTAATTTAGCTAAATTTTGAAACTGTCCCTTTAGGTCATAATGATAAACTTAAGACGGAAATATGACGACCGCAGTCACCATTAATAGACCTAAATAATAAACTTTATGACTATCGATTTTTATAAATATATGACGATTTTACATAAAACGTGTTTGCCATTATCATTTTAAAAAAGTAACTTTTGGAAAATTGCATGAACACGAAAGAATATTACGTACAAAGCGAAAAAAAAAAAAAAAAATAGATTTAATTTTTTGTCCGACAATCAAACGCCAAACACATTTTGTGATATAAATGTTCGAACTTTGAAAACTACGCTGGAAGGTAGCTCGAGCAAAGCTACTAAGAAAATTTCCTCGGCTTTGGAAACAAAATTCGCCGGGCTATAGATTCGTCGCTCCGCTACTGTTTAACAGGGTCTTACAAGAACACCGCTACGCAGTAACAACAATTTTCCTGCATAAAAATTAGTTTTTGGTGTTAACCACATATAAGGACACCAGTGATCCTAAATCATTTGACACAATATACAAGATAAACTCTGTACCCCAGGAACTAGTGACCAGCGAATAATGAACTTTGTAAAGCACATCGAGCGTGTCCGGTGTAATGTGGAGTGGAGAGATTAAGGTCTTGAGAGCAGATGAGGCTGATGAGAGGTAAGTATGGAGCGGCTACGGAATAAGAGGGCGGGGGAAACGGGAAACCCCGAGAAAAACCCTCCAACTAGCGCATCGTCGGGCAGGATTCCCACATGCCAAAGTCCGGGAGTGACCCCACCGGGAATCGAACCAGATTTGTTTAGTTGGGAGGCGAGTAGTCTACCCACTAAACCACCGTAGTCCCCCGGTGGTGTAATGTGGACCAATAGGAGGCCGGTATTTGGGAATGTAGAGACAAAGAAAACTGTATTCCTACAGTGGTGGATCACTTTTAACGTGTCTTCAACGTCAATAAAGGAGTGATAACTCAATGTGTTAGTTTACTGATCTTCACAGAGATATGGATATGTAGCATTTGAACATAACATAGTTTTTTTCACACCACGGACACAGGATAGCGACATTATTAATGTGCGTAAAGGGATGTTTACTTGCACATACATAGTAATCTTGGCATTAAAGTATCCTTATTTCCATACGTTAATGAATTCATTTTAAAAATTGGTGGAAAATGACCGTTCTTACACTATTTTGGACATAGAGCAGGTAGTTACGTAACAGTAATAGCTTTCACTTTCCAGCCACTTAATTATTTCGCTTATTTTTTCCATGGATGCTAGTCAATAGGTTTTAGAGGGCGCCCAATTAATTTAAGATTGAAGAATAACACATTTCGCAAAAAGTAGAAAATAAACAAGGCTTTCAGTAACTCTCTGGCCTACTGACTGTGGACACGCGCTCCTGAGGCTGTGCGAATAGCCAGTACACACAACTTCCACTTGCCTTTATTTTGTATCAGCACTCGAGTCGTGTGATCTGCCGGAGAAAACGCAAATGACGGCGTAACGTAGAAATAAATAAAAAATCTGGAAGATAAATTCGACTTAGTGTACAATAACACAATAAACAATACCATTCTTATTACATATAATAATATTGTAGTAATACCACACATGTAGATATTAGTAAAAAATCCAATTATTCTTTTGATGGACTTTGATCTGTAATGTTCTGCTATTTTAGTGATAAGTTGAGAAATAAATATAAATAGTCGTTAAAGTACCCGGACTGCTTCAAATTATTACTAATTTAGGGTATACCTAGATCCTTGATTAAACTGAAAATTCACCCGTGCCATATTTCTTTTGTGAAGTAACGCAATAATTTTATGAATGAGACCATTAAACTGTTGGCGAACTCTCGTCAGTTTTTAATAGGCAACCCTCAGTTAAACGGGCGATTAAAATAATGTTGCGTTCATTTCAAAATATATGTAATGGTGAATAGCCGGGATATTTTCTTGCATGTTGCTCTTTACAATAATCAGTTTGCACTTGGTAGTACAAATAAACACCTAACTGTTGCAGCATATTAATTATCATACCAACACCTGATTCGATACAACAGAAAACTCATTTTATTTGGAAGAACCCTGAGCAAATCCAACCCAGTAATACTGCTTCAACGATATGAGCACTTGTTCAATTATAATGTAATTTATAGTGTTCAGTAGACTTTGTGTAGCTTTCCGAAGTCTATCTTCCTCCGGTTTTTATTCGTTTGAATGGAATGCACAAATAGATCTCGTAGCGTTTTTGTTGATCTCGCAGTAACACTAAGTATTCTGGAGGTCACTTGATAAGTGGCATGCGTAATGATGTAAACTGAACAATCGCGTCACCTTAACAATATTAATCTTGTGATTAGCATATTAGTGTATTATTTATTTATAACAAATATCTTATGTTTTTCTACGAGACCGTAAATTCGAGCTTAGGCATGGAAAACCTGCGTAATTGGCGATAATTCGCACATGATACGACATGTTTCAGCATTTTTTCATATTTTGGAACCACATCAGAAAATTAGAAAATTAACACTGATGAAATCTTATTGCAAGGTAAGTTTTAAAATACGATACTGGAGAATTTTTCATTAATAGTTGCTTCTTCTGCAAAGTAACTCTTTCCTCTTTGTTTAAACATTTAAGAATTCGGTTAGCTAAATAAAAATTTTGCGTAGTAATAAAACAGGTAATAAGTGGATAAAATATTGCCGTTCTATATTAAAAGCGAATTCAAGTAAGTTAGAGAAAATATTTTTTAAGAAAATCCCCAACTCTGACAATTAAGTTCAACTGGATGGCGTTTCGTGTTGAGGAGCACTGAATCTCCTGTGAAAAACTCAAGGAAGGTAGTTGGAAACTGTTGGGAAACGAAGAACATTGACTTTCATATTATATAACGTGAAACATGGCGTGACAGTGAACTTCATTTCTGTGACTCGCAGGCACGTGGAATGGGAGGGACAAAGATAAGTTATACCGATTCCCTAAGCCATATCACATGAAAACTACTGTTCCCCTCAGTTTGCTCAAGTTATAAATAATTGTATACTATCACAAAGCTTAAATTTAATTCTCTTGCTTGGATGCACGTTGTACAGTGTTCTACCAAAATTCACGGTATCGCACTATGTGAAGGTGACGATAGTTATAACTATCATAACGTAACATCCTGTGATCTGAAAAATCGTCGGAACACCTAGTTTGAACGCTCACGACAAGTTGACGTGAATTATCGGAATTAGAAATCGGCAGAGTAGTGGTTGCCAGATCGATGGAATTTTCCATATACCCGAAGTTGTGCGAACACTTACCATTCCTCGATCTACTGCGTTGCGTGTGTATCGGGAAGATCTCGCGAAGGCGGAACGAACAACATTGGACAAAACAGTGGTAGACAACAGATGTCTTATATTCGTGGCCAGCAGCATCTGGAAAGAACATTCAAGCCAAACTGGCTGATATCACAACTATGCCCTACATTCAACGCTGCAGGCACCAGATGGATATCCAGCAGACTGGTGTAGCATTATTTAGCTTTCGTTATGATATATAGGAGCAGAAGACACGACAGGGTGCCCTGTTGACACAACACGTGGCAAAGCATCCGACTACGACAACACAACACGTAGCTTGGTCCAATGCGTTTCCATTTATTTCGAGGCATCAGAATTGTGAGTGCTTCAGGCCCCATGATGGCTATGGGCCTCGTTGTCAACAAGGCGTTGTGCAAGATGATGGTGGGTTCATACAAATTTGGGGTTCATTCAAACATTAATTGTGTCCGCAGGTGAGAGTGAAAGACATTGACTGGTGATCATTATACTGCACTGCTTGGTGACGATTTGCAGCCCTTAATGGATTTCTGCGCTGTCAAAATATGGATTATTCCAACGTACAAATTCACCACATTATCGGGCTCATGTATTTCAGACATGATTCAAGGAGCATTCCGGAGAGTTATGGCTAATGGTGTTATCACTGCAATGGTAGGAAGTCTTTAGAAAGCTATCAAAACAGCATAGGTCTATATTTCTGCACAAGTCTACTGTCTACTTCCCGTCAAACTGCAGCATTTCGCTGGGCTAAAGAGTGTATTGGGCAATACTGGGCGCCTATCCCATGATTTGTGGGCACTGAGTAAACAAAAAGTACTTTAGGGAAAAAAACAAAAACACCATATATTTGTGTAGTATATGGTAAAACATTTTAAAAAAGCAGCAGTTTTAGACGTATTATAATCATCAGCTGCAAAATATTTTCAGGTTATATAATCTCTTACACTTTGTCTAATACTAGCAAAACAAAATTCCACTGAAGAAGCAGGTTTGTATCATACCAGTACCCAGTTTAATTTAAATACTCTGGAATGTAAATATACGCCGTTAGATATATAAAAAATGTAACACGTTGTTGAGCTTTGTTGGTCACTTCATAAAAATGAGCGCATTTTTTTTTATAGGACACCCATCTACCTTAGGCAGTTTCAGCAGATTAAAATGAAAGAATTCAGACGATTAAAATGCATTTTTAGAGCGAGGAATATTTATGGTTTTACGATATTATAAAGGTAGAGGACGTAACAGCTTGGAAATTAGTTTCTATTCTACCAAGTAAAATGGTGACGGAATCGCTCAGGTGAAAGTCGAAGTAGTAAAAACTACTTATGTTAGTAAATATGTTACACATGGTTCATGTTCAGGAAGACAATACTTCTCCCGCTACTAAGTTATAAGTTGAAAAATACAGTTCATAAACAATATATTTTTATCCCAACTTATCAGAGAACTGAGCATTTGCTATATATATATATATATATATATATATATATATATATATATATATATATATATATATATATATATATATATATATATATATATATATATATATATATATATATATATATATATATATATATAATATAACGCTACAAGTAACGTTAAAATATTTTTATACTTTTAAAACACTTTTGTATACTATAAAGTTTTCGTTTTTTAATGTGAAATCCGAATACTCTATGGTCTTAAATATATAATTACTTAGTGCATAATTACAGAAACAGTTTGGTATACGAACATGTGAGTGAGGGCGGGATCCTCCGCATCTTTCAGTTTTCCGGTAAGAACAATTTTTAAACACTGTGAATGAGCTGTCACTAATAGTTGTTACTTCAGCGCGACGGCAAGCCTGCACACTACCCCACAGTATCTATTACAGAACTTAGTGATGGTTGCACGTGTTTCTGCGACTATATTTAGTCGAAATTCTCGCGCTATTTGAAATAACAGCGGATTCGCACCCGCGCGGAATAGAGTGCGCATTGCAGCACTGTCAGTTCTGGGCAGTGGTTGGATTACATCTGGTGTTACGTAATGAGCGGTGTTTTGTTTTCCTGTGTATACGCACTTCACTTTAAATTGGATAACAAATGAGCTCCATAGATTGCGAAAAAGAAAAACCTTTACTTGCGGATATCTGCAGTAAGGCGATATGCTTCCGAACAGCCCGTATATTTTTTTTTCGTCAGCAAAGGAAAAGGAAGTTAAGTTTCAAAGTTGGCCTATTGCTTAGTTATTTACGTAGCGGACCGTAACTATTAAAATTGTTGCTGTTTAAATCCCGCCGGTGATGTGGTGAAAATTTATGAACAGAAGTCATGTGATAAAAGGTACGTTGTTGCGAAGCAGCATCAATAAATTTCGGCAGATTATTACTTAGGAAGACTTAAGACGAATAAATGTTTACCAATTTTCCTTTAGAAACATGCATCCCTAAAAACCATGTTTAAAAACGCTTTAATAACGAAGTATGAAAAACTAATAGGGACCAACCAACGAATCAGTGGATACCGTTTTTACAACTAACTAACATTTCAGAATATAAATTTGGTACTATGAAACACACCGGTCCAAATTATTAAAATGTAAGTTTAATCATATTTTTTTAAAGCCAAATTGACTTCATTTCAGGTAATCAGTGTTTGGTAATTACGCATTAATTTCTCGACATTGGATAGCCTTGAAAGCTTTTCGACGGTAAAAACATTAATTTAAACGTGCTGATTGGTAAGAAGCCATGACAAATTGCATGCGAATCTGACGTGGCTACCTTGACGAAGCTAAATGATACTACCAACTATGTTTCCAGAAATACGATATATCCTTTACCCACCGACATATTGATTAATCACAAGTAGTCATTGGATTCTGTAATAAAAAATAGGCAAACGTACATTTGAATACACATTTTTCAATTGGATCGCAGTTTGTACGACCTGCCCCGGACTGATTTGTACCAATATCTGACCCGCAAGAAAACTAGTGAAGAATGCCGTTATACCTGGTCTGCGATGAAACTGGGTTATCAGCCAATGAACAACTAACTGAGGCTCTGATACACAAAGTATTGTGCAGTCTAGCTTGTTGCCAAATGAATCCACGAAGTTTCCGGGTCTCTGATAATCACTCAGAGGAAGAGCGCAACGCATATTCCCATCGTTTCCATCTGTAGGTATTTCTCGATATTTTTCTAGAAAACGTAGTATACTCTGCGAATTCGTTAAAGTGGATAACACTGCAATATAACTTGTAACACAAAGAAAATTTCATTTTCATGTCATCTTCTTATAAATGGGCGCGAATCTATTGTATACGATATTTTACACTGCTCCAAATAAATAGTTTTGAAAACTTATGTTTTTATGTTTTGCAACTGGGAACTATGTATCAAAATAATCCGAAAATAAATTAAAATGTTTTTTTTTGCGATAACCATATTACAATTCCCAAATTCTTTCAAAATTCTAATATGCAATTTGAATTGGTGGGTTGGGGGGGGGGGGGGCGTACTTGGACTTTAAGGTAGGCAATTTAGAAACTTTTGGTTTAGAGAATAGGTTGGAAAACGCGACTTGGAGTGCTTGAATTCATTGTAAATTAATAAATAGTGAACTCGTGAGCATGAATCTCTGAAGTTATCCGAAGGCTATAAATTTATTGGAATTTCTTTCCAATTTCGATTCAGCGCGTAAGAACCGTATAATTATTCACAAACTGCTTCTGACACGATGCCACAGGCTACACGCTAAAGGCGCGGGAATGTTGAGGCGGCATACATTATCACACGCATTAAACCTCGGCCACAATCGATCATTTTCCGTCTATTAGCACTCGGATGTAATCGATCATTTTCCATCAGAACGTTGCAGTAGAGAGGAGAGGTATCTGACAACTAACCGAGGCATACCATTGTCGATGTCCAGTCGACTCACGTCCGTAGTTTCATTTTATTTGACGCATTTTATATAAATGATCATTTGTAAATAATCCACGGTTTTCCTCACACGTGTATATATTTATTTTCGTATCTGAAACCTTCGCCATTCAAGCATTAGGCCCTACCACTAATGATGCTGCCAAACATCTTGAATAATAGCAGGACCAGTATTTTCTTACCGAATTAGGATCGTTTATGAACCCATCGATTCAGCAGAGAATTTTACCTTTATAACTTAAATGATTGTCCATATCGTTGCAGTTGCCGGGAAACTGTATTATTCGTTAGAACTCGGAACGCTTCCGCATGTGTCACAAGAGACGAACGAAAAATAGCGCTTCCTAGACGATAGTCTTTCGCTATAGTTGGGACTATGGAGAATTTAAAAATAGAATTATTGCTAAAAATATTAGCAGTGCCCGATCTCCAACATTCTATGTACAAAGAAATGAAATCTCAAGGGATATTCAACAAACTAACGTAAGCTTCTGCGTGCATAATATTTACTACTTCCTATTTCCATATTATTGGGAATTGATCTCACGTTATAAATTCTGGTCATCAGGAAACGCCTGGAGGATACTCACTATCTCATATACTGTATACATAATCATTTAAGAATTATTGTAGCATAGTTCGTAACGTTTTCGTTACATGACTCAAAAAATGCAGGCGACCACATCTCCATGTCCAGGATTTGTTTCTTATATGTAGACCTACTATAAGAAAGAATACATATTGAATGCATATAAATATTGATATTATAATGATACTCGGTTATTAATAATACATACGCGTGACAACCATATTTCGCTGAATAGTCAACAGTAATAACATTATGTCGTATGCTGTTCAAAGACTTATTAATATGACAAAGAAAATAGATCTCTCTTAAAGAAATACTTTTTTAAAACTGAGTTCCCAAAACAATAAATTATCTACAATCCTCCTTCATATCGTGCACTAATATGAATTATTTTATACACTTCGCGTAGAAGTATGACACAAATAAATTTTCTTATTTAGCGATAATTTATTTGGAAACAAAACATACAACGAATACTACATGTGCATATATATATATATATATATATATATATATATATATATATATATATATATATATATATATATATATATATATATATATATATATATATATATATATAAGTGAAATCTCCATTTAGTTGCCCCAAGACCCCAAGAACTCAACCACTATTTTACTTCGACCATAACCTGTTTTTTTCCCACGTAGTTCGTTCATTTGGGTGAGAAACTTTGCTGTCGTATGGCACTTCATTTAATATTTTATTCACAATATTTACATCTCTGTGAGGTTTTTATCTGTCGTAGGCATATGTAGCGGCCCAGAATTTTCTCTTGGTTCTTCTGATGTCATCAAAATTAATTTTTGATTCCTGCAAATAGTAATTTTTGATAGTTAATTCCACAGCCTGGGTCCCAGTCAAAATCTGTGGCATGTAGACATTTAAAATACTGGTGATATATAATATTCGAATACTATTAGGTATTTTTATTAAAATCTTTTTTAAAGGGTTAATCTGAACAACACATTTTGTTCACAGTAAGCGATGCAATGATATTAAATGTTAAACGACTCTTTTAGGAATTAAATTTCTTAACTTTTTTTGGCTGAACAGCAAAAATCCAAAAAACGATCTGTATACACGTTAATCCTTGTATCTAAACGATGAGCAAAATAACAGTCGCCGCTTGAAATTCTGACGGACACCACAGGCCCGCCTTCCAAGACGCCAGCTCGGCGTAGCTACACAGTCAATCAAAGTGGAGTGGAAGAGATTTGGGCGGCTTTAAATATTGATGCCTTGAGAGCCAATGAGGGTGAAATAGCGCCGGAATGCAAGGGCGAGGGAAACGGGAAATCCTCGAGAAAATCCGCCGGCCAGCACGCCGAGAGTCAAGCACATTGCTAATAACATCAGCAATGCTTAAGATCATACTTATGAACAAGTATTGGAGATGAATAAATGCTGCGAGATGGCGGACAAGGGGCTACTACTCGCAATGCTCTATATAATTACCTAGATTTTATCTGGGTAAGAAACGCAAATAAGTAATGAAATAAGGAGCATAAAGGCCGAGATAGCTATGAATAATAATGATATTACCCCAATGGTGCATGTAATCACAAACCCAGTGATGACATGTAACTGGGGGACTGGGTACATACGTACAGTATTATGCTATGTTATATGATTGCAGGAACCCTACTAACCGGGCTGCAGATCGGGAAGGAAGTTACCCGGCGCTGGTTAGCGAACTGAGTTCCTACATGTGGCTGGCCAGTGATGCCGTATTGTTGACGTGTGAGGCCGGAGCTCATGCGGCTGTTTCGCCCCTGTAAGTACTCGGTGGCGGGGTCTTGAGGGGAAGCTACGTATTCTCGACAGAGTGGCCCTTGCGGTAGACGCCTGAAGTAGAACGGGGCCGCCGTGGTGTAGTGGTTAGACTGCTCACTTCCCGCCATGGCGTACAGGGTTCTATTCCTGGCGGGGTCGCTTTCGGATTTTCGTATACGGGAATCGTGTTGGGCGATACCGCTGGTCGGCAGGTTTCCTCGGGGATCTCCCGTTTCCCTTGCCCTTTCATTCCGGCGAAGTTCCATACTCACCCCACTTCACCCTCTTCGTCACTCAATACCTAGAAGTTAAGAGCCACCCAAATATTTTCGCTCACCCTAAAGACGAAGGCGCACGGAGTCGTCTTCAGATGAGAAGCTGAATGCTCTGGCGTGTGGGCCTACGTCGGCGACCTCGCACGACGGCTGCACTCAGCCGGGTGTTGAAGTGCCTAGTCGGGGGAGGGTGGGAGCACTGGATTCCACCGCTAACACGATTATGAGTGGGCTGCGGGATCGCTAAAAGCAACGCCGCTGTACAGTCTCAGGATGCTCCAACGTGGGACCATTTCCTCTCCGACCCAACGCGCGCCCCGTGGCTGGTGGGGAAACATCTTTTTAATTGTCACCCGTTCAGAAGGCTGGGTTATGGGCTGTTCGAGGTTAATTCAACACGTTCGAAGCCATTGCTTGCGATCTACTTTCATATTTGTTTTGTCGGCGTCCACGGTGGTGTAGTGGTTAGACTGCTCGCCTCCCACGTAGGCGAAACTGGTTTCAATTTCCGACGAGATCGCTCCCTGAATTTCGCATGTAGTAGTAATCTTGATGGACAATGCCGCTGATCAGGGGGTTGTCTTGAAGATCTCCCATTTCTCCCGCTCTTGCATTCCGGCGCTTCTCCAATATCACCTCGCTTCACCCTCATCGGCTCTCAAGACCTCGTTGTTAACAGCCACCCAAATATTCCCACTCCACTCTCTCTCACTCACTCTCTCTCTCTCTCTCTCTGTGTGTCTGTCTGCCTGTCTCCTTCTCCTACCAACCAACCAGACAGTATGAAACACAAGTCAAATAAAAACTGACAGTTACAAAATGCAGTATGGAGCGAAATCACCAATAACCTGCGGAAAACTCCTTTATATTGGAAAATTCGTCGTATAAATGACATGTTCCCTTTTTGTCATTCCTAAGTTTGTCTGTTTTTAGATAATCATTTTGGGAACCCCACTGAATAAAATGTTAATATTAACCAATTAGATAGTTGTTAGAATAATAAAAATATACTATTGCAGACGATTTTTTTATTGTGCTTCAAATTAAAAGGTATTGTAGTCCAGAATTTCGCTGAAAAGGTTATGAATATGACGCAATTACAAGAATAATAGGAGGGGGTTCATAATGGTATTCGAATATAACTACTTCTATCCAGACCAACTAAGACTGAATGTCATCCGGATTACGGAAATCTCATAGCATCTAAAAATAAAGATAGTAAAAGCGAGTACAGCACTATTATTTAAATTATATACTCTACACTTAACAACTTATATTTTAGTCACATAAACCTGCACTAATAATAAAATAGTTCACTTCGTCTGTTTGTATGGTTACTTTATCAGAAATCGATTTCCGATAGAATTTTAACTGTAAGCTTGATATGTATTTAAGAAATATCAATTACGAACTAACCAAAAGAATTTCAATCACTACTCTGCTTCAAAATTTTCTCTGCTCTAGAGGATATTTCTTAAATATAATTGTTGGAATAAATTAATAGTATTATTTTCTTTTGTAAAACAACGTATGGTATAGTGTATTGCATTACAACTTGTACAAAATAATGCTATGTAAATAATATAACAAAAATATTTATACTTATACGAAATATTATACTACAACTGCAAATATTATGACTTAAACAAATAGCTGATATCCTCTAAGTGTTCATGTAGTAAGCTTCGGAATACATGGTTTATTCCGACTTTGTAAAACAATTTTTACTTACGAATCCAAATTTCAGGCATTCGAAGCCGCAGGGAAGAGTTTTATTTTATTTCAATGAAAATTGAAATGTCTAAGTGGGCAAAACCAAGATTAGGAAAAAATCGTTACTTTCAATCAGTCAAATATGCAAATGTTAATTTGGAGCGGGAGAAATCGCAGGATACAAATAGTTATTATAAAACCACTCAACACTAATAAACACTGTTTGTTGATTGTATAGCGTCGAAGAATGTAGCACTCAACAAGGTTTTTTTTTATTTTTGTAAATTTACTATGACGCACGTGCTTACTGCGATGTTGTGCGCTATGCATATTCAGTAAGATAGACTGCACACCATGAACTTATTTGAAGGTTGTTCACGGTGACGTGAACACTTTTAAAATAAACGTGTGAAAAATGTCACTGCCCCTACCTGCATACAACTTAACGGCGACATTGTCTGACATGCGCCCAGTGAGGTTGCTAACAATTGAAGGAAAGTATTAGTTACATGTCTCAACGTTGAATTAAAAGTATTATGTAAACATTTGTGAATACCGAAATTATTTTATTATCTCTATATTGTTTTTTTTAATGCTCTTATTTGCAATAAGTATCATATTTGTAAAACCTTTTCATTTCTCATAACTTCACAGTTTTACGTGATCGACACATAAATAAAGTCTTCAGCCACATGACAATGTTAAATTTTATATGGTGAAAAGATACATTGCAATCTGAGAAATAGTTCTTAAGCAGGTCTTTCTAAAGTACTCAGTTTACCATGAACAACCTGTATTAACAATATTCAGTTATGAATTATTATACAAAATGTACTAACCATCGATGTGGATGGACAGTGAAGTTGTAATCTTGGTAAAGATTTAAGATTAGTTCCAAGAACGACTAAATATATTTCAATGTAAAAGTAATTAGAAATTTTTTTTTCCACTGTTAGATTAAACATTTAATAAATTACTACCCCGATAACGTGTGACTATTACCATAGCGATAATTGTCTAAACTCACATTTCCCAACTCATTATTAATTTTTTTGCTAACGTACCCATCAAAGTTCTATTCGTTTACTTACTGAATTCAAGTAGAAATAATTTGAACTGCAAAATGGGAACATTTATATGACATATTATGATTAAATATTAGCTGTTAAGCCACACGAACGTAACTTTATTCACAAAGGCATTTTAGTTTTATTAAAATATGCTGTGTTTTTCGATGAGACTTAAATGTTGAAAATCACTGTCTGAACTAGGAAAACGATTTCCATTGTTTTATCTGCGCTCCGCGCCCTTGTTATTTTTGCCACTCGACGCTGCAGACTTTGCTAATAAAAACCAACAGGATTATCACGCCCGAGCAAACAGCGGTGGTTTAGCGTGGAACACGTGTGGCGAAATATGGCCGTCAACGGAAGCTAAACAAAAACTATGATTTGTAGCCTGGATGGAAACGTCCATTTCACCATAAATTTCCTGTAATTAATGTGGGCAGAGGGAAGACAGAACGTGTTGACAATGAGACACACGGTTCGTGATATGTTGACGCAATAAAGATTTGATTGTCCAGTTTCACGCCGCATATTTTAATAAAGTTTTCATACGATTGATTCAAATGATGTAACAAACCAGCAGATTACGCCTACGTTCTCCAAGTACCTCAGGGAAACATACTCAACACAGAGCATTTACAAACAAATGCTGAGGATTAAATAGTTTTCAAGTACAATGTAAATGTTTATTTTTTAATTTTACGTTTTTACAATTTTATAAATGCGTTTCAAATGCAGAAAACTGTGCGTCATTCAACATTGCCAATTGCAAAAATTTAAGAATTGTTTATACAAGTGAATTAATTATCACTGAAAATAAAGAATTAATCTGCGCAGTAATACCTGAATTTTAGTCAGTTTTTAAAAGGCTTTCCTACGTTAGAACAGGTTGTATTAGTTAAGACTGTGATTGGAACGTATGACGAGTTAGTTGTTCAATTAGAAACATTTCAACTAAAAATAATTACAATATTACATTTAAACGAAGATTTGCAAACAAAAATAAACAGACTCACGCTTATAAGTAGTAAAAATATAGAGATAATTCATGCTTGCGAATAATGAAGAACACGACACCTTACTGTTAAAAAGTTCACGACATATCAAGTTACTGAAAAAAATGGTTTAAATATGTCTATAGCATAATTTCTAGACCAGGCCAACGAGAGTTCAAAAAAACTATTTTACATATTTTTATCGCATGCCAATTTTTTTTGTTTTAAACCTAAGTAAGGACATTTAAAATTTGTAATTTTCGACCGTCTCAAGCGATTACTTTCACAATGGCACCCATTTTAAAATTTAGGGCGACTTGTCAAATTTCGGGAACCATTCAACAGATTTAAACCAACTTTTGTACGTTTGTAGTGCGTCAAGTTAAGATTTAATTTGAAAAAAAAATATTGATGTTCGTGCGCCATTTTGGATGATAGCACCAGATGACAAAAAAGTAAACTTTTACGTTATATCTCGAAAATTACTCAGCCAATTAGCGCAAAATTTGGCAAGTAAATAATACTATATTAGGAAATGTAATCCTACGCGATTTAAATTTATTAGGCATTTACTTTCAAAATTGCGGCCATACAAATATATTTAGACCAAATTTTGCAAGCTGATAGTATTTATTACAATAATAATTTATGCCTACACGTAGACAGTTTCGTCTGCCGTTTTGTAAGATAGCGCCATACGAATAAAGTTTAGATGTCATATCTCGGGAAAAACTTAACTGATTCCTACCAAATATGGCCAACAAGTATTACTGCGGCAGGTGATGTAAACTGATATATTTTGAGTAGGTGAGACACTTATTTTCAAAATGGCAGCCACGTACCAAATTTAATGCGTTTTCTGAGATTTAGCGTGTATATATTGAAATTAAATGTGTATTTATTCTGTTTTAAGTGATTAGATTTTAACTACATTCTTATTTAACGATTTCGTATCCGAACAATTGTAATTTCATTACGAGGTGTTTGTAACCAGATTTTAATGCATTTTGCTACGATCCAACACCATTTTCACCCTTTCATGTACACGAACGAATTACTAATATTTATTTATACATTTTTAATTATGTGATCCGGTTATTATTCACTATATGTATTATGGTTACTCTCTTACATTCATATATGTCTTAGCCGGGACTCAAACCAAGAAATTATATCACAATTGTACATGACCTAACCGGGACTCGAACCCAGAAACTAAATAATATTAACCATGCCTTATCTGGGATTCGAACCTAGAGCCTCCTACTAATGGATAATCTGAATACTCAATGGAGGCTAGGGAAAGAATAAAATATTTTTTGGGTGTATTTATGTTGTGTTGTAAAAATAATACTACGTTATACCAGCAGACATCTTTTCTAGGATACAGGTTCAAATATTTTTAGTTGAACACTATATTTTTGGTCAAGTGAATAAGTTTGTTTTTATCGTTTTTTTTTTGTTTGCAACACTAGTACGTGTTATTGGTGCATTGTTTGATAGAAACCAAAAAACTTTTAATAATCTCTCTCTGTTAAGACTTTCTATTGCTTTTCCCTCTCTTGAGGAAAGTAGTTCACAATTGTAAAGGGATTTTATAAATAAAATTAAAAATTCATTTCAAAATATATTTTATTGACAAACTTTCCTTCAAAATAACAAACACAGCGTGTTTAACAAATTTATGTATAACATTTATAAAAGACATTTATAAATTTTTTTTTTCAAAATGTTATACATAAATAAATATATATAATATTATATATATACATAGAGTGATCCAAAACATAGCAAATATTATCACACATAGCATCAAACAAACAAGTACAGGTTGCTCCAGAAATGTATATACATAATTTTTAACACTATCAAATGCAGGGTGTTATAAAACATAGACAATAATTTCAAAGATATATACAAATACAGGTTGATCCCAAAATTAAGTTATAACATTTTAACACAAGTCAGTACAGGTTGGTTCAAAATATATACAACATTTTTCTTTAAAAAACAAATATTTTTTAAACTTTTAGCAACTTCTGTAAACAAAATGTTCATGCAATTTCTTAATATTGGATCCAGATCACCTTCTTGAACTCTGCTTTCAAGAACAGAGCATTTCTTATGCCCTGGAATTAATCTGTCTGTTTGAACACATACGTCTTTACATTCCGGAGAATGTAAAACGATACGTTCAACTAAGTCTAAGCATATTTCAAAATCGGGTGAGTGCACATCTTCAATACTAGATGGAAAAGGTGTTGTTGCAGTCATCTAAAATATAGGACATTTCGTGCTATCACTGCATTGTATCAATTCATGGCTTTATTGTTTCCTAGCAGAAAATAAATCACTTTAAAATGGAATACACTGCCGCAAGTCACAGTAAATTCACGGAGAAGCCTGTTACACCATAGTGTGTAAGTTACATAAGACTTTCCTGGTTTGACACTGATGTAACTGTTTCCAGGATGAAAATACGTCATGTTAGGCATTTGATATCCAACACCCGACTGAGAACAATTAGCAAGGAGCAATGTGGGTATATTGGTAAAATCATTCTTTAACGGTTAAAGTTAAACAGTGATTTAGGCAACAAATTTATTTTTGCTAATTTTATTGCTCGATCAACGTGACACATTGATGAAACACACCCAGTATGAGATGTGTAACCAAACTTGTTTTTGCAATAATGATATAATGGATGAAGATTACAATCACATTCTTCAAAATACTGATAGAGCAAAACATTTTCTGTATTATAAATCAGATATTTCAAACATTGTTCTTTCTCACAAAATTTCATTACAATGTGCTCGCCCTTAAAGATTTCGATATAATCTATGTGGCCTGTACTGGTTTACAAGACATTTCAAACTGTTGCAATTAGTTAAACTGGAATCAAAACTACATGATTTAGTATGTGCTGACAAAGGTTCAGAGAAATACATACATTTTAAATGAATGTATGACTCACACATTTCCTTAACCACAAAATGTGAATATGCTATGCTATAAGTTACAGAATACAAAAATTTATTAATAAACACATACTTGCATATCCGCGAGAACATTATTCAGAATTAGCAATTTCACATGCATATAAATTGCACATTGAAGGAAAACCTAAGCCTCCTTGTTCGAAAATAAAGTTATAAAGTTGTGGATGTCCCCATCGCAGGTCTCCTTACAGCGAATCGTGATTCCCTGGCTAGGTCTTTTGAGTTGGTATGTGATTACTCCATGTCCACGCTCCTCTTCTTGCTCCTCTGTAAGGCTGTCAATAATCAAATCTTCTAATGTTGATAGTAAATCACTGTCAGGGCGGAGATATCTCACAGCACAATCGCTGCATGCTATGCCTTCAGCAAAGCGAGTGCCGAGACTGTTATCGAAAGTGTAGCACCAATGTTCTATATTGTTGCAGACATGAACTTGTAGAATACCATCATACAGTTTAAAGAAGACTCTTCTGTATCCTATTTACAGGATTTCGTATACATCTGTAGGGTCGAAGATGCTAGCCATGACTGACAGTCTATTACTAAACAGTCTCCTTTGTATAGTCTGGTTTGACGTCATTTAAGTCTTCTTACTAAACCGAACTTTACAATTCCACATTCCACACGGAGTAGTTTATTATTGGTTTCCTATATAGGTAAAATGTTCCTTGTTTCATAGTTCGCACCATACTGTAGTAAGAGAACAACTACATTCCTTCTGCATGATATATTTAATTTTCTTGTATGATGTACGCTTCTGACGTGTGCACTTTGAGCTTCAAATGCTAGTTGACTTTCACTGCAAGGTAGTTTTTTGTCAAGATGGAAATTATATAAAGGACAAAAATTTCGCCCATAACAAACATCGAAAACTTTTAATATATAATCAGGACTGATTAATGAGAAATGCCAATATTCATCTCTATTGCACATCTGTATCTGTAGTGGACTATCTACTTCAATTCGAAACCACACTCGCCTGTAACCTGGAGTAACACTGACATAAGGAAGTGATGAGTCGAATCTCTCCATCGTATCTGAAGCTCCGGAGTACGGTCCTCTCTCTCTTTATATACTGATATTTTCTTCCAATTTGAGATAATATTAGTTCTTCAACAATAACTTGGTTAAATCAAATTTACAGACAAATTTGTTTTTCCAAACCTCACAGTCCCATATTCCACAAGGCGACCTTTGAAGGCGGCTACTGCCTTGCATTTGCATTATATGTTCCTTATTATTACATGTTTCAGTCCACAAAGTAGGGCTTTTGTAAAACTCTCTACTCAATTTATATTTTATTTGTTTGAATCCTGGTTCCTTGGTTATTTCTTCACTTGTGGTTTTAAAACATAGGTCTCCAGAACATCAAGGCAGGTCGCTGGCGGGTCTCATATTAAAAACTGAACATCCATTTTCCTCATCACACAAAACGAGCTCTTGATACGTATTTCCTGCGAAACTTTGTGTAAAGCTCCAGTGTTCATCTCCGTAGGACATCTGGAATTAGAAGTACGTGTTGTATAGAGACTTGAACCATACTTTCTTGTAGCCTGGAGTAATACTGGTGTATGCCTTCTCTGGGTTGAATCTCTCCATTTTTTCTTCTCGAAATCTTACGCAGGTATGTACATGTAACAAACCATTTTTTCGAAATTATTACCTTAACATGTAGGTAGAATGCTGGTACAAATATTATCTTAGAACTTCGCTTTTGCATTGTGAACAGAACATGTTTGTTTCACATCGGTTTGTATTATAGTAGTTGACTATTGAATTATTACTCGAACAGTCGTGATATCTTCTGATATTTATGACTTCTGAATTTGTTAAAAAAAATTAAATTTCCTGTTATGTTTTTCTAAGCACATATACTGGATAATCTTCAAGGAGCGCATCGTAATCTATGACACCAGAATCCCATTTTAGGTCATGTTTCTCATAAGTCAGTTTCCGAACATAATTTTAACTTCAGGTTTTAAAGTATACCAAGGTCTGGGATATTTAAAGCATAGAACTTTAGAGTCATTAGCATCAGTTGCATAAAAAATTGTTAGGTCCTGAATTACAAGGGAGTTGTCTTGGTAGTTTTTGAAACCTTGTGCACAGCACATCATTTTTAGGTTATTTAATTTTACACTATGTACAAAAAGTCTCCACTCATCTTATTTATAAAATATCAGTGGTCGCCCCGGAATTAACTTCATCAACTCCAGAATCGTCCATTACTACATCTGGGATAATTCTGGCTTCAATAAGCTGTTCCAGCCTGCCCGACATACAGTCCCTCCACATATGTTGATTATTTTCATAATGAGCAAAGGCAGGCATGCCATGAGGACAGTGTTCACATGGGAAATACGACATGATATCATCCGCACATAAATGTTTGGGAAGGAACGGATATACTAGCTTTATTTCGTGTCCTGCAAAAGCAATAATAGACTCTTTCAGCAACACCCATAATTGAGAACAGTCTAAACTCAACAAGGTTTTCGCCTTCCCATATGCTAGTAAAGCATTGAATAATTCAATACATTCCTTATAACAATTATCACAACAGTGACTGCGATACATTTTACCTGGAGCAGACTGATGCGGAGAAAGATGTATTCTCCTGTAGATTCTGCATTGCAGATCTAGATTATGCAGTGGATGGTTGACGTTGTAGTAAGCATCTGATGTTTTTGTAGACATCTGGTGTCATTCTCTGTGTAGACATCTGGCGTCGTTCTCAGTTCTATTGCAGACGCCTAACTCTCACTACTGCTAATGCAGTGCACACGCCCGCACGACACATACAAAGTGGCTTTGGCAGTTGACGACTTAAAGCTGAGAAAAAATTATTTATTCCTCCTTATTTAGTAAACAGATTCAAAATGGCTGCCATTTTCCTTTAAATTTGCTAAAAATTGGCCTTTTTTTTTATATAGAAAAACATGAAATTTAACAGATTTCAGATTCGATAGCAGTCATTTCAATCTGGATGCGTGCTATTTCATTTATATTATGTCGAAAAAGTAGTATTTGTAAATGAAATAAGGTTATACTTGTTTAAAATTTACGCATTTTATGCTGGATAGTATAGTCGAAATTATCACATGCAAGATTTTGAATTGAAACTTTGGTTATAAGTAAATTTTAGTGTTGTAGAGAAGTGTACACATGAAATACATATTTTGCTCAGCTATACACATAAATTTAAAACAGATAGAAAGTTTTAATATGTATGCACGTCTTGTGTCTTCCATGCTAATAGTTGAAACTTAGGTAAATGGAATTATACTTGTTTGAAAAACAGTGTTCTTTAAATCTCCTAATATTTAGCGAGTGAAAATATCTCTTGTATGAAATATTTTATCATATATATCTGGCTTACTTTAAACCAAAAATTAATAAGTTTGCTAGGAAATGGGATAAACTTAAAGTTTATTGGATTAAATTTAATTCCTTGGTATTAAAATTCATTTTAACTCAAGAGAAATAATACTATCATCGGGACTTCGCTAGCAAATTTTATTCCATTGGAAGTAAGACAGGGTTTCGACAATATCAGAAACCTTCCTTTCTGAACAAGTCAACAGACAAGCAAAATTGAAAGTTTTTGGGGTAGAGGGGAGAGGGGAAGTTTGCAAGCAGGTCAAAGCTTCCAGGTGAGTTCAAAATTCGCAGGACCGGGGGGGTGTTTGGCAGGTGGAGAGTCTCTGACATGGTGCACAAAGATGTGTTCTGGCATGGTGGTGGAGGGGGCATAATAGTGGGTCAAAGAACCTGTCGTCTCGGACAAAGACACATTCTGGACTATGGATTTGGATGGCTAGAAGGGGGAGGGGAGTTCAACGGAAAATGTGGACCGGTCTAGGGGAGTGGTTGGGGGATGGGGGGTGTAGCACTCTCTGGGTACAGGGCAGATGTGCTTACACCCACACCTCAGAATCGCATTTTAGTTTGACGACAAGCCTCACCCTGGATACATCTCTCTTTCCTATGAAGCAGCTCTTAGGACATCACCAGTAGTGGCATTGTTTGACTGAGCCTAGGATTATAACCAAGGGAAGCCCAGCAGCTGAGATCAACTCTCGTTAAATGATATATGATCTGGGTTTCAGCTATCATTTTAATATATACATTTTTATAAGCATTAATTTATTGGGAAATTTTTTTTTGTGTGTTAAGAATGGATCAATATACTGCACCCATTATTTTAAATAACTTTTCTTAGAGGAAGTTTGTATATGCAAATTGTGATTATATTTTCTCATTAAGTACCTGCAAATTTCCATTTTTAAGTCAATCTTTGTCAATATTATACTGTCGGCTTCGGCACGAGCTGAACCTCGCGCTAATCTTCAACAGAAATTAATAGTGAATTGTTCTTCTTTTGACAAAAGGAACATTTATTCACAGTGGTAAATAAATCACTTCTCTGGGTACGTTATTAAATAATGTGACTTATTTATTTTAATTCAAGTAGTGTTATACATTTATAATAGAGTATGTGCATCGTAAGCAGAAATTTCATCAATTCACATAGTTGTGTGTGTTTAACTTTCTTTCAATTTAATTGGTATTTCATAAACATTTACAATGTTTCCTTCATTTATGAGTTTTTCTCGTAATTTCAACTCAGTTGCCTGCCAAGCATCGACCGCGCTCCACATCTATACTCAGTCTCTCGACACACAGCTTATAAGTCGACGTAACTGCTACAACCAATTCATTCCTACATCAGACTCCACAACAAATGGACAAGTTTTAAAATCATTTAAAGTACGTGTACAAATGATAAGGAGCCATATGTGAATGTATAGCATGCTATTTTGTCTAATTAAAATTTAATTCCTCTAATTTAAATTTGAGTTTGGAAATCTTGAATTGCCCATTTAAGTTGTGTGTTGTAGTGTATACAAATATGTTCTTAGTACATTTGCATCTTTTGAACGTGTGATTTATTCCACCTTTAAGTTATCAGAATGGGTGGTAAACGAGTTTTCTAGGGAAACATTAATTCCTATATGTAATTTCTATCCAATCCTATAGTTTTGTGTGTTCAACTAGGCTGCAAGCTCCTTGTCTATAAGTCATTCCTTGACTGATCTCAAAGCCAGACAGACGTGTTTTGGGAAAGTTGCTTGTGCGATTTCATTAATTTAATTAAAGTAGTGCAATTTATATATTAGTACGTGACTCGTAAACACAATTTCTATCAATTTGTCACCTAGTTGTGTTCATTAGCAATTTAATTAATTAATTTTGAAATGCATATCTATTTAGACATGGTAGATTTAATTCCCAGAAATGCGCGATATAAGTAATTCATTCTGCGATTTCCCGAACCCAACAGACGTATATAAAAATAATTTTATTTCTTTCCATAGCTGGGCTTCGTCATTCTTTTTTCCTGTGTGATGTTTCATAATTTCTCTCGTGTAATACATCACAGCTCTTATTCATTTGGAATAATCGTAACATACACCAAATAAACACTATCTTTCAAAGTCGCCTATCTCCCAACACCATCTATGAGCAATATCACCCTCCAAACCAAAAAACACTCATGCCACTTTTGCACAAAACACAACACATATATACCCCTTACCCAACACACCGCACCTCAGTACAATGACAGAGCTCCAAGGATAAGGACGTACCAGAGCTTCTCCACACCCAAAATTTTTTTTAAAAGTCCCTTAGCACACCTTTGCACTAAACAAGACACTTATTACACAACAATTTTTATTGATTAATTCAATTAAATTCATTGGATCAATCACTCAAAGTATCATACCAACTTATCTGATAAAAATCATTGGATTAAGGATTTATGGAAGATGATCATTGGGTTAAAATCGAATTAACAATATTTGATCAGATTAAGTTTGGATTAAGAATAAATCCATTTAATTTGATATCCATTTTATATCAAAGGTTTAATCCGATTAATGAAAGGCAGCATCCCTTTGTATATATAACACCCCTGGCCCTACTACTGACTGCTAAGTATTGCGTGCGAAGTGGTTTGGATGTAACATGCACAAAAGTTGTAATTATGTTTAAGTTGGTGGATCAAATGTTTATGTTGGCCAACTTGTGTGTGTGTTGCATGTTACAAGATGATGGTATCAGTTGCGATAGTGAATTGCACTTGGTTGTAACGGGAAGTTGTTTATCGCCCATGGTGGCTTGGTGGGTCCTGGAAGTACATCTGGTGATAAGGTCCTAGTACATAGCGACAGCATTTAGAAAGACGGAGCACTGCCGCGGAGTTTCACCATTCCCATGTTAAATTCCGAGCGAGTAGGTTAAAGTAGTAGGTGCGGATTGATACTGGACTTTTCTATTTTCGGTTTTTTTGTGTTCCTACTTTGTTTTGAGGTATGTATCTGTGTTGTTCTGATAGTTTAATTCATTTTTGTATATTACATTAATTTTTACTATTGTTAACAGTATTGATTATGTGTTTTTGCAGATTTCATCTTGACATGAATCGGGGGCGAATTCGTTCTTCTGGTTATTACCCAAGGAAGGTTTATCATAATATTGTGTCTTTTACTAAGGATGTCAGTGAAGATGTTAGGTCTTGGACAGTTAAGATCCTTGATATAGAAGAGAGTTATATTTTGTTGTCTTTTTTGTACCATTTCGGTCTTCAAGGAATAACTGCTAAAGCTGGCAGTGGCATGTGTTGGGAATGTGTTTCTTCAGAAGGTTTCATGTCGAGAATGAGCCTGCACCAAAGGACATTAGTGAGATTGATCCAAACATGATAATCTGTTGGAAGACTTTTCCAGTTCACGAGGGCAAGGCAGACAATACTGCTGTAATTATTGTTTTAGTAATGGGTCTATGTATTCATGTAAGGAAATGAATATGAAACTTGGTGATCAGATTTGGTTGAATCGAAAATTAGTTCGTACTACTGGTGACATGCATATATTATTGATCACGTGGAATTGTTTTTCAACCCTTGATTATGTGTTATGTATTTTTTATTTTGTAAATAAATATTTTGTTGGTTAGAAATATACTGCGGCATTTTTCATTTTTTAAAATATTCCTTTCCTTATATTAAAAAAGGGGGGCCATCCCTTTAACATGCCTAAAAGGAGTAATTGTGTTTGTTAAGTTGGTGGATCAAATGTTTATGTTGGGCAACATGTTTTCACTTATGTGTGTGTTGCATGAAACAGGATGTTGTTATCAGTTGCGATAGTGCACTCAGTGACATTTAAAATCTTTCTATCCACTGAGCCACTAAGGCCCCACTTGGAATCGCTCTATCCACTGAGACACTGTGGCCCCACTTGTAATTTCTCTATCCAATGAGCAACTAAGGCCCCATTTGATATATATCTATCCACTTGGCCACTATGGCCCCAATTGACATAGTCCTATCCACAAAGCCACTGCGGCCCCACTTAACATAGTTCTATCCACTGGGCCACTAAGGCCTCTCTTGAAATCTCTCTATCCACTGAGCTACTAAGGCCCAATTTGATATATAACTATCCACTTGGCCACTGCGGCCGCACTTGATACAGTTCTATCCACTAAGCCACTGCGGCCCCACTTGGAATCTCTCTATCCACTGAGCCACTAAGACCCCAATTGGAATCGCTCTATCCACTGAGCCACTGTGGCACCATTTAATTAACTCAACATTAAAGCGAGACATTTAAAGTAAACAAAAATGTTATTCCATTAATTCCATATATCTATGCAATATTCTCTATGTATTAATCCAAAACTTTTCATAAGGAAAAAGTAATTACAAAATGAGTTTTTAGGGTAAAAGTTAATGATTGCGTAATCTGATCTTGCTGAAATTCGAACTTGACCTGTATTTCATCCCGAGCATTCGCTCTGCAAAATTTGAAGAACTTCTGTTGAGTTTCAGGGGACTTGGAGGTATTGAAGACGGACAGACAGACAGACAGAGATCATCTACTTATTATATAGGATTATATGCTGACGTATAGTAAGTGTACTGTTTAAAATTATGGCAAATACTATTTTTTATTTATACACATTAGAGAACTAATTGGAATATTAGTAACACATTTATATTCATAACATTTTATCGAAGTGTACTGTTTAAAATTATGGCAAATACTATTTTTTATTTATACACATTAGAGAACTAATTGGAATATTAGTAACACATTTATATTCATAACATTTTATCGATTTAACTTGACTGTTGCTTGAATAAAGTTATTAGACCTATGGAAACAGAAGCGTTACATATCGCGAAGGATAAAAGATGAGGAGGAATGTAGATCTAATCCAAGGTTTTCAAAAGTGCTCAATTAATCGCAGACAGTAGTAATGTTCATGGTAAAATATTTCTTATACGTTTGCGCTCAGTATATATTTATTATTATTATTATATTACACTTTTCTATCAACCCAAAGGTCCTGATCAAAGTTCTTGTCAAGTAACGTTTCCTTTGTTAGATACTGACGATTTCCCCACTTTATTTAAAGTTAGTTACAGTATTATGAGGCATATGTTCACAAGGCAACCGGTATTCTCTTCTAGTACCTTCAGTAATTCGACACTCCGTTGAAATGTTCCGCTGCATGAGCTAATATTAGGACTACGTGACCACGTTGATTGTTTTATGAAATGGCAGGATCGGTATGTGTAGCTTTCAAATCTCAACATTTTGCACTTCAACATTTTGCACTAGCAAAATTTCAAAAATGTGTTGTAAATTCGCTAAGGTGAAGTACGAAAGCACAAAATACTTTACTTCCGTGCATAATGGAACTTGGCGACGTGAAGCATACATAACCATTTGAAATTCCGTCGGATAATTTTGTTACCGTTATACTCTTCAAAAGTGTGAGCCAGTTCCAAGAAAAGCATCGTGTACAAAAATATTTTTACAAACAATTTTAATCGTTAAATACATTTTAACATTCTATGATCCTTTCCAGAGCATTTTATTTAGAAATTTAGTTGATGAATTAATGTCAGAGTGCGGAGAGCCTACAAGCAAATTCTCCTCGGCAGAGACGGCTTGCTATTTACGGACAGTGAAAGACGAGAAGTTCCGAATGTTAGATCGTCGCGGGAAAGGGCCTCGAAGTTAAGGCAACAAGATGGAAACTGCAGTAACTCTCGCCATTGAACGTAATTGCTATTTCAGGGGAGATGATGAAATACGATGAGCGCAATATGGCGGCGCTACATTTCTTCATCAGAGTAGGTAAGATTAGAGCTCGCCTCGCTACTTGCTGTGATGGGAGTACGTACTTCAAGACATGTATCATGATTACCAACAAAAACAACCCTTCTTTCTTCCTACCGCTCTCTTAACGAAGCTCTCCTCCACATTTTTCAGAGGCCTTCATTAGTAGAACCCGGGAGAGTTGTTGAGGCTAGAGACAACGTTAAATAAAAGTGGACGAGATCATAAAATACTGCAAATAACTGTGATATTTAGAAAATAATCTCCTAACAACATGAAAACACAAATCAAGGTATCAACCCTATACTGATAACTACTGTACCACACGGTAGAATAATTCACTTAATTGCAAGTGCTTTCTACATTTTCACAAAAATTACGGTATAATGAGAAACTTGATTTACAGCATTACAAAAATCTCGCTACTGAAATTGGCAACCTAGCTTCGACAGCTAGTTTTGCTGGAAGAACGGTCGCTATAACAGTGAGTCAAAGACTGTGTCCGAATTCGCCTGAAGTACATACTTGTGCGTACCTGTCCCCTGAAGTAACGTCGTAAGTGATGCCCGAACTGCAAGTGAAGTATGCAAGTATACAAGTAAACGAAATTGTATACTTCTCGCATACTTGCGGAATATGTGCCACCATTTTTGGAAGCAATATGTAGGTTACAATTGGTTTCCGACATAATTATTTGATTTGAAGTTTAATAGGGCAAAGTTACTACTTCGTAGACATATAATTTTTAACTGAATAAATAATTATAGCAAGTTTCACCTTAAGAAAAAGTCTAAGCAATTCCTAACCTACAGAAGCTAAGCTAAAAGAAGCAATCCAAACTGCACTTACAGACAATAATGCAAGACAATAAATGTTAATGTTAATAAAATTTAAATATGATTTAATACTTTATTTAACCCCTAAAACCTTCGGCAATTGTCAAATTCGTAGTTGGAATACATGAACATTTAAAGTGGTTAGTTGGCTAATAACTTGCGCCGAAGCCAACAAGACTGCTTGTCCGAATTCATCAAGATTGGTGGCAAGGGTAAGTGAAGTATGCAAGGATGCAAGAATGCAAGTATACAACTGAGTTCGGACGGGGCCAAAGTACATGGAATAAACTATACAGCAGAGTTTTAACTTAGTGTAACTGAGGAGAGCATTACTTTTAGTTTGGTTGGGTATAGTGAAATATTTTGTGTATTTATTTATGTAACTGCGCCCTTTCTTTTAAAAAGGCACATAGAAAAAAAGTTTTTGGGGCGATTTAAAATTTTTGTTTGAGTTTATTTTACTTGGAAGTGCAGTTAGTCAACGAATGGTATTTTTTTTTTGGAGATATGAACTCAGTTAATAGGGGATAACAGGAATATTAGTTTTGGTTTTGGGACTTTTCAAGAAAGTTTTACTGTCTCAGTTAAGCTTAGGCGGAGTAGGCGGCCTGGCAGGACGTTTGCCACAAGGTCTGAATTGTCGCGTCGCCACACCGTTATCTGACCACAGGATGCTGTCACAGTGCATACAGTCGCATTTCCTTGTTTAATTTCAGGAGTGTCTGAGCTCTGAGGCCTTCGCTCACCTGCGCGGCAAAATCCCGCTGAGTTTTCTGTTCTTCGCTCGCGACGCTGCCGAAAAGTATTCAATCTACCGCCTGAAAGCGTGTAATACACATGTCAGTGCAATCTAGCGGTGTGCTCTAAACTAAAGTTTTAGTTCGTTTTATCCCCGCCTAGCACTGGTGCGCTAGCGCACTTCTGGCCGATGCCATCTGGCCTTGCGCATTCTGGCCTTGCACAATATGCGACGTGAGAAATGCGCACCTTCAGACGAGCACTTTATCAAGCACCGCAACTGTGAAGGATGTAGTCGTCTTGAAGAGATCTATCAAGCGACGATGTAGTTATTTTCAAAGAAGATGTAGCATAGTATAATGTAGAAGAGCAAAATTTTATCTTTATTTATTTTGGTATCGTTACCGTCTGTGCTAGGATGCAACCGTCGTAGCGACTTGTGGACCCTCCAGTTGGGTCAGTTTAACTACATACGTTCTTTGCTGTGTTCCTGAGACTAGAACGATTTAGTAAATTTCGTGGCTTGCTTTGTTGCAGAGGATCGTCATACATTTTTTTCTTTTATTTATTTTTTCTTTGAATTCTACCCTGCAACTTTCGACTTCTTTCTTAGCTCTACTTTATTGGCATTACAACCCGTGATCGGCAAACCATCTTCGATTTCTTGCGAAGCTACTTTCATGCGTCCCCGTTATCGCGAACCATGGCAGAGCTGAATGCTGCGTCTTCCGGCTGCTATCGAGAGCTGGATTCATGGGACTGAAAATTGTGATATGAACTTACCTTTTTTTCTTTTTAAGTACTTTCCCATTGTTTACAAAATGATTCGTACCTTCGCACAGCGGACTATAATCGTCTCTCTTGCAAGGTGTAATCAGGAAGCCACAAACTTCATAAAATCCAAAATATTGTTAATTTCTTTACCTAATAATATCAGTCTAATTTTTTTGCTTCCTGGTATTTTTTTTTTTTTAAAGATATGTTTTGGTTATAATGAAATGAAACACATAAAGTTAACCTGTGATGATGATGTGCTATAAAGTCTTGTTCCTTTTGCTCAGCGCACACAACATTACTGAACCCATTCGGTAGTAGTGAAGAGCGTAAGATAAATACCAAATCACGAATTGAGTTAACGGTGCAAACTGTGCAAGACAGGGGAATAGTCTTTAGTTAACTGAAATGCATGCAATGTGGGCTGCTTTGTTTGTTGTTGGGGCCCTAAATTATTAAATAGCTGCGAACAGTGACGGCATGCACATGAATTGTAGATTTTTTGCGACTTTCCTTTAAATTTCAGTTTCTAAGAAAATAAAATTACTTTCGATTAGTCTGAGACTCTGAAGTTAAAAACCAGTTTGTCATTGAAACAGCAAACAATATTCAGGGTAAAAATTTTAGTCCTATGCGTGCCGTTATTGAAACTGGCGAGAGGGAACAATACACCTTTAACACAATAAAGAATATTTAGATTTTGATTTCAAAGTGTAGGAGAATCATCATAAACGTTACAGTGTCTCCCCCCTCCCCAGCCCATCCTAAACAATACACCACTTACAGATTTTTTCTTTTTAGGTTACGATAAGTAACAGCACCACTGTTAACAGACGACTTATATACGAGAACAGCTCGGTTGTATAAGCAACAGCAACGGGAGGCCGAGCGTATTGGAAATGTGAAGTACTATACAACATGAAAACCGCATTCCTTAGGTAAATAAACATTCTCCCTCCCCCACAATACATTTGAAGAGATGGCCAGCGTAAGGAAATATTTTACTTTAATAAATCATTGCATAATAGTAATTAAGTGTAGTAAGTATACGGTTTCCTTTTGTATGGAAGTTTTCGGTGTTAAGTTTGACGTTGAGGTGATTGAAACAGTTGAGCAAAATTAATATTATATTATATATTATATCAGGCTTAACACCATTTTCCTTCGTTTTCTAATCCAAATACAGTTTCCTTTTGTCTTTTTTGTATTATGTAGACACCATAAGCCTGTTAAATACGGGCACTATTGAACCAAATAAAAGCTCTCTTCCGTTATTTAACTAGGTAAAAGGTAAATAAAAATGGCCGAAAATCATATATATAACCTACTTGGTCTACATAAAAATAGAGTTAATTGAGATTCATTGCCACAGCACAATATTTGTTAGTAATTCAGCCGTGTAGAGACGAGACAAAACACCGAAGTCAACCAAAACCGTACGTGCGTGCAGTGCTCAAATCATGATGCTGAAAGGAAGCTTTTGCGTACAGCTGTAGTGTACGTCGCAGTGAAGGAGCATTCGTATAACACTCTCGCTGGTAACAAGTTTTTTAAGCTGATAGGGAAATCAATTTCCGACAGCCGATCCCACTCTGGTGAGAGCCGTCACATTTCCCCTCTTATAAGTACCTTATTTCGGATATGAGCGATCGAAAGGCTATACACTTAAAATAAACGCCACACCTCTGGCATACAAAGGGCGGGTATTATTTTTGATATATATATATACCTATACTTGATATGAAACACGTCAGAGGTTGACTGTTCCCCTTTCGTGCACACACGTACTAGTCACGAGAGAGGGAGAAGTATAAAAAAAAACCGAGGGACGATGAGGACTCATCTCCCTGTCTGCCTGCCTGCACAACCCCTGGCCCTTCAGCCAACCGACCACAATCCATCTTGCTACACGCGACATTTCGCCATCTGGCATGACCGCCCTCTCGTCCCACCTAGTCAAGGTTCATAATGGCCGGGATGGGAGGGGGATGGCAGAGGTGCGACCTTTATTCTGTCATCGAACCCGCCCCCTCCCGGGTCTACCCGACCACGTCGACTGCCCACCGTCATTTGTCAGCGGACAATGCACGAGAGGGGATCGTCGTGGATGACTGGCATGCACGTATACACACACACACACACACAACTCACAGTCGTGATGCGCTGGCGCACTTCATCCAGCCGGAGAGAGCACGCATTCGGTAGACAACAGGGGGCCGAGCGGGTGGAACAAATTGACCCAGGATGTGTCCCCTAGCCCACCTCCCACTGTACGCTGATTTACGACGTGCTACAATGGTTGCACCCTGACACTCCCGCGGCGAAAGGAAGGAGGGTGTGCGTGTTAGAAGGGAATGGGGTCGATCTGGAGTCTGCATTTTTGTTCCAACACCTCAGTGGGGCGGTGGGCCTCAGTTTTCACCGTCCGGTCGTATTGAAATCGGCTCAGAGCTGCACTCTTGGCCGATTGTCCCAGGAGGAGGGATGAGAGAGATTACCCCCCCCCCCCCCCTCCGGTACCGGATGACCGTGACGTAGAAAGCCGTAGTGATATGGAAGCGACATCACATCCTCCCCTCCCCCTCCAATTTTTCAACTCTCCATCCATGCAACGTCTGTGTGACTCTGGAACATGAGGGAGCTTAACGACTTCAATTTCGGTCATCCGATTTCGCGGAATTGGTCACCGAGGAAACCGCTATTTTTACATCGCCCACCAAGGATGCAGAGGGGCGGGAGGTATATGCGCAAGTGCCCGTACACCCATTGGCCATTAAGAACGAACCATATCCGGCCGCCTAGCACAGACCGAGTCAGAAATAAAAAATTTATTGGAAAGTGGGATGTTGAAGGAGGGGACGGGAAACGGTCATCCCAAGGTTTCCGTTACGAGACGTGCGTAAAAGTTCCATCGTAAATTCGGGAATTCTGGCATAAGTCCCACACTTCATGAGCTCGGACAGATATCTCCAAATTGAATACCTTAGTTTTTTCATCTTTCTATGTTCTAACCTAAATAAAACTGGCAGTGCTCGTATTTGGCGTACATAAATTTGTAACATTTTCTTGTTTTAATAAAATGAGTTAATTTATTCCTCTTCTGTTAGTTTGCATGTAACCAGTTATGCGAAACGACAATACCAGTACGATAGCATTGTTTAAGTAGTGATTTTTCCTTAAATAGGTATTATTACTGGCTGATTGTATGTTTAAATTATTTTGCCCCAATCATGTATTTTATTGGGTAAAAGGATTTTAAATTAGTAGTATATATTAGTGGTTGGACAAAATTTGCAGAGAAATTATTTTTGCTAGTCTTTGCACATTTAGTAACCTCTAGTCAAATAGAAGTAGAATTCGGATTTTATATCCGTAAGAGTTTTGTTTTCAAAAACAAAGAAATTTTCCAAATGTATTTGCTTGAACTACGCTCCATTGTAGTTCTCAAAGAGTTATAAAGATTTTTACAACGTATGAAACTATTTCAGTTTATCGAAAATTAAAATTCCTCATCAATAATGAGAACTATCAGGCTACAGAGTACTAAACGAAGGACCTATTAAGTGTTTCAGATTCTTGTGGCGGGAACAAAAATAAATGTCCTCCGTCAATTACAGCTCAGTCATTCTTCACTTTTACGGGTACTGTCCCTACAGTCACGAGTTTATCCACAATCTATTAACGCCATCGTAGTTTCTATTTGTGGATAATTTGGTAAAGGGTGGGGGGGGGGGGGGGGTAGGTTAGTTGCTGTTATTATTTTGGTAAAGCGATTGTGCGACAACAGCGCAAGTAGGAATGGGAACGGTGGAAAGAGGGGAACGATCCCGATAACAATCGCAAAACACGATCCCAGATAACACCAGTTGTGAGGAAAATACCTAAAGAGCATTTCTCGACGTTTTAATATCATTGCATCCCTACAGGTATCGCTAGGTAGCGTTCAAACATTCCTACAAACTTTCAGGCATGGTGATGTTATCAATGGAAAGGAAATCTTAATGGCAGTGCTGAAATACGAATCATTTATGAAAATGCTTCGCTCGCACTTTGTTAGCCAGAAAACTATATTTCATATGCGAAACCAGGTTATGACTATTGTTTTCACGAATTTTTAAATATCAATTATCACGTTTAAGTGCACGAGGGAACTTGTTTATTGGTCTAGCTCAACGATACAAACTCAATTTTCATTGAACTCGTTTACGTTTTCGAGTCAGTAATGAGGAGGCAATAAAGGCAAAGGAAAAGACCTAAGTTAAAAAAATGTCAAAATTTTTTATTCTTTCTTTTAATAATTGAAATTCCTGCAAATATTTTTAAAAAAACATTAGCATGTTCATAATTTGTAATATCTAATTCCACAGAGTTGTCCTTATGCTTAGGGTGGTTCTCATAGCGAAATAACTCTCGATTAAATTTGTACCAAATTTTTAGTCGTACGATTAGATTTTTTTTTTATTTACCGCTTCAAAATACCATACAATCATTCGAATAAACGTGGATGTGTAACGACAGTTATTTCAGGTAATGGCAAATTTACTACCCGTGATCAAAGATTAGCTTAGCTTGTAATGACTATCTTCGCCCAGAATTACCGACACTTCCCAATTTTTATAAACATTCATATTTTGTCCAGTAGAACTGATCCCAGAGTCAGTGTTTTTAAAGTCGTGAAGTATGTTACGAAATTACTGCAAAATACCATTTGTACATGCACAGCCTGTTATAGACTATTATTTAGCGTCCAGTAGGCTGCAGTAAGTTTAACGTGCACTGTATGAGTAGAAACAAGCAAAATGCAAGTGTTCAAAATCTTGCAAATGCTAGACTTCACAGTATTTGTATAATATAGCCGTTGCCATTTATTCATGGGCGGCTGCACTACTGAGAAGCAAATCCGAGTTGATTATTGGCTCACAGTCTTCCAATGAGTGTCTGAAGGAAAACAGCAACTCGATTGCGGATGTAGCACATACAAGCTTTTTTTCTCCGAAAAGCAATTCTGTCACGAAATTAAATAACGAATATTTCCAGGCTTATATCTGGGCTCATGTGTGCACTAAATACGTGCATTAGTAGGTGTGAAGTACTGCCCGCCTTGCGACATTCTAAAGAAAACGTAAACGTTTATCATGGCTGTGATCAATTTCCCCTCTGTCTGGAAAACGTCAAACAGATCATGGGGGAGCGGTGGTGAAGTGGTTAGACTACTCGCCACCCACCTACACGAACCGGGCTCGATTCTCGGTGGGGTCACTCTCGGATTTTTACATATGGGAATCGTGCCGGACGATGTCGCTGGACGGCGGGTTTTATCCCGATTACACACACTTGTATTCCGGCATTGCTCCATAATCGCCTCCCTTTACCCACATCGGCTCTCCCGACAACTATGTTAAGAGGCGCCCAAATCTCTCTACTCCACTCCAACGGATAAGTTAATAGTATTTGCACTTTCGTAAAGCTAAGGAATACACCGCATTAAAGAATTTATTTGCTGGTGATCTCCCCCGAATTCAAGTTCGTAATTCAGACCTACGCCACTTGCCCCTGCCAGTGAAGTTAACGAACTCGGAATTGAATCCGCATTTGCTAACGAAATGCCTTCCACTCCGAGAGACTTTAATGGGGATGTTGGTGAGAATTATGTTTCTTCCCCCAGATGTAAAGTACATCACTCACCGCCATAGAAGGATATCTACCGGGCATACACCAAAATTACAGCAGTTATCCTTAAAAATTAATCTCCGTAACAAATCGTAGGTCTTATTCACGCTCGGGCGGAAATAAAACACACGTCTGCGATCCCGTACACAGAGACTGAAGAGGCAACACCACTTCTAACTTAACTAAAAAAATATTATTTCCTCAGGAAACCATGATTTGACTACCATGCAATAACTTGATATGTCCACATTTTTCAAAACTTATGCAACATACTTTGTGACGTAAATATACAGGCTTGCGGGGCTGAGATTCTGTGTTCAAATGCCGAAAAAGACATGCATGGCATGTACACATTTGGGAAAGTTTCGATATTTCTGGACGAAGGCAGTCATTACGAGCTAGGCTAGACTGTGAACACAAGTGATAAGTGTGGTACAACAAGCTAGAATAACCGCTGTTACACTGTCGCGTTTATTCGAATGATTGTTTCGTAACTGTAGATACTGCATAAACGTCAAACTTTCGACTGACATTTTTATTTTATTGGTGGATCATGTATGCTAACGACGTCCCTAAAATGTGAGCTGAGAAGGATGACATGGAGACACTTCAGAATGTATTGGTGCGATGGAAAGGAAGAAACCTAAGAAAACCCACTGATCACATTTCCCTTGTGTCCTTTTTAGCCTACTTTCTAAAGCAAAGAAAGGCTTATGAGATCACTTTCCTGTCTGTGTGTGTGTGCTGTGCGTTTTTCCGTTTCCCCCTCTTCAACCCCTCTCATTTTGCGAACAAGGGGATCCAATTTCACCAAACTTGGTACACACATAGTTTTTAGTAAGGACATCTGAATTTTATAGTTTTCGACTACCTCTGGCTATTACTTTCAAAATGGTGGCCATTTTAATATTTGGGGTGATACGTCATATCTCGAGAACAATTCAACCGATTAAAACCAAATTTCGAATGCTGGTGGAGCATAAAATAATCATAAAATTTTGAGAGGGATATTTTTGGTTCGCCATTTTGTAAAATAGCACCAAAATTATAAATCAATTTTTTTACATTATATCTCGAAAACAATTAAACGAATTCTCGCCCAATTTGGCAGATAACTTATACTATGAAAGGCCAAGTAAAAATAAGTGGTTGAACATGATTAGGTACTTATTTTCAAAATTGGCAGCCATGCAAATATTTCCGTTTTATTTGGTATATCTACCATATATTTTAAACAATTTCAACCAAATTTAGTACACTGAAATTATTTGTTACAAGAATTATATATACCAACACATAACCACTTTTGTTGGCAGTTTTGGAAGCTAGCGTCATACGAATAAAAAAAGTTATTCTGTCATATGTCTGTAAAAAAACTAACCGATTGCTACAAAATTTGGCAAACAAGTAGTGTTGATGCAGACGATGTCAAATTATATGTTTTAAGCATGTAAGACACTTATTTTAAAAACATTGGCCATTTTAGCTTAGAATGCAATACCGTCGCAACCATGTAATCGATTACAGCGTAAATTTGTATGCTGGCAGCAGATAATACAACTATCAACTGTATATACATGGAGTATTTTTGTCAGCCATTTTGTAAGAAAGCGCCATGTGTTTAAATAAAGTTTTTGTCATATCACGGGAAACTATTAACCAATTCCTATTGAACTTGGTAAAAAAAAAAAAGTATTGTGGCAGATAATTTAAAATTTCATGTTCTAAGTACAACAAACACTTATTTTCCAAATGGCGGAAATTGAGTTATTTTTGGATTGAATTGCTATATCGTCGAAGCCATGTAATAATTTCCAACATATCTTTAGATGCTGACAATAGATATTACAACTACCAACTCTTAACTATACATGGAGCGTCATTTTTCTGTCATTTTGCAAGTCAGCGCCATGCGAATAAATGACGTTTTTATGCTAAATCTCACGAAACAAATGACCGATTCCTATCAAATTGACAAAAAAGTAGTACTACGGCAGATGATGTTAAGTGGTATGTTTTAAGTATGTCAGGCACATTTTTCAAAACGGTGACCATTTGGCTATTTTAGCTTAGAATGCTATATCGTCGCAACTTTGTAGTCAATTCCAACATAAATTTGTATGCTGGCAGTAAATATTAAAACTATCAACTGTATTTGCGCGGATTATCATTTGACCTCCATTTTGATTTTGTAAGATTGCAAACACAGATATATAAAGTTTTTGTCATATATCGGAAAACAATTGACAGATTTCTACCAAATTTGGCAATCAAATAATACTGAAACAGTTGGTGAAGACTGAATTTTCTTAGTAGGTCAGACACTTATTTTCAAAATGGTGGCCATATAAATGCTTTAGCTGAGTATTTTTTATAAACGAAACAACTTACAACTAAACTTTGTGTGCTGGCAGTGCCTATTACAACCATCATATATGTGCGTGCAGAGCCCAATTTCTCTGCCATTTTGTATGGTAGAACTATCAATAAATACAATTTCTCTCATATCTCTGGAAACAATCAACCCATTCATACACAATTTGGCAAAAACGTAGGCCTACTTTGGTAGGATGCATTAGTATATATAGGCTATTTTTTTAAAAGCACGGCACACTTAATTTCAGAATGACGCCTATTCATTTTAGTTTCGTGTTCTACATTGACTAAGTCATGTAAGCTATTTTAACTATATTTTGTATATTGCCAGTATGCAATAATCGAATGTCCTACCGCATTACTTTTTGCCCTCCATTTATGAAGATCGTCATATGAAAATTATGGTGGTTTTATGCCCTATCTTGAAGACCAATCTACCGATTCCCTCCAAATGTTACACTGGAACATTTCAACTAATTTGTACCAAGTTGTGCACACCATAAATGCTGCAGAAGTCCATGTAAACGTCCATGATTTAAATGGTTCAGAAAACGATTTTCAAATTAGTGGCTTCATAAATAATTTAGGAAAGTTTGCCACATTAAACAATTTAACCTAATTCAACCTAAATTTGTATATAAACTGTATACATTAGAAGCATCGTATATAAAGTTTCTTTTAAGCAGTTTGTACGGTAACATCAAATCAGAAATTTAAGTTTTTTATGCCATATGCCAGGGACCAAGCAACTGATTCCCACTAGATTCCTCACACAAGTAGCTCTACGATAGACCATGTAAACTTACATGTTTCATGTGGCTCAGTCACTTATTTTCAAAATTGACGGCGCTCTAAACATTTTAGTTTACTAAACTCTATCATTCGAAACATTTGACTAATTTAATCCGAGGATCATTCTCCGAGTCCGACCTCCATAATCCAGTATATTTCACACTTGAATATTTTATGAGGTTTTCTGGGTGCAAGTCCCGGATAAGGTACGTGCATGTTTGTAATTGTCTCGCTAATGTTTCATTAGTTTCTCGTTTCATTTCTTATGTCATTACTTTTAAAGATAAGTAAAATTCTACCTACCAACTCAGCTTTTTAGAACTTATTAAAAAATTAATGACAATATGGGTGCACCAAATTGATGAAACTAGGCTTATTATTTGTGTCAGTAACTACTTGTTAAGTTTGTTTATAATTTGTAGAAACGTACAATGAGAATTTGTCGGCTCCTTATCACGGACTGTTTCCAGCAAACACAACCTGACGGCAAGTGTCAGCAAGTGTCGGCAAGTGTCGGCCCTATACCAGCACTGTCGGAAACTTTTGTTTATATGCAAGAATACAGGCATTTAACAACGACATGATGTAATTTTTTTAAACAGTGTGCTAGCTGTCACGATACAAACAAAGGCCCAGTATATTATTTTTTTGGTTAACAGATGTAGATCATAGGAATTATTTCGGCTTGATATCTCATAGCAAACATATTGCCAGCATCTTAAAAAGATTCTGAGCCGATTCCGATAGAGAATCTTTGTCTTGTCAGCAAGATTGCAAACATCGTATTGATTCGGGAACAGTACCATATTCGCGGAAGGCTCTTCATCAAAATAAAGGTATCTAAATTGAGTCTTTTTGCCGACCAACTGTTGAAAGCTGTTTTTAATAGGCAAGAAGTTAGCGAACACTTAATTGAATGATGGTTTTGAGACAGAGTGTTAGCCTTTAGGATAAAGACAACGGCCACAGTATTATTTAGGATAATGATTAGATATCACCAAGATTATGTCGACATGACATCTCACAGCCAACCTGTGGCCAATATCATAAAAAATATTATGGGCCGATTTCAATACAGCATTTTTGTCTTTTCGGTAAGTTGGCAAACATCTTATTTATTCCGGCCAAGTAACGTTTCTGAGACTATTGCTATGTATAGCAAATTATAAATGAATATTTTTATTGGATCTACAAATAAATATAACCCACAGTTTTAATATATGTAAATACGAAGGATAGGCCCGCATACTGATTTACAAAAATTGAGTGTTTTTCATTTCCAATTATTATATATTTCAAGTATATAACATATGGGAATGTACTCCCGAGAAGGTTATGAATTGCTGTGTATTTATGTATATCAGTTAGTACATCGCATTTATATACATCATTTATTTATAAATGTACTTACTGTATTGTGTTCCTTTCTATGAATTAAAGTTACATGTACATACATATCTAACATATATTTAACATAACATAGGCCGACATACATTTTCTGAGTGTCATAAATTTTGTTTCTTGGGAATTGAGTTACAGTAGCCTTTATGTCACTCTGTCACACTGATCGCTGCTCAATTTTTTCAATATACAGAATGTCTGTGAAAATATGTTACAAACTTCGTAAGGTGATTCCTTGTCGAAAATGAGGTTCAGTTATATAATTCGACTTATAGCCTGGTGCAAATCCTAAGGGAGAAATTCGCCCTTGAAAATAGAAAATAAAAATAGCGTATTTCGACAAAATATCGTAAACTACTTAGAATTAAAGTACAATTCTCTGGATTCTGTTTTATGCTAACAAGATCGGCAATCTGTGAAGAAATTGTTTCGAATACCTACCAACATTCAACATTCAATTCTACACGAAAACGGTTCGCCTGAGGGTGTTGCGACAAAACAACCTTTTTGTTCATTGGGCCCTATTGATACAAATTATGGCACAAAACCTCTAAAGAATCTAATGGAAGAGAAAACTAAGCCAAGAAGGGGATGACCGCCCCCATTATTTTAATAAAGGCGGTAGGTATTTGAAACAATTTCATCACAGATTCCGATCTTGTTAGCATAAAACAGAATCCAGAGAATTGTACTTTATGTCTAAGTAGTTTACGATATTTTGCCAAATACGATATTTTTATTTTATATTTTCAAGAGCGAACTTTTCCCTTAGGTTTGCACCAGGCTATAAGTCGCATTATATAACTGTACCTCAATTTCGACAAGGAATCACCTCACAAAGTTAGTAACATACTTTAATATATATCCTTTATATATAGTACACTAAAGCAGATAATTACATGGGTATTTTATATGGTTATATTTTCATTTAACGGTTCAAATTTTTTGCCAGATACCACAAATACTGTATTTGCCGTGTCTTTGTGATGGGTAGTGAAGAACTTGTTACTCTTTGTGAATTTGATTTTTGTTCGTGTGCAGAATTTTTAACATTAAGGGTGATCGATACCACAAATTTGATAATTTTGTATTTGTACCACACATTATTCAACTTGTACGCATTTTATGTGATGATATTTTCCTCGAATAAAATTTTTTACATTTGATAAATTTAGTGTAAATAACAAAATGATTCTGTTTTGCTGAAACTGCGATAACAACTAATAACTAAGTTTACAAATGAAGACTTTATGCCATAAACTAATGTCATGTATATCTAATCACCAAATAACTGATAATATATATTTTAAAAAACATTCAAAAATGTATTTATTTTTAACAATTTTTTACATACATGGCTTGTTATTTGGTGATTACATATGTGTCATGTGGTAGCCCATGGCATTTGTTTACTTTGAAATTTTTTTCATTTGTACAACCATCCAACAGACATATTAAGTTACCCAAAACTATTTTGTTTGCAAGTTCCAGGAGAAATTAATATTAAATAACCCGTCATTAAAAATGATTTGTTTTATTTTCATGAAATCTTACATTTATTTATAATAATTTGTGATTTAATATATTCAAAATTACTGGAGAGTATCAGGAACTTACCCTCTGGAATATAGGTTAGCATACTGGACTGTCAATTCAAGGCTCTTCGGTTCGAATACCGCATTCGATAAGGAGAAGATTATAATATAATGTTTTGAAAGGTAATTGAAATGAATATATGTAAAGAGGAAATAACAATTACAAATATTTTTAATCGAAAAAATGAATGTTTTTTGCATGTTCCTGCTGCTTATTGTCTGGACATCATGCCGCCACAGACCCGGCACCATTGCGACATCAAACTTGCAAAGACCCGGCATCGTGGTAGTATCCAGCCATCGCAGACCCGGCATCGTGGCGACATCCAGCCGTCGCAGGCCCCCGATGTACATATGTACTTTTTTCACATCTATACATCCCTCCCGCTCTCAATATTTTAGATACTTAATATACTTACATACTGTAAATGTGTGTTGATATGTACTGATACAATTACGCGTCCAAACAAGTTGGTTCGCTCGTATTATATAAACAAGGCTTAGCGGATTTCGCATTCTGGATGGAATAAGGTTAACTAAAATCAACACCTTTCAGTTCGTGAACTAAAAGTATTGACTTGAACACAAATGGTTTAATTTAACCCAAGCAACGCTTAATATAGAAAGTCGCGGGAAGAAAGAATAATGAACGAAGGAGAGGAAGGATATCGAAGTAGAAATATGATAGAAGTAAATAGGATGGTAAACAGTACTAAGCAGGACCAGCAGCTGTCGAAGTTGATAGTGAATTGAGGAGTGTAACGGGGAAGAAGAAGAAGAAGAGAAGCAAGTAACAGATGGATTCAGTGAGAGAGCGAGACCAGGTCACATAGGAAAGGAGTGAGTGCAGGCAGAGGGTGGAAAGACTGCATAAAAATAAAAACACCTCTTTTTTAAAATAATTACATTGTTATCTGCTTATTTATTTTGTCAGTTTTTTTTTACGCTAAACTACACGAAGAGTTGAAACTTTTAACAGGCTAACTTGTATAGCAAACACAAATGTTGCAAATTGAAACAGTTTCCCTTGTCATATTCGTAACAGGAAAATCAGGAGTAAACTCGTAATAGAAAAAGTGTAACATTTTGATAAACAATTATGAAGCTACAACTACGATTTGAAAATAATAAATATAATAATACGAAAAGAAAACTTCTTCTCTGCCAGAATTTAAACGAAAATAAAATAAAACAAAGAATAAATTGCCGATAAGACAAGGGACTGAAAAGTGGCCGATGCCTGCCCTAACACAAGGTACGATTGAAATCCGTTAACATGAATAAACTAAGAGTATAAACTTATGAAAACAATGTCCTTCTTGTGATATTGCCTCCAATCTAGAGGAACTGGGTTAGATTTCCTGCACACCTGCAAATGGCGGAAGGCAATGTACAACCATCAAACTCCTCCTCCTGTTTAGTTGCAGTAAGCGCGCCGTGCTTTGTACATCCGCGCCTTTTCCTGGTATTGCTACCAGCCTCGAGGCTGCCAACGTCAGCAGCTTGAAAACCTAAGTAATATATGTAATACTTCTTTACCAACATAATTAATTTTCCATATTCGAGTAGCATTACTCTTTCGTCGTCAACACAGTCTAAACTTATCTAAGTTTCTTGTATCTGTGTATTCATCTTCTAAAAGTGATGTGCTAAGGCATATATATATAACACATCGATAAGTATAACCATTATGATACTCTTGCATATAACATATGAAGAAAATGTAATCCACAAATATAAACTCATACACACATATTGGCACGTATGAATACGTTTACATATAAACGCGTAAATCAAAATACGTAAAAAATACCGACGTACAAGCATTACTACAAAAAATCGTAGATCCGAATTGATTCGTCCGCTTAGTAGGCTACTAATTGGGAGTTTGAAGGTTAGAATCAAAATTCATATTACGGGTGTTAAAAAAACTACAAATTAAAATTAATCAATAATCCAACAGGATGTAACTGATTTAACTAATGAGCCTAATTTTCTCTACATTGGTGCAAATCATTTTTCATTACTTTTTTTTATAAATTTAGATGGTCGGTCGACCTTGATGACTTGTTAACAAGAAAATCACTACAGACGAAAACAAAAAAATATAAAACAGTAGTGAGACAGTTACAAATACACACGTGTCTAACCTGGGACTCGAACCCAGAACCACTTTTTTCGCCAAATCTGGTGGAAATAGGTCGATTTTTTCCCCGAGATGTGACATGAAAACTGTATTATTTTATGTGGTGCTATTTTACAAAATGGTGAAGAAATGAGGCTCTGTACAGGAACATTTTATTTTTTTTAATATATATGGCCGGCATACAAAATTATGTCGAAAATATTTATTAATTTCGTAGATATAACATAGTACGGAAAAATGTTTATATGGCCACCACTTCGAAAATATGTGCCGAACCTACTTAAAACACACCAGTATACATAACCTGCTGCAGTACTACTTGTTCGCTAACTTTGGTAGGAATCGGCCTTGTAGCAAATGCTTTGTTTATTCGTATTTCTTACAAAATTGCACACAAATGTGGTTGTGTGTTGTTTTATATAATGCTTCTAATAAATACTTTAACCGTACAAAATTTGGTCGCAATTGGTTGAACGGTATGGTAGGTATACCAAATAAACGTAAAATGTTTTTGTGGCTGCCATTTCGAAGTTAAGTGCCTACTCAATATAAATGGCAATACCTTTACTTGACCTACCATAATATTAGTTACTTGCTAATTTGACGAGAATTGGTTGAGTAGTTTTCGAGACGTCACGAAAAGGATTTATTTTTTCATGTCGTGCTACCTCATAAAATGGCCGAACAACAACAATATCCATTTCTAAATTCATCAATTTAATACTTACATGATGCAATGGCTGCATATCAAATTTGGTTTAAATTGGATGAATGGTTCCCGATATATTATATACCACCTTAATTTAAAATGGCCGCCATTTTGAAAGTAAACGTCCAGCGTGGTCGATCACTACAACAGTCAGATGTCCTTACCGAGGTCTATAAGTGTGCCGTGTTTAGTGAAATTCATCTCATGCGTTATAAAAAGTTTTTAAGGGGAAGGGACATACAGAAACACAATACACACAGCCACTAACACACATACACACATATAAAAACAAACACAAACAAACAGACACACAGCAAGGAAAGTGATCGCATAAGCGTTTGTGTTCTTCGGAAAGCAGGCCAAAATAGCTAGTGAGACCCAGCCTTTGCTAAATACTGTTGTGAAGCTGGGTTTGTCTGGCTGCCCCACCTGCAGCTGTGAACTGATCTATCATAGCAGCGCTGTTTAGAAGTCGTCTGGATATTCAAATTACGCTCCGTTATTTTTTAATACGAGCTGTGCTGCAGAGAAAGATGATGATAATAAGATAAAGGCTGTTCACAATAAAGTGAGCACTTTAGAAATGAACCTTAGAAAAATGTCAGTGTTCCTGCGTGGTATATATTTTAACGAGCTCACTGAGTGACGTGCGCTCAGTAAAGTTGGTAACGATGGAAGGAAGGTAGTTCCGTATATTACCGTCGAATAAAAAGTGGTAGATTAACATTTATAATGACTTAAATTAATTCTTTCGCTCTCTGTTTTTTCTAATGCATCGAAGTGTATAAAAGAGCAAATTTGCGAAATTTTCACTCCCTAATATTTGTAAATTTCACTTGACCGACGCATGAATAAAGTGATGAGGCCCGTGGCAACGTTAATTTCACATAAGGCGGAAGAATACATAACATGCATAATCTTAAGCAGGGCTTTCAAAAGTGTTCATTTTACTGTGAACAGCCTATAGTTATTTACCTCAGTTGAGGTTGAAGTGAATATGGAATATTTGTGTAATGTCCCTTCTCCGAGGAATGGAGAGTGGTCATTCCAAGGGAGAAATCAGATAACCCTTGACTGGCCGCTAGTTTCTCCAGTGACACCGCGGCGAGGTCGTGACTTGCTACTATCCTAACCCCACCTTCCCCACTGACCCCTGTGCCCTTCTGGAACGACAATAATTCCTGCCGGGGGCCATATCGACACCAGGGTGCGAGAAGGAAGCGACTGCTACCACCCCACCTTCCCTTCTGCCACCCCATCCCTAACCGAGTCCGCCCCCTGCTGGGTGATACAGTTTCATTCCTGGAGACTTCGTTCTGCCGGGATCGATCCTCCGCGCCGATCGCCGGCTCTGATTTAACGCGCCTTCGGTCTTTTCCATCCAGCCATCCTCCATACACCCGGGATCATGGTCCAGAGAAAGGAGAGAGGCTGATTCGCCCCTAGATGCGTGTAGACGTAAGTAGGATTTAAAACGAAACTACGTGCCATATAAATACTACAATACAACATGGGGAACATATTTCGGTTCATTGCAGTAAGTATGTAATTACTTTTAGTGTAAATATTGTGTTATTTTCAACACAGACCTCTACTAAAACACATACACATACATGTATGTATATTCACACGTGTATATATGGATACGTGTGTATATATATATATATATACATACTTACATACATATATAAAACAAGCAAATTAAAAAAAAATTTAAAACTTGCTGTTTTACAAACTTTATGACCTTTACATAGTCCATATCTGCGTTAACATTCTCTTTTATGTTACCACATTACTACCTTAAGCGTGATCGATACTCACTGGGCGAAGTTTATGCCTTATTTCGTAAAACATATCGCTTTAAAAGACAATTTTCCGGGGAATTTGTAAATTTAAGATAAATTGAATAATATTGAACCAGAACTCGGTAAGAACGCCTGCTGCAACGTATTTTTGCATGTAAAATGGTATTAAGAGAAACTATTTCGTGCGGAAGTAGAGAAGATCGAATAGTTACGCAACAGTGTTCTCTTTGAATAAGTTTTTGTAACCTGTGAGCCTTTTTTTCATAAAGTTAATCCGATTAATTAAAAATTTCACTCTAGTGTGTGTTTTTGAAATCGGATCTACTTTAATGTTTTTAACAATACGTCTCGTTGAATGCGGATAGTGAATAACAGAATCAGTTACTGGAACAGCCAGTAAGGGGGAAGTAATCAAATTGGCCTATATGAAACAACTATCCCACCATTCGTCTGAAACGACTTCGGAGAAGACCATAGCAATCAAAATCAGAAATCCCAAACTGAAAATCTGATTTGTGGCTTCTCGAATAAAAATAAACTTTGATATTTCTGCGCTAACGTATTCAGTGGGTCTATTTAAACAGTTTCCAAATTCACAGATATAATTTTATAAGTATTAAACCACATTTAAATTGGTACTTTGAAAGTAGCACACGTTTAATTAGATAGTGTAAAGTAAAATTTCATCAGCACAATAATTTTGACATAGTTAGCTAAAAACAATAAACTCACTCATGGCACAATATTTGATACTAAACGTCATAGCCTATCGCGCAATATTATAAGCTACTATCGAATTTTATTTCTATTTTAGATCAAATTTTAATAGCTCTGATATATGTTCTGCAAAGAAAAATGAAACAACTTGGTCGTCTTTACAAAATTGTTTATCCAATTTGAATGTGAATTGGTTCATGTTCACTAATTCATCTTGGAAAAATGCGGACTAGTTGCAAAAAAGTCTAACTGTTGCACACAATTTTCTTATATTTGTAAATATTCAACTTATGTTTGCATTTAACACCAAAATTTATTATTTGGATTTTTTATATTTAAATTTCACGATTTTTTATTATTGGTATTACGATTGCAATATTTTGTGTGTTTTCATATGTCAGGTTAGCTAGATATTTTTTATGTTAATATATTTTTTCCAATTTTTGGTCTAGCATATTTGTTAATGTTTGTGTTTTTATATTTTGTATTGTAGTCGTTTCGAGACGTTTAACTCTATGCGATTATGACATTAGGATCGTTGAAGTGGCATTTTTGAATAGGTTTGAGTTTGGAGCCATGTGATTGGCCGGAAAGTTCAGAACCTTCCTTAAGATAGGCTAGCATAGTCGGCTAGTTGGCAGTCATCCCTACGTCGCCGTAAGGGTAGTACGAAGTTAGGCCGCACGCCCGTGTGTGTGGTAGAATAGGATTTTAAATTAGTTAGGATAGGGAGTTCGTACATCGCCTTGATGTTAGTTTATTTCATGAAGAAATGTTTTCGCTAGGATTTAAGAATGCCTGAGCGAGCCCCCTCCACGATAACTGGTCACGAGTTAGATGGAAGCTTTGTTTGACCGTTGGTCCATAACCCGCTAGCTTACGTGTTAAAGTTGACTTTCCTAATGCTAATTTATCGTGCCGCGGGAGATGCCCGCATTTTGTCACGTCCCTGAAATAAAGCAGTACCAGCAAGTTTACGTCTACTACAGCTAGGAAGGAGTTTTTGGTATTATTAACGTTTCTCAGTGACACGTAATTATTGGCATCCTACTAGATGTTCTAGAAGATTGGAACAGACGCCCTCTTGTATCACATAGGAGTACGTTTTCCTAGTATAGTAACCATGGAAAATCTGAGAATGACTTATGTGCCACCACTGGCTAGGGCAGTTCAAGTTTAATGCAAGAACTATTTATTGTTTTTGAGAATTGTATTGAGTCTTAGAGATTTGGACCCGTTTCAGGTGTAGAAGTTTTGAAGACATATTACTTTTTTTGATAATTTGGGCGTAGGTAACTTAACGGATACTATCGCGACGTTTAGTATCGAGTTTATCAGTAACTTGTCATTCATAATTACCATCTAGGGAAAGTTTTGAGTATTTTTTAGTTTTTATTATTCTTGAATTTTGGGAATTGTCCTTATTAAATGACATGAACACCGATGTGGAATCACGGTTATACAGTATTGTTGTGTGTGGTTCCTACACAGCCGTTCTATCGTACACGTACGTAAGGTCGCGTTATCGTCTTCATTGCTTTGTCCTTACATTATATAACAAAATCATCTTCTAGAATCTAGAAAAAGCCTGAAACAACACAGAGAACCCGTTTATTTTTTAAGCGCGATTGTGTCCGTATGCTGTTGCTAATAATTTATCACTAATTTAATTAAACATAATTTTTTTATTCTGCTCATATACTGTATATAAAGATTTTAGTAGGTTTCGGAGAGATCCGACATTTGGTGACACCGCTTCACGCATTAAAAGATATTGCGACACCATGTTAACATATTGAATCCATTATTCTCCACTTTTGATGTACACAGATAAAAAAAAAAGTCGTGGATGCTTAAGGTTGGGTCACTTGTTTTAAACCTGCTGGTATTTGGTGTTTAGTCGGCTGTAATGTGTGGTTATCCACTGGTGAAGTTGGTATCTCTTCAGGGAATGCAGAGTGACATTTCCGTTTAAAATTGCTTCTTTGCAAATACGGAAATGTACAGTTTCTTTCCTCCATTTTTTTTTGTTAAACATACAGATGTTATTGGGAAAGTGAAAGATTATTAAATTGTTGGGGGAGTAGGACTAGTACACTTGTTCCTTGTAAATATGATGCAGATTACACTTCGGAGAAACGGCAAACTTTGTCTGAATGAGACTTCCTTTCTTGGTAATTGAAACTATTTTCCACATAATGAACTAGAATACGCCGAAAGGCGCGTTATACTAATTTGAGACTTTATAAGCTGATGAACCATCTTGTAACACTAACATCAGTGCATCGAATGTCGTCGGGTGCATAATTTTAAGAATTTTTTTTTTTTTTGCCTTTTGAAGGCATTTCTGCAATAGATTACGCATTAAAAAAAAAAACAGCTATACTATCCCCTCTGATAGATGTTACGTGTTGTTCAGTCACAGAGCTGGTTGAGTTCAACAGTTGTTGCTACTGCACTCTGACTGCACGTGAACAGAAACCCCGCCAATACACAATTACATTTTAATGTAAGAAAATTACGTCTAGAGCTAAGCTCTCAGTGGTATAAATAAAAACGAAATATTATATACTTAATAGCTATTAACTTACTGGAATTCAGAATCTCGGTTATAACTTACTGTACCATTACTGTTCATAAACAACTTACTACGCCATTATTATTTATAAATCTTACAACTTCGTAAAAACAATGTGACTTAGTAAAGAATATACACCACACAGTGATTGTAACTTGAACTAAAATACTTCGATTCTGTATATGTTCACGAACAATACCTACAGGAGCGTTTCTATTACTTGTGTATCAAGTAGTCTATATATTAGGAGCCACTCTCGTTCAACAGAAAGAGAAATTCCTTCGGGAATGCCTGAGTAAGTTGGAAATCAAAGAAATACTAAATATATCGCACTGCCAAATTTTTGGAGACTCCAATACGGAGCTATAGAAAGCTGGAGAAAGACAAAGAAAAAGAAATAAGAGGTAGAGACACAGGGACTGCCATCACCTACAACCGGGAGGAGGGATGAATCAGACTCTCGAACTAAGAGGGAGGAAAATATAGGAAGTTTGAAGAAGTTGTGTTTTCATCTCACAGAACGCAGAATTTGTGTTAAATGCTTTCTATCATTTGATACTGAGATTATACTAGTGTTTACTTCTGTTGCCATTGTTCTTAACGAGTTTTCCTTATCGGTGAATGAGATTTTGCAATCTCTACCAAGAAGTACTGACTAGACATTTCATATAGGCTACATAACATTTTTGATCATGTTCTAAAGAGTAAGCACGGGTAATTCGTAAAAATTTTTTACTTAACACTAATCGCCACCGAAAATAACCTCATTTCTCACGAAATAAAGTGGAATATCACAAGAACGCATTACAAAATGAAAGAAGAATTCCCAAATCAGATTTTTCTCGAACTAAACAAAACTACCAATGAAAGGAAAAATAACTTAGACTTTGATTATTGCAGCCATTTCACAAAACAATATAATAACAATAACATAAAACCATGAAGGAAAAAGTTGTTTAGATTACTAGTGCCTGAAAATCTACCGAAGTGTAATTGCTTTCATATTTCATGACTTTTTAAATGCAGACATTAATACCATAGCAGAAATTTATAAGACAATATAACACAATACACAAAAAATCTGTTTTACGAAGTGCATTTCAATATTTAAAATACAGCATTCAAAGAGGATATTAAAGGACAGAGCATTGCAAATTCAAACAAGGGGGAGCTCTGACCTCTGGAGTTAAACAAGAAAGAAAAGCCCACAAAAATTTTGATTAGCACGTTTCTGGAAGCACCCAGGCCACATTAAGAACTTGCGTTATCAAACTTTATGTGCACTACTTGCGTCTTCTTAAACTGTTGTTTTATATTAGACATGCATCTGCTCCCAAGAAATTTCAGAAATCTATTAAACGCGAAAGTTTTTCTCCTCGTAGAAAATCACTCGTAACACTGAGTACAAAAGGAAGATCTGAAATAAAAATTATTCCTCAAGTAAATAGCTATATCATCGTTCAAAAACCAAAATTAATTATGGAAAGGGATGTTTCATTCACAGATGTCATTATACTTCAGTCTAGGTCTCCTACTGTGTGCTGTGACCATAAACGCACTGCATGCTATAATAAAAGACGTGTTCACAACTTTTATTTTGATCGAAGGTGAACATTCCAGGGAGTCTGTTGATTCTAAGTACTTATCTTTTGGGTAATTCAAAACTAGTTTTTTTTTTTTCCAAGTCTGGTTTAAAATGCATCTAGTATTTTTTTCCTTCTCCTTTTTGTAAAGATTTACTATTCACCAATGAAGGAGCACTCTCGATGAAAAACAACTTTAACTAGTTCTGAAGTAAGACTACACTGGCTAACGTAACTAATTCGTCTGTTGTTCAATTTGGAAAGAGGGAAATGCTAAAACCTTTGTTTCTTTGTAAATGTATGTAGAAAAATACGCTCACACTTTCATGTGCGTCCATCAGATCAAAAATGTGTACTCCTATAACAGCATAGACTTTATCCTGATTTGCATGGAACATATGTGTAAAGGTTTCGACAATTTACCCGAGTTTCAAGAAACTGGTTGCCGCTTGTAGGGAAACGGATACTAATGAGTTTTACAAAAAATATGGTATAGTTTTTAAAGAAAACTACCAACAAATCCCCGAATTATGCAATTTACCCATTCCTACATGCATCTGACTCATAGTACAAAATTCATTGAATACTGAACTTTAGCCGAGTGACATTTGGTCGATAAATATAAATTTTGTTGGAATTGAAACATGCTAGCAAAATTTTGTGTTTCACCATTTCTCTACGTCATGTAACTCGCTATAATACACTGCAGGATCTGAAGCACTTGCAATAAGAAACGACGCGAATAAAAAAAAACAGAGCCGTCTCTTAACGTATTATTAGGAGGTTAATAATTAAATTTGATCCTGCAAGTTTCATATAATTAGAGTAGTAATTGGCTTATTTAATAAAAAAAATTTTTTTCATAACTTTCGAGGCGTCAAATGATAGACACGTAAATACTGAACACTAGGCTGTGTACGTGTAAAATGTTGATAAAGGCTGTTCACAGTAAACTGATCACTTTGGAAAGTCGTGCTTAATATGAACTTGTATGCACATTGTGTATTCTTCCAACATATGTACAGTTAAAGTTGTCATAAGCCTGATCAAATTATTCATGCGTCAGTCAAGAGAAACTGGAATTATTAGAAACTTACAGGCATGAAAAATAAAACAGCAAGCCAAATAAATAATTTCGGTTCTTACAAATTTTTATCTATCACTTTTTATTTAACGTTAAAGCGCGGAACTAGTTGGCCGTCATCGTTACCAACTTTACCGGGCGCATGTCAGTCACTGTGCACTTTACAATAGACTCTGGTAGGGGCAGGGGCATTTTTAAAAGGTTGATATTAAAAGTTCTCACTTTACCGTGAACAGTCTGTATCACCACATGCAGGATAGAATACGGACAACGCTGGAGTAAGAAACTAAGTATAACTTTCGAAATACACTCAGCCAACCGCGAATAAACAATATAAGCATTTTTCTTTTGCGGCGTTTCTCAGTGGGAGATCGGAATTGTCCCCGCCGAGAAGTCGAGGAAACACGTCGTATCACAGGCAAGCAATGTTTGCATGTGGCCAACCTAGCCTGTGGCGCTGCCGAACATATGCAACAGCATAAGGGAGGGGGAGAGATGGGAAAACATCCCAAAGCAGGAGCAATCCTCTCTCGGCGCGGATATCTGCAACTTCAGACGGCTCGCCCCGAGGACACAGCCAACCTGTCAGGTCAAAGGAACTCGCCAGATATGAGATGTCAAGTCTCCGTAGGCGTTGCCAACTGAATCACGCGCTGGTATATGTTGGCTGGCCACTCCAGTCCTCGGGCCGACTGGAGAAACCAATATTGTCGCACGGCACGCAAGGGATGGGGGCAACTCAAACTGAAAGGAGGGGAAACCAAAATGTGGGGTCGGAGAGAATACAAATATTCTCCTCAAGTACATGCAATCTGTATCTCTAGTATTTAAAGATTAGAATTTTTGTTTGGTAACCTAGAATAGCCTTTATTAAACTGTAGTCCGAGAACTACGGGGAGTTCCTTGAGCTTACGGTCTGGTGTCTACGAGTGAAACTATTATAGTTTACTTTTCATTACAATTCTATGATCATGCTGTAACTGTGTAATTCTTTTATTATTTATGAGGCTAGTTTTTGCAGTTTATATTGTAAAAACTTGTACAGTGGCAAATAAATAGTATTTATACGTGAAAATATTTTCTTAGCTTGTCTTAAAGAAACGGCTTGGGTCTGGCAAAATGTACATCATATCGAAGGGCTGCTCGAAACCACAGAAATTAAGAACCACTTTCCTAGAGCATTTATTGTACATTTTACGAGCAATATTGATGTAGAAATACTAAAAACCCTGACTCTTAACGTCGAAATCATGGGAATTAATAAACTCTTGCAATTATTAGCAAATCTGAGACAAAACCTTTGAAAATCAACGGTAATTATTTTCTACAAAGTTAGACTCAATTTTACCCTTTAGTTTTATTATGTGGTCAGAAACCTTTTTTCACGCGATTAATCGTTCAAGATATTGTTGGCGGAATTTAGTAAGGTGAAATGAAACAAATTGGATTGGAATTTAATAAAACAATTATAGATTATAACGTTACGTACATTAGACTTTCACTCAAATTAAAGCCAAAATTTTATTTACATATTTTCACTTTGTCTGTGATACATTAGATTTTTTTTTTTTTTTTTAATTTTTTTTTTTTTTTTTTTTTTTTTTTTCTTGGCGCAATGGTCATTATAAAGCGTTTATCTTATGCGTTGAAACAGTACCTGTAGCTTTGCTTGTGAAAAACTGGAATTGTTAACCGCATGACCATCACAAATGGAAGGTTTGCTGGGTAATTTCTGTATTGTATTCCAAGATATGTATTGGGATCTACAAAGACAAATCTCGGCTTTATCAGTTATGAAACTAACACACATAACCAATCTTCTCCAACAGCAAAAATCTTCCAACTGGTCTTCGAAATAAAGTGTACAAATAGAAATTGGGTATATGGTTTATAATATTAAGACAGTGAATCCATAGATACAAGTTTAAAAATAAATTTTTACTCCTTTACAGAATAAGAGTAAAATAATTCTTCCACCACGGTAATACCGAGTTTAATTTCCTAATAATATTTGTTAATTTTTCAATATGCCCAACGTTTTCGTGGAGATTTAAATATTGCTTTAAGACTTCAAAGCACATTTTTAAAAAGCATTTGGAAATGGTAATTAATTTAAAGTATATTATTGGAGTTTTGAGAGAAGTTTTTTCCTTTGGTAAAGTCTGAAATCCTTTCATTACCAAGACGAAATGTCAGTTTCATTTTAGATAAATAAAATCAAGTTGCCACCAAAAATAATCTATAAACTACTGCATACACATTTAGTTGAAATTCTATTACAGTTTTAACGTGGCGAGCGATTTTATAGCGTTGCCGGTGTTTTTATTTCCTTCGTCATCTGTAATAATGCGTGAAGTGTAATTGAGAAAAACAGTAAAGGGAATCATATTTTTAATGTGTTTTAAGATGCATTGCTTATATGTGTCCAATGTAAATCGTCTTCTTTGTGTTCAAAAACATGGATCCAAAGAAGTGCATCAGGATAAAAATTACGTGAAAACAAGTTAGTTAAGAAAAATTATTTTGAAACATTTTGTGAAATGCTTGTTTCTACAACCTTAGGAATAAAGAACATTTTCCAGTTTACTGTTCACTGATTTTGCTAGTGCAAGCAAGAGTAACACTTATAAAGAGACACTAATCTAATTAGTTTAAAAGTTTATTAGGTCGGAACGCTAATTTACAGTACTAGGAGACCTGCTTACGAATACATTGCATACAATATATGGACGTTTGTGCTGTTTTAAATAAGTTATGACTAATAGTTCAATGATTAAGTCACACTTTCTTTCCACCAACATAAATATGTTACGTTAGCGAGAAAATGTCAGTACATTATAATACTTCAGAAATTGAAACTGGAGACGGTTTGTACTACAGTAGTAGGGGCGGGCGGGTACTAGATACAGAGCGATGCTGCCTTTTTTATATCAAAGGGTTAAATGGATTGAAAGGGTTAATTAAATTTGTTGAAAGGGTTAGTTCAATGGATTGAAAGGGTTAATCCTCAATCCGATAGTAATCAGATAAAAAATTGTATCAGATAAAATTTTGTAATGTATATAGATTGGTGCAATAGTGTACTAAGGGCCAAATTAGTTAGTTTCTATCTCTTTGTGGGCTGGGGAGCAGCTCTGGTAGATATCCACCCTTTGAGTTCTGGCACTCGACTGAGGTGTGATGTGTTGGGGTCAGGGTATATATATGTGGTGAGTTTTGTGCAGGAGTGGCATAAGTGTAAATTTAGTTAGTGATATTTCTCATAGACGGTATTGGGAGATAGGCGACTTTGAAAGAGACTATTATTTAAAATGAATACCAGTGCTGATGTAATACACTAAATATATTTCAAATGAGCTCTAAGTATGAATGAATAACATGAGAGAGAATTTTAACTACTTGAATAACCTGGTGTCGACAAGTAATAAATCATCACAATTACATCAGTCTCCAGTATGACATTAATTAATTAACGAAGCAAAAAGTCCCAATAAATTAAATGTCTAACAAACACATTACAAGATATTTTAAAAAATTACAATACTTGATGCCTCTTGCACGTACCTGACATTATTTTGAAACACGCCTGTCTGTGAGACTGGTGAGGGAATTTGAAACCAAATCCATATGTTAAACAATGATTATTAAAAAACAAATTAATTGATTAACACTCGTACAAAGGAAAATGTTTAATATACGTCATTCGCTCAGGACGTCCCTGCAGCACTGACTTGGATATACCACTTCGTCAACTTATAGGCTGTGCTGAGAACAAACATAACCTACATCGGCCTACGTTTTACTATAGACTGAGGTAAAAAACTTGGAAATGAAGGAAAATACAAAAAAAATTTCCAAATAAATTAAACGACTGACACAAGTACTTGAAAATCACTCAATGGATTACAGAACCCAGCTAGCCTGTTTTCCTCAAATAAATGAAATCGCACCAGGAGCTTCCCCAAAACACATCTGTCTGCCTGGGAGGCTGATGAATGACTGACTTCAGTGTATGACGTGTGCTGGATTATAAGCTATTATATACGTGGAGCGTGGCCGATAGGTAAATGAGTTTAAATAATGGCAAAAACTCGGAATATGACTGACTAAACGAATTACGGAACCTTAATCCCTACGAAGCTACTATTAACAACTTGATTACACTATGTTCTACAACAGACAACAAAACAATAATAAAAAACCTTGCTCATATATTTAATGAAGGTTTCCCATTTGTAAGAAGAAGAATTCACTTTTAACACAAATTTTCAGTCGAACAAATTTTTCCGTTAAGTGTGTGAAATTAAAGGCACTAGTTACCGAAAATATTGTTGAAAATGCTGCGAAGTTAAATCGACCGAACTGAGAAACAGGATTTTCATGATAAATGCACTATATCAGCTTGTTGCAAGAAAATGATTTTTTCCTAATAAATTTTAAAAAAACTTATAAAATGTTTTATATTAAAACACATATATAATATCCCTTAACGAGAATCGCAGCTAGTACTCAGGCCTATTATATACCTACACTCTCCGAAGTCAGCTGGCCGACACCACAAATCGGGGACCTCGCTACCCCTGGTTGTTGCACGAAGACTGCTGCCCACCGCACCCGGTGAAGACGAGAGAGCAATGCAGCCTATACAGGTATCCTGGACAAGTGTTGGCATTAAACTTAGATGGTGCTGGACAACTCGAAGTGCGCAGATCGGTCCTGGCCATGACCCCTTAAGGACAGAATGCATTTTCGGAGGATTGCTCTGTACATGCTTATGCACCCCGATCCCCCTTCCATACACCAGCCCAGAGCGCATTTTCTGCAGCATGTCCCCCTCCCCCCAAGGACAGAATGCATTTTTGAAAGATTGCCCTGTCAATGGAAGGTGCTGCACAACCCCTGGTATCGATCCAGGGGCATGAAGCTCCACCCTCCTCCCTTCACCACCACCCCAGATCGCATCTTTTGTCCAACAACATCGGGGATACTCCACCTGCCAGACACACCCTCAAGATATAATGTTGGTCTTTTCCAATCCATTTATTTGTATGTCTTAAACCAGTCTTTAAACCTTTGTGAAAGGAGAAATTTGAAAAATTCTTGCATTTTGAGTCTTAAGTATTTGAACATTAATTTCCATCGAATAAATATTGAATTAATTTTACTGAAAATTATTCCCTTTACATTAGTAACTAGATTGAAAATAATAGTATTAAATATGTAACTCTATTTACGGAAATGCAGTTCATTGTTTCTGAATAACTTTTGCTATCACGATAAATAATTTTTTACACCTCTACCACCAAATCCCACATAGCGAACTGAAAGCTGTTATAAATATGTGATTAAATTTTCTGTAAAGTAATTTAAGTTCTTTCATTGCTATTATTACCGAATTTAATGCTATGAAGGAATTGAAATTATAACATTTATTTTCTAATACTGGAACCCAAGCTTGTGTGTATGGTTGTCTAAACCCATTACAAATGTTTAAGGGAAACTAAATTAAAGTCTTACTAGGAACACACAATGAACACCGACATAGGTTCTCTCAAATCTCACTTGTTCTTCTATCCTCTCTCTACAGAATTGTATAATATCATTAACACAGGATCAATATCCTGTTTCCTTTGTAATAGTCAGCAGTTATGGATAACTTTACACTCTTCCTGCATATAATTATTATTTAGAAAAAATCTAAGTTAAGAAATAAATTAATTGGGATTATTTTTAATGATTTTAAAGAAATGTATAATTAAAAGGATTTAACCACACCAGATTATCACTTAAATGTTAATCCAATGAAATGATAATTCAATCAACAACCAGATTGATTACAAAATAAATACCACATCCATCACCTATCCAGAGGTTCATTAAATAAAATAAGAAACCAAATTTTATTAAAATCTATTATTTACTATCATAATTTAACAATCATTGTATACAATATTTTAATATCTTTATTCTCAACCCAGGAGTCATGCACATTTGAGAAACCCCTCCGTCGAACCAAGGACACATATTTTTTCCTATTAATGATTTTATCAATCAGATATTCATTTTGAGAACTGACTTTTTTCAGTGTATGTTCATAAAATCTGTCTTTTGGGCTCTCTGCCATAGGTTTCTAGGTAATACATTCTTGGATGTGTTTGTCTAATTGCAATAATTTTAAATATTTCATAAGACCATTCAACTGTAAATTTTTTCTCAAAGATTACTTTCTACTTCGAGATACACAAATACTGGACAACTTAGAACTTTTGTATTCTCTGATCGATTACTTTAACATTATTATAAATAGTTTTCATTAAACTATTAGCAGTAACTTCTTTGGTACCATCTTGATAGTTCTATGACATCTGGAATTACAAAATTTAACTATTTCAGGCAAAATGTACACCCATTTGTAAGTCCCTTTCGACGTGAAGTGTTTATATATTAACTGCTTAATTGCTTTATTGTATCATTACACAAGACTGGCTTTAAGTTCCGAATACATTGCGTAGTGATTAATATCATAATCTGTCATTAGTTTCCTGAACAACACAGAGAAAATTTTGGTTCCTTGGTCGTTTTGGAGCGAATTTGGCTTTCTCTCTTTCAAAACGGCCTTCATTGCATTGGTAACCTGTTTCCCAGTTTCATTTTTCAAAGGTATACCCCAACCATATTTCGAATAAACATCTATTACTGTTAAAATATACTTGTATCATTTATTGTGTTTGGAAAGCATTGTCATTTCACACAAATTGGCTTGAAAAAGATCATTTAGCCCTTTAGTAATAACTCTTCTTCTGGGATATCTTACCCTTGTAGGGCATGAAGCATTTCAGTAATACAATTAAACTTCATTGGTGATATAACCATCTTCTTTCAGCTCTTCAATAATAGAAACAATCTGGTTTGTATGTGAATTATTACCAGATTCTCTCGAAGCTATGATAAGTTTTAATCTATCGACCAATTCATTGGGACTGTTCCAAAATACAGGTGAAAACTGGTTCTCATTTTCATATTTATATATTCCACTTCCGACTATATCTCCTATTAAATGTAGTTTCGGATGGTTTTCATCTCCTAAACGGTTATTCACATGCATACAACGAACAAGTTCTTTATATTACTACAAATTGGTGTTGGAAAATCCATTTGGAAAGTTTTTAAACATTATTTCAAACAATTCTTGACTAACATCAGATATGAAATCACATATTTTTATGTTATTGTCAGGCAAAAATGTAATTACTGAATCTCTAAGGAACCAGATGTTTTCATATCGATAAACACCAGATGTCTTATCCTGTACAGGTGAATTATGTTTTAAAGTTAAATAACTACATTTTAATTGAGAAAGGAGTGGCATTATGTTTTTCCTAGTTGGAGGTTCTTCTCCCGATTTAATTCCCAAAGCTGTTTCTATGAGTTTATTTAACACAGAATGGAATGTATCTATTCATCTCGTAACAGGTTGAAATATTTCTTAGTTTAAACATCCCATTCTATATGAGCTTGTTTGGCCTCTCCTTCACAACAGATACAACATTATGTAATTCTGAAGCAGAGGCAGGTATATTTTGATTATATTATTTTACATTCAAAATATTTATATATTAATTAAGTCGTTGGTTTTTAACTGTTGCAGTAGGTGGAATAGTTTGGACTTTTTCAATCTTATCGATTTTACTAAAAACAACTTCTAATTTAGCTATAATCTTAATTTCAAATCATTAATAAAATATTTTATTTGTGTTTCCAAATCATTAATTTTGTTTTCTCAGATCTGTTTCGGTAACCAAACCAAATTTTTTATTAATAAATGCATCTCGTCTTGTATATTGCATTATTTGTTCCATTTGTGTCTCAAATGGTTTTTTAATAGTAGCCCTTACCACTTCATTAATTACAACTCTTACATTTTCTTACATTTCTGTAAGTTGTTTTGTAAAAACTATGTTTGTCATATCATTAAAGTGTTTACCAACTCCATTTAAACATTCTTCCATTCTAAATTCATTACTCTGCAAATCATAACTAATGTTGATTAAAATGTTTGCAATTACACTTGTGTTTTTATAGACATTATCATACAAATCCACTAAATTGATTAATTTCACTTAAATATCATTTGATTGCGATTTAAATACATTTACTATAATAGTTTTTAAGTCTTCCACTTAACATTTATTTACCACATCGCTATTTTTCACAGCTATACACATATTATGTAATATATATCCGTTCAAATCACAATTCCCATCGTGATTTTTGGTTTGACAGATATTGTAATGATTACATTTTATACTGCTATGTCCAAATTTCGAAATACTTATTGTTTGTTGCCTGGAAGTAAAAAACCTGTCAAAACCAGACCTATATCTGCATCTATTAGAGGAAACATTGGAATAATCACAAAAAAAACATATTTGTCTTTTCAACAGTCAAAACACGTATTTTTAAACTTTGTATAAAGTTCGTATCGCCTAAATCATGATCATTGTAATATTGTTGCAGATTCATTTTATACATTTTATAAACAATTACCATATTTGGATTACCATGCAAATTATGTTTTGGTATATGTGTGTAGCTCCATGATAGATAAAAACAATCACAGTTTGAATGTCGACCAGAACTAAAATATTGTTGTAGTTCGTCCTGCGGTTCGCACCAAACATCATCAAAAACAAATACGGAATTGGGTATAGCCTCATTTGTAAAAGGGAGATATGTCGTATATTCAATTACTGACAAAATGGTCGCTAATCTTTGATATTTCTCTTATATTGTTTTAGAAAACACATATAAGTTTTCATATTTAAGTCCATTTGGGTGTTCCAACAGCGACATAATAACGCAAGTTTTACCACATGAAGGACAGCTTATTATACAACTTATATTTTATTGTATAAAAAGCCATGTTTCTGATAAAATACTTTTTTTTTCCTACATTATTAGACAGTATAGTGTAATGTGTCATAATGTAACATACAGTATCATAATGTAACATATTGTACTATAACATAAGATAACATATTAACATAAACACTATAAATACAAGTCTATAAATAGTTCCGCATTCAGTTGAAAATAATGGCTCATACTAAACATATTAAACAATGAAGGGGTGTATTGAATACATTGATTAATAAATAACCATTTGAATATAATTTAATGAAATACAATTATTGTGGACCAGGTACTAAACTTGCTAAATGTCTGGTGCGGAATGATCAAGGAATAAACTCTCTGGATAACTGATGTAAAGAACACAATATAGTTTATGATCAGGCAGACGCTTTGAAAGAAAGACATATAGCAGAACAATTCTAACTGATAAAGCAGCAAATATAAGGAAGAATTCATCCACATCTACAGGTGAAAAGCTAGGTGCCTGGGTTGTTGATAGTCATGGGCTTAAAGGTTAAAAAAGGCATGGGTTAAAAATGTAAAACTAACCAAAAACAAAAAGAAAGGAGGAAACATTCCATTCCAATTTCCAGCATTAACAGCACTTGGATGAATCCTCAGAAGAGTTTCGGCAATTAGAAGAGCAGTTAAATCAAAAGGTTAAGGAATGTATTGAAATCCTATAAAGTTGGACAAGAACCAAAAAAACTCGAAATATGGATAAAAATTCAGAAAGTCCTAAACAGTATTCTTAAATGTGCATTAACAAACAAAGATATTAATGTAGTATTTGTAAAAAAAAAACTTGATTTTCCCTATTTCCGAGTTGTGTGTATGAGAGACAATTTACCAAAGAAATAAAATCTTGGTGAATGTTTGATTGATAATTTAGATTTGAAATAAAGTGAGGAAGGAACACATTGGGTGGCATTAATAAAAAACATAAATCAGCCATTGTGTTATGACGGTTTCTGTGATTTATGTCCTCCAACTGAAATACATAATTATTTTAAAAAGCATGAAATTTTGATACAATTACCAAATGGAACAATTACCAAATGCAATCAATTGTGGTCATTTATGATTATGTTTTTTGACTGTAAATAAGATATATAAGTATGTGTAATTGTAAAAATATTAGTAATATGTCAATAACATTGATATTAAGTCTAAATTCGTCACAATTGCATGCAATATATTTCCCTGTGTTAGAGTTAGATGGAGAATGGCAAATAAGTTTAATCGAATTCATTACTTACAACAGCATAACAAGCATTGATGTGCATAACTAATCATTTATGGTTAAATTGGTGAACAAACCTACAAGATCGTGATACCGGTCGGATCTTATGAGTTGGATGACTTAGAAACATTCATTAAAGTGGCATTACCTGAAAACGCATATTTCTGATTTCGTCAAAATTCAATTACGTTAACAAGTGCAATGTATAGTAATGTCGATATCGATTTCTCAGAAGATAATTCAATTGCAAATATGTTGGGAAATGAATGCAGAGTATATCCAGTTAATCAATTGCACATATTGTCAAAACAGGTTAATAAAATATCAGCAAATTTATGTCATATAAATGTTAATATTGTAGGTGGTTCATTTTTTAATGGGAAACCGACAAATACACTACATGAATTCACGTGTCTGGTGGCTCGAGGATATAAAATATTTAAAAACCTAATACATTAATATATCTGCCAGTATTAGTTAATTGTGTTGATGACATAGTTGCTACAGATGTCGATCAAGATGGCAAACTGATTAATTTTAAAAATGAAGAAATTTCTTTCTGTTTACATTTTTAAAAAGCTATATAAACAGTTGCATTCCATGTGCATTACAATAAAAATGGGTATTGTGTATAATACCCAATATGTATGTAAAGTAGGCAGTTCTTTTAAGAAGTATCTCACTAAGGAATGTATTTCGAAGAAAGGAAGTATAAAAGGTCATAAATGCAAATATAACACATTCACTTCAAATAAGTTACCTGTTAGGTTAACACAAGGCAACAAATTGTTTTTTAAGAAATTAGGATATATGGTTAATAGAAATGGATGACATACTTAATGTTGAATAACCAATCAGTTATGAAGATGATTACTATACAAAATCATGATATTTATACATTACATCGAAATCAAGTTTAAGGTTTAGAGGAGCAATTAAAAAGACAGCCGATGTTACTAGTCCAGTAGCTATAGGAATAGTGAGAAATATAATTCGTAATTTAATAGATAGAATTGCATATCTACTCAATGGTGTTGAAATAAACCAAACACAAGATGTTAGAATTAATACTACGATAAAGAACTATCTCTTGGGAACTGTAAACAATCTTTATAAAGGGCCTATTGCTAAGTGGAGCAATGCTAATAATTTTACACTACAAAAAAACCCAGGCAGAAAATACGAAATTGTTATACCGTTAATAACAGTGCTAAGCATTTCTGATGACTAAAAACATGTAATATTAAATGCTAAACAATAATGAGTTATTTTATTTGTTAATATGAATTTAAATACATATTAAAATTAACACTTGTAAGCATGTAAAGTTTTTAAAATATATCGAAAAAGGGAAGAATCTAAATACTGAATTCACTTCATAGGCTTTGGAGATATTTCCAATGCTACCAATATCACAAAAAGTCATTTGGAATATGGAATCAAGTTTTTCATCTGAGAAACCACGATTAGTCATTATTTTTTCAAACTAACCGACAAAAGCATTTTAAAAGCTGTTAGATCAGTATTCAATAATTGTGATATTTAATATATTAAACTGTATCTAAACAGTCAAGCTTACCCCAATATGGATTTAAATTTGATCTTTAAAAATGGGGAATTCCTTTTTTGCTACAATATGTACTCAAAGTTTCAGGAAATGTATTATAAGAAAATCTGCTCTCCGATCCTAGAACCAAAATCAATTAAAACCAGAGGAACTTTATTTGTATTTGATGTATGCAAACCAGATGACAGAATTACCAATGAAATTATTGATTCATAATTTGAAATTATTGCAAATTCGCCTATTCCAGAAAATACACAAGCTTATGCTCTGATTATTCACAATAGATTAACAAGTTACAATGTAAGAGATAAGCTGGTGAAAATAATTAATTGGGCCAGTAGGTGACAAACCATGGCTACAATGAGATGTTTTGCAATGTACAAGGCTTCCAATCTGCAGAAAAATTTAATATTAAAGAATTAGGCATTAATGATATGGAAGAAAATACAACTGTATTCAGCTCTAAATCACAGTTTGAGTGGAAATATTTAACTTCCAAAGACAAGAAAATGAATAGATGGATTACTAGCAATCACCATGGTATAAATGGGAGAGTGGATGTATGGAGTACAGGAATACTGAAGATAGTATCAAACATTGCCTAAATAATTGTGAAATAGACATAGGTGGAATCAAGCAAAAATTCATTTTAGAAAGTAAGGTTAATGGGAAAGTAATAGCAATTAAAAAAAGAATACAATTGCCCATCATTCAACATTTTTCTCTGCAGAGGAAAACTCTAAATTAATGCATATTTTGAGCAATGATGCCTGACTGGGGTGAAACAAATTATGATTATTCTCCTCCTGAATCACCTGTCGATATTATTCTAGTGATATGGCATTATTTGGGATGAGAGAACAAATGAGTAAAATTTAGTATAAAAAACATTAGTTTGACTATAATACAATATTTCATTAAAATGGATCAATAAGACAACAAAATCATATGGTCTTGCATACAAAAATCGAAGTGTAAATTAAATATTAGCAAGTTATTAGCTCATAAGTGTAAACCATTTCGAATTTGTTTTGGAAAGAAAGAGTTTTAGCAACTTTTTGAAACAGCTTGTGTTTGTATATATTTTTTATATAATCGTTTACTATGTTTGTATCATCCTGTACTTACTCTTGTGTATGATTTGGATCAATCTGTACTTGCTTATGTGTTTTGGAACACTATATAGTTTAACACACACAGACATGGATATATATATATATATATATATATATATATATATATATATATATATATATATATATATATATATATTTGCTAATTTTTTAAACAGCCCGTGTTTGTATGTATTTTGTCACTAAAATTATCTTGAAAATATTAATTCCTTTCATGTGTTTATTTAACCTATCCTTATTGAAGTCTAAATGATTTCCAAAGAAATAAAAAATAATTGATCTCAACACAGTGATTTTTAAAAATAAATATGATTTCTTTCAAAATATGTTGCATTAACACATACAAGTGTTGTAATGAAAAAGTCAGAATAAAAGTTTTGGAAGCGAGCTCTCTAACCACTTTTCCATAACTAAATATATAATACACAATATTGTGTAAGACATGGTTAATATAAGTTAGTTTCTGGGTTTGAGTCCCAGGTAAAGTATGTTTGATAATAGTTAGTTTATAAACATAAAAAGAATAATGAACGAATCATGTAAGTAAAAAAATATATAAAATAAATGTTAGTAATTTGTTCACACAGGTCAAAAAGGTAGGTACGCTCAATTTTATAGATGCTTAAACTTAAATTAATTGCGTGAAATGTTTCCGATCAAACATTTTTAGCTAATATATTTATACTTGCTTCGAAATCTTAGATAGAATAGCATTTGCCAATATCTCAATATGTGACATAACAGTTACAGAGTTGCCCATGTATAACAGTCCTGCCACTCCCCCGTCCGGAGTCACAAACCTAAAAGGTTAAATTTAAATGTTTTCCCAATATTACCAACTACAAAACCGAGATCGCAGAGGGTGCCACCAGACTCCAACAAACCCCCCGCAGAACTTATTTCGGTTTTATAAAACCCTAGGGAAAGTATCTCTTTTCACAAAGCAAGTTGTCAAGGTCTTTGGTCCATCCTGCTAGGGAGTCATAAAATCAAGTGAGCGATGTGTACAAAAACCAGCAATGTGTTTGTGTTGCTTTCCACTAGATTTAACCTCAAATAATGTACGGGAAGCTATATTTAAAAACTACTTATACCCTGAGTTGGAAGAGTTTTTAGAGTTACATTTTGTGTTTTCACCTGAGTCAAGTTTACCATCTCCTGAATTATTATCACCTGAATCAACACATCATAAATTAATTTCCCCACCCCTCCTCGATCTTCTTCACACAAATAATTTCACCCATACAAATACACCCTATTTTTATAACACCTCCATTATCACATATCCTCAACCTAACCTGTAAATTCTGTAAATGAATCAAATTCATATCTTTAACCTATGTAAATTAATCAAATTCAACTTATAGTGATGAATGATTTCATAACATAACATAAAGTGATGCTTTTAATGGTTTCTGACACAGCATAATTGGATAATTTTCAGTTTTAAAATTGTAATGATCTTTGGTTGTGATATGGTGATACAATTTTCACTTGAAATATCGTGAGAAGTTTTTAAATTTTTTATGATTGAAAGTATAATGTTTTAACGATTTTAATCAAATTTAATTTGCTTTGTTTAAAGTTGTAACAATATGTTGAAACATTTAACGAAATTTATAAACAATTATTCAAATATTTAAGGATTCTAAGAAAATTTCATTCACTTGGTTAAAATTGTTGATGATTTTAATAAAAATATTTTCAGTTTGTTAAAAGTTTGAACGATTTTAACAAAATTTAATTTAAATGTTTAGCAATTTTAGGAAAATTATATTGAAATATTTAACAATTTTAAGAAAAAAGATTTCAGTTTTTTTTTTAAGTTTTAACAATTTGCTAAGAAAGTTAATGATTTCTAACATAAAATGATGGAAAGTATTAATAAACTTTATGATTTCAATAATAACATGTTTAATGATTTTCAGTCATAACGTGATTTGTTGTTATTATTTTACAGTTTTAAGGCATAAGATTGAGTTTTTTGTTAATGAGCTTGTATGGCTTCCACACATAAATGTTAAAGATAGTTAATGATTATCAGTTGTAACATGATTTGCTCTGATTATTTTACAGTTTTAATGTGTAAGATGGAGTTTTTTGTTAATGAGCATGTATGGCTTTCACACGTAAATGTTAAAAATGTTTAATGATTTTCATCCTTAACATGATTTGCTGTTATTATTTTACAGTTTTAAGGCATAAGATGGAATTTTTTTTGTTAATGAGCTTGTATGATTTTCACATGTAAATGTTAAATATGTTTAATGATTTTCAGTCGTACATGATTTGTTGTTATTATTTTATAGTTTTAAGACATAATATGGAGGTTTTTGCAAATGAGCTTGTATGGCTTTCACATGTGAATGTTACATATGTTCAATGATTTTCAGTCTAACATGATTTGTTGTGATTTTTTTTTTACAGTTTTAAGGCTTAAGATCGAGTTTTGGATAATATGCTTGTGCTTTCACATGTAAATGTTTATAATTTTAATGGTTTTCAATCATAACATGATTTGTTGTGATTATTTTACAATTGTATGATGTAAGACAGTTTTGGATAATATGCTTGTATGGTTTCAGTAGTAACCTGTTTAATGTTTTCTGATAGTAGCATGTTTGATGTGAATATGTAGAGACTTTATCATATGAATATTAACTAAGGTGTGATTTATAATTTAAAAAAAAATGTTATTTTTCAAAATTGTATATTGTCACGTGTTATTTATTAGTTTGAAAATTTCTCATATAATTTTATAATATATTGCTATGTGAATGATTGGAGATGGGATGTGTCTGAAGATAAATTACTTGTATATGGCCGGATATTAAATGTTTCAATAGAAATATTTGGTAAATTTGAGATGAGTAGGTGCTGGTAAGTTATTAGTTTTATTTTAAAATCAGGTAACTGGAAATGTTCCACAAAAAAATTAACAAGTTGTTTGCTTTCTTCTTGATGAAGGCGAAAAACATTATACATTAAAAACTATAATTTAAATTGAAATTTTATAAAATCACAGACTCTAAAGAGCAGAGGAGAAATTTAAAAAATTTTCGAGAGAATCGAACATGTCTGAATGAATGAATTTGAAATGAAAGAAAAATACTAGAATCTTCAGAAAACCTCTTTCGGCTGCTGGTCAACTTGAAGAACCCTGGGGACTTAGTAAACCGAGGGTCAAGTTACACAAATACCTCTTAGGAGCCAGGTATAAAGACCCCTTAGCGACACACAATGTTTTTCACTTCCCTATAACTCTACAGCAAGCAGCGGCAAAATCCAGTGAACTTTGAAATAAAAATATTTTTGTCACATAAAAACAGATTACTACTGCTGTTGCTGAAGATTCAACACAAAGATGTCTTGCGATAAAACAGAATCATACTTTACACAAACTCAGAAAAGATAATTGAAGGTTTTTTTAAATAATGGCTGTAATTTTCCTAAAAATTTTCTTCAATTTGGCTTTTAAGGAAAATGAGTCGGAATATCGTGAAATTCGATAGATTTCAGCTTCGTTAGCAGTTACATAAAGCTGGATATGTGCTATTTCAGTAATACCATGTCGAAATTAATTTTCTAGGGAAAACTATTTTTAAATAAGTTCAAATATATACACATTTTATGCTATATAGTACAGTAGAAATTCTGGGCTGGCAAACCATCGAAGAAAACTGTATGTGAAATAACCACAAATATTTAAAAACAGATGGAATATGCATGTTTTCTCTGCTATAAAAATAAATATTTAAAAAGTTTGAAAGTAAAAAAATTTACTTGTGTATTGCTTAAATCGAAATATGCATGTTTTTCATTACTTAAAAATTTAGTGAGTGAAAATATGTATTATAGTTAGTTATAGTTTGCTGTAAAATGAGATAATGTTTATTGGATTAAAATATAAATTTTTTTTTGGAATGATAAGTCTGAGGATTAGCGTATGGGCATTACAATATCGGGAAATATTTAGCTCAGGGATATAAATTTCATTGGCAGGAGTTGTGAAATTTAATTTCGCTGGGAATACGCCAAGCTCTGCCTTTGGGAGAAACAGTTTTTCTAGCCAGTTTAGTGTTCAAGCAAAAGTAGCAGTTTGTAGGGAAGAGGGTGTTTGGGAAATAGCCAAGGTCAGTTCAAAATCCACTGGCCAGAGGGATGGAACCTTCCCGACGCAAAGCAGAAGAGGCGCGCGCCGAGGCAGCTATCATCTGGCGCTAAACAAATTTTTGCGGTGTTGGATCGATAGCAGGGTGCATGGCCTTGGAATGGACAGTTCTCCAACCAGCTTAAAACACATTCTGAGCTAGTGTAGGGGAAGGGGGTCGGAGCTGCATGGCCTTGCAAAAGAACTCTCTTTTTGGCACAAAGATGTATGTTGCATTTGAGGGGTGGGGGGGGGGGGCTGCTGCTGTATGCAGCACCGATGTGCACGCTTCTAGCTGTATGGCGCAATCTTAGTTTCATGCCAACCCTCACCTTGCATACATGCGACACTGGACACCAGCTCTCTCGACTTCAGTGAGCGCGGTGGGCAGCAGGCTTCGTGCCATGACAAAGGGATAGCAAGGTCTCCTATTTGCGGTGTCGGCCAGCGGGCTTCAGAGAGTGTAGACATATAATGCGCCTAAGTGCTAACCACGATTCTTGTTAAGCGATATTATATACCCATTTTAATACAATAATTTTTTATAACTTTTATTAATTTATTGGGAAAAAATAATTTTTGTGTGATAAGCCGATAAGTACGCTTATTGTGTAAACACCATTTCTGAGTTTGGTCGATGAAACTTCGTAGCATTTTCAACTATCGTTTTGGTAACTAAAGTAGTGCCGTGAATGTCGCGCACTTGATGGAAAAACCTGTAGTATGTCCGTTATTAAAAATAAATTTTCTTCGACTATCTTTTGTGAAATTAAAATAATATAACATACGTTATTGTAAAGTGTTGCTTCGACAGAAAATGTGTGTTAAAAGTGAATTTTTCTTCTTACAATTGTGAAACTTTCGTTAAATATCTGGGTAATTTTTTTATTATTGTTTCGTTGTCTGTTGTAGGACATGTTGTAATCAAGTCGTTAACAGTAGCTTGGTAGGGAAATAGGTTCTGTAATTAGTCTAATCAGTCGTATTCAGAGTTTTTGCTGTAATTTCAACTTAGTTGCCTATAGGCTGTGCTCCACGTATATAACAGCTTAAAAGTCGGCACACTTCATACACTCCAGTCATTCATTTACCAGCCTCCCATGCGGACGGATGTGTTTTGGGGGAGCTCCTGGTGCGATTTCATTTATAAAAAAAAAAAAACAGGGTATCTGGGTTCCGTAATTCGTCTAGTGTTTGTCATGTACTTGTGTTCGTTAGCCGTTAAATTTATTTGGAAATATCTGTTTTGTAATTTCCTTCATTTCCGAGTTTTTCGCCTCAGTCTATAATCAAACGTAGGCCGGCACAGGTTATGTTTGCTCTCAACACACCTTATAAGGTGATGTAAGTGGTATATCCAAGTCAGTTCTGCAGCGACCTCCTGAGCGAATGACGTATATTAAACATTTTCTTTTGTACGAGTGTTAATCAATTAATTTCTTTTTAAATAATCGTAGTTTAATGCATGGATTCAGTTTCAAATTTTATCACCAGTGTCACAGTGAGACGTGTTTTAAAATCATGTCAGGTACGTGAGAGAGGCGGCAAGTAGTGTAGTTTTTAAAATACCTTGTTATTGTGTTCGTTAGCCATTAAATTTATAGGGACATTTTTGCTTCATTAATTAATTAATTTCATACTGGAGACTGATGTAATTGTGATAGTTTTCCACTTGTCGTCACCAGGTTATTCACATAGTTAAAATTCTCTCTCATGTTATTTATTCATACTTAGAGCTCGTTTGAAATATATTTAGTGTATTATATCATCACTGTTTTTCATTTTAAATAATAGTATCTTTCAAAGTCGCCTACTAACAATACCGTCTACGAGCAGCATCACTAACTAAATTAACACTAGTGCAACTCTTTCTCAAAACTCACCATATATATATATATATATAATATATATATATATATATATATATATATATCCTGTCCCCAACACATCACACCTCATCGAGTGTCAGTGCTCAGAGGGTGAACATCTACCAGAGCTGGTCCCCAACCCATAAAAAGAAAGAAACTAATAAATTTGGCCCATAGTACACTCTTACACCAAACTATACACTTATAAAAATTTGGTGGGATTAAAAACATTCAATTGGATTAAAATCAGATAAATTTTTTGATCGGATTAAGATGGGATTAAGGGTTAACTTTTCCAATGTATTTAATTATCCCTTTTAATCAATTTAATTAACCCTATCAATAAATTTAATCGACACTTTTTATAACACAAGATTGCGGCATCCCTTTTATATAGGACCCGTCCGCCCCTACTACTTACCACTTCTAAATTTAAGCTCAGGCTACCTCTTCATTGGAGTAATATGTCTATAAAGAAGGAACCAGACAATTCTTGAAGTAAACTTGAGTAAACATCCTAGTTCTGAGTTATTCCAAGCTCGCAATAACTACTTTATCTCTTCTCATACGAAAAGCTTTAATGCAAATTCAGTATAATACGAAATAAATGGTTTTAACACAAGTCTTGATTTTACAGTATGCAGAGCAATATGAAGTATGTAAACAAATGTAGGTAACAATTTTTTTGCAACAAGGGATAAAATTTCCTTTCCAATAAACGATTTACTTTGTTGTTCGTTTACATATCAGCATACTACATGCAATTATATAATGCTAAAATTTCCGTTCCTGCAGTCGATGCGGGAAGTGATTTTCTTCGCCGTGGGATAAGTTTACATTAGATAGAATTCTCCTATTTTCTCTCAGATGAACACCATGAAAAACAAGTAGGCCTAATATTGTTTACAAACGTAGTATATGGAAACCAAAGTCATGTTAGCCTATTGTGTAGTAAATCAAATAGTAAATAAAATAAAGGCCTGATTATGTTTAGAAATACACTGCACGAATTTTCCTGAAAAAATAAGAGAAAAAAAACTTGTAAGACGAGTTTTTAATCATGCTGTGTAAACAATCGGAAACTTTCCAAAGAAGACCACATGCATACAGGAAGTTTTGGAAAATCTCAGTATTTGCTGTGTCCAATAAAATATCAGAGAATGTCTACAGTTAGTTGACTTAACCTCTAGATATGCCACAGCAGCTTGCAGCCTGAAATAAACATGCTGAAAAAGATTGCATAGACTGTTCTAACTTTATATACAGTATTGAAAATTAAGCGTTCTACAAACGCTCCTTTCTGTAGTTGAAAGCAAATCACGAAGTCATGAATCCATATATTCATTCCTGTTACCTGAGATAAAGTACAGGACAATGGAACTTACTAAGCGAAATTACTAAGTAGACAGTTACCGCATGACATGGGGACAATGTGTGATCGCTCAAATTCACCTAAAGCATCAACACAAGCACAATTTAACTAACAGTGGATTACAGACACTCTAATTGTGTATATGTACATACGTGTATATTTATATACATACATATCTGTTGAAATCAACTTTTTTTAATGTTTACGTACATACATACGCACATGAATGCATGAATATACGCATTTAGAACAACATTAGACTTTGCAGGAAGATGTAAATTTATTAACCATAACTTTCTGGTCTCTTTACATGCAAACTAAAACATTTCCCGGCTCTAAAAGTTGTACGACGCTTGAAAACAACTTTCTTTGTACCATACCTATGTCACAAAAACTCATCTATTACCGTATGTTAAATGTTATGTATATTATCTGTGTCTGGTAGGGACAATGAATAACAGACGTTTGTGAAGTTACGATCAAACTAGTTAATATTTTGTTTATTTTAGTGTGTTTACTTCCGCATGCAAAGACCAACAGTCACTATTTAACAAAATTTGAAAACGTAGAATTTTGTCGTGCGGCGAAGAGGAAACAGCTATTTTATGAGCAGACTATGTCCAGAAGTTGCTGTATTGACACCACCTGCTGCTCTAAGAGAAATGCGCCACATATCCGAGAAATATCTGACGAGCTCTCGACATTCGTCATATGTCGTCTGCCCCACTTTTTTAAGTTGGAAGTAGAGAACACTTAAAAATTTGAGTAAAGCAATTTAAAAATTCTCCATCGGCATAAATAACACCTTGATTATAATTTAATAAAATTAGATATTTTTAGACAGTTATTATTGACATTTATCTAACATTTAAAACGTTACTCCCACTTATAAAATATTAGATTTCCCACCCATTTGACAGCTTCGGTTTGAGTAGTAGCCTTACGTGAGTGAAGAGAGAGTGAAGAGATTTGGACTGCTCTTAACAACAAGGTCATGGGAGCCGATGTGGGTGATCGGGGTGAGTATGGAGCAGCGCCGGAATGAAAGGGCGGGGGAAGCTGGAGATCTCCGAGAAAACCCGCCGACCAACGCCATCGTCCAGCACGATTCTCACATGCGATAATCCGGAGTGGCCCGGCCGGAGATTAAACCCTCGACTTGGTGGGAGGCGAGCAGGCGAACCGCTTAGCCACCGTGGCCCCAGCAGCCTTTCGTGTTGATACATATTGGGAAGCTAAGTAGGTTGTTTTCATCGTCGTAGCATTGCAGCAACACGTTGCGACCCTCTGAATAGTGAAATCCTAGCGCATGTACAGTATTTCACCTGCTCTTTTAGTTCATTCATAAGCTGTGATCTTTTTTTAAAATATCTTAACATTTATTTTTTAATTCGGCATTCAACGTGTACTTTTTTTTTTTTACAAATAAAGAAAATTTGCCACCCTGCCAATGTTTTGGCTCTCGCAAAATGGCGGTGATCGACGAGAATATCCTAAGCTATTTAAAAGAGTAATATATCCAGAATATTCCCGATTTAACTTTTTTAAATAATATTTATAGACCGAGTTTCCTGTGCTTGGCATTTCACAGCGTGATATGTATTTCTTATTCGGTTTTACAGAACATTTCATTCCTGGTACATGGATGCGTGTTCTGGGCAAAAAGCGATAGGCCTATTGAATTTATATAACCAATAAGTGGACTATGCGCAAGCAATACATATATGCTCTTTCGGCAATACTTTGGTGCGCAGAGATCTACAAGCCATGCGCGTTTGTGGATTCATTCACAAGTTTCTGTTGCACTGATCTAATTTTCTGGCGCGCAGAATGAAGAAGTAAACAGGCTGAACTGACACGAGGGTGTGTTTTGAACAAGCTAATTCCGTTAAAGGAGCGAAGATTAGAGTTAACGACGGCAACGCGTCGGTTCATTCCTAAAATCCAATTATGCTTCTGGCCGTCCGTGATGGTTGGCGCTCCCTGGTCGGTTCCGCGAGGGCGCCGAGTTTAGAAGTTAATTACGCGATGATACAAATCAGTAAGTGCAACAGTGGCTTTCAGGGCTGCTAGCGGCGTTATAGAAGTGTGGGAGGGGGGAGGAGGTGAAAGGGAATGGGGGAACACTATCGCGACATCTCGCCCTTGTTACAGCCAGACAAAAGAGGATGCTGCTGTACACTGCAGCCATTAAAACACCGTGTCACTTCTCTCCCCTTGCTCATTACCGATATGGCTCTGCTTGGAAAGGGGGTCGGTAGGGCACAGGAGGAGTAACACAGTCTTCTTTACCCCCCCCCCCCTTTTTTGACAATATTTTCCCTCATTTGCGTCAGCAGGCAGGCGTTGCAAGGCGCGTGTTGCATGCGTGAACCAAGAGAGTCGCGTGTCTTCGGAATCATTCGACACTGGAAGTGATCAACTAAAACACTCTTTACCCGAACTAGATACCCAGAAAAATCAGATTACACATCGTTTCATACAAACACAAATGAACCTTTAAAAATCTGAGAATATATTCATTCAAATATTAATGTCGCTGCTCAAGTGCGCTAAAAGACTGATATCCTTCACTTTAGTTTTCATTCCGAAGTCGCGTCGTTCAGTTCGTGGAAATATAAGTAGCTGTAAGAATAAGATTCATTTCATTTGCACATTTTAACCATAGTTGTCGGTGGTTCTGGATCCTTACAAACAAAAACCTAAAAATCGCTAAATAAAGTGAAGCAAAGAAAACTGGCATGTATTTCCGTAGCCAATATTCCCGTGGGTTTTAGAAATTATGTAATTAGATAATTCTTGTACAGTCACAAATTTATTATGCTGCAATCATAGGCACATAAAGCACGTGGACATAAACTATATTACACCGTGGTATTTTCCGTTGCTCTTAACTGCTGTTTTTCGCGAACGTTGACGTTTTTGTTTGTGCGATCCGACTACGCTGACATTGTGATTTCGATAAATAACTGCAAAATCTAAAATATATTTTGCTCTAAATTTACTTTCTCGAGTTTTTTTAGGTTGAACAATGTTGGAAATAAAAAATAAATAAGATACCATAGATATTTCGTTTCCAGCACCCTTATATACTCAACAAATATCAGAGCGTAAATGAGCTACTTTGTAGCTAACATCAAGTTTCTGCAACCCTGCCCTTAGCGAAGAATGAGGAATAGAATGGCTACTGTTCATATAAATACTTCAGACTGACGTCAAGAAAAGAACAAAACTAGCCTTGTACGTGGTAATGAGTAAAAAATGGCCCACGCACTAGAAATCAAGCGCGTCTAGTGTATGTGACGACAATTTATGTAACTGAATGGGAATGGTGCATTTGCTCCAGAAATCACATGAAAAGTAACACTTATACGTGCGTGAGAACGTAGACCTGGCGAAGAAGAGGAGAACGAATGAGAAACGGAATGCTTGGCGCACGAAGTGTGAAGGGAGGTTTTTTTTCTCGCCCGATCGAGTACACGACTACGATGCGAGAATCAACTTGAATTGGCACCACGTATTCTTGCGGCAATTTTGGGCTGAATGTTTCCCGGCAGAATATCTCGGGACTCTGATGTACAACGGCGCTTATTTTGGTTCCAAATGGAAGATCTCGTCAAGTTTTATCGATTGAAGCTATAAACGCCATTCATTTAATTTCTTTCATTTAATTTCCATATCCCAAAGGAAATATTCCCTGGAAACGCATACGTATTTACGTGTCCCCTACACAGCCACGCCCCGACTTTATATTCACACTGTTATTTCATACCACAACGATAAATAATATATATATACAACGTGTAGTTAAAAATCACCGACAAACTCCGGCAGGTGATTCCTGACGAAAGTATAAGACGAAAATGTATGTACCTTTTTTCCCTAAAGTGATTACAGTATTTTTTGAGCTATGCATCCCCAAAAATCAAATTTTTAAAATGATGTTCGTCATTATCAGGAACTACTTTACGATTAAGCAACAAATCGGAGAAAAGTGTTTTGTAGAATGGAGATCTTCCACCTGTGAAAATGTGGTTGTTTATAACATCCTCCTTCATCTGGAAAATAGATGTTGCCACCATGTTTTTTTTTTTTACTAATCAGCACCAATATTTTCCTAATGAAGGGGGATTATATTACCAACCACATTGTCACAGGTGGAAGATATTCTTTCTACAGAATACTTTTCATTGACTTGTTGCTTAATGGCAAGAAGTTTCTGATATTTTAATCATGATATGTTAAAAGAACTTTGTCCATTAACCCCGGTTATGAGAAAACTCAAAATACCCGTTTATCACCCAGTTTATGAGTGTGTGGTTAACCGAAGCCATCATTTCTATTTCAACTGTTAATTTTTGACATATATATATATAATACAAAACGGATAAGGAAATTGTAATTTTAAATGTATTTTATGGTGTGAAAAGTTAATGGAAGTAGAACCTCTTAACAGTTCATCGGTATTGATTGTAGTGTATACTATGAGGAAATTGTTTTTTAAAAGAAACTTTTATTCGTGTTTAATTTTTATATATATTATTTTCTATATATTATTTTGTTTTATATATATTATTTTATTATATTATTTTAATAGGTACTTCCATTCTTTATGCCTTTCCTTTTTCTCGTCCTGTCATATACATCTTTATTCACATCCGCCATCTTTAAGCGCTAATACAATAATATACACAAACAAAAGAGTCACGGTATGCCCTTCGTTCCTGTTTCTATCAGTAGGTATGACATGGACGAATCAATTTTGGTATTATGGTATCTGCTGTTTGTGATCTCTATTCAATTACGTTAAGTTCTGAACTAGAGTCCTATTAACACTACATGCAAAAACTGCAACTTCAATACGCGATCAAGAATATCCTGGACATACAACCTGTTAACACCACCACTTGCATGTATAAGCTGTTGACGGTAAAATGAGCACTTTTGAAAGCTCTGCTTAAGATCTACGTGTTTATACGTTGTGTATTCTTCCGCATTATGTAAAATTAGCATTGACATGGACCTCATTACTTTATTTATGCGTCGGACAGGTAAAACTGTTATTAGAAAAGTAATTATTTTACCAATATGGTCATTTTTACACCTCGATGAATTAAAAAGAAACAGAAAGCGAAAGAAATAATTTAAGTTATTACATATGGTTACCTAACACTTTTTATTAGATGTTAAGATATGACACTTCTTTTCAGCCATCGTTACCAAACTTTACTAGCGTAAGTCACTCAGTGCGCCCGTTAAAAAATATGCAGGCAGGGCAGTGACATTTTCCTAAGGTTCACTTCAAAAGTGCCCACTTTATCGTGAACAGCCTTTACCTATAAAGAACTAATACATGTATTCATGTCGAAACAGCTGAAAACTGGTCTTCAATCCTTTCACCATTTCATGATTCATTTGTAACGAAAAAGATTTCAAAATTTCGATTTTTGGGGGCGCATAGCTCCCTTAAAAATCACTTTAGGAAAACGAAGCAATTACAATTTCGTCAGGGATCACCTCCCGGAGATGGTTGGTAATTTTTAGTTACACGCTGTATATGCAAACTGGTAAAAAGTAATGGTAGTCTCTTGAGCGTCCGTAATGGCGACGCAGCCAACAGGCGACACTGGCAGAGCGTGTGATCGGAGGACGGGCGACGGGACGCTCACTAACGACGTCGAGATAAGCCACGCTGCCGCGCCCTTGTCTAGGGAGGGGGTTGATGTGGGAGGGGGCGTCCCGACGCCACGCGCTCCTGTGACGACACGGCGAGATAAGTCACGGGCTCGAGCTCTTCTTCCACGCCGACTCTTCACCGAGAGTCCGCAAATTATATATATTTACTGTCCTGTGCTTTTCAACTGGTAATGCATTTTTTCCCCATATGATAATTAATTGCTGTTTCATCAATTTTTTGTATACGCACTTGACAATTAGTAATATACAGCTTTTAGTGTTAATAGGAATAAGTGCAACACTACCTCAACTAAAAAAAAAATATATTACGGAATACTTTAATTTAATATGCAGTTCTTAAAATCCACTATACTCATATCATCATGAAATCACGTTTTTTTGTACGTAGGCCTAATGATTAATTAAATCTAATTTTGCTTGTAAAAGTTTTATGAATTGAAACTATTTTTTTATTTTATTTTGCAGAGCGGGTTCGTTTTCATTACTACGCAATTGCTAAAATAAAAAGTAAAAAAAAAAATATAGTGTTGGCACGCAATCATGGATATTAAAAGTAGGCTAACGCAAAAAAATATAAATTTTTGTTGCAAATGATTTTACATGTAATCCCTTTTATTATATGTCAGCTTGACTTAGTTATGTTTAAACTGTAAAAGCACCCATTCACCCACTATCTTAGGTTAGTTTAGGAGGTCATGCGCTGTAATGAGAGCCGCCCACAATCACATGCGGTAAACACAACCTTGTCGACGAAAAGACTACCGTCTTTTGAATGCCCGGCGAACGATCTTATTTTCCGCCCTATTTGATCATTCCACCTGATGTAAAGTTATCATTGCATGCAGCCTATATTTTATAGAAGGGCAAACTAAGTACAACTGTGGAATTGTCAAGGAAGTAAATATGTTACTACGGTGACAAATCTCAGTGTTACATGAATTGGCAGATATAGCAACCCTTTTAAGGTGGGGATACTGTGGGCGGATAGGGATTCTCCTAGCTCACTGTATCCAACTGTTTCGTAGCACAATTAGTATAGACCTATTCATTAAAAAAATTATTATAAATTGTATTTAAGAATAACTGCGGTGGAATACACGTAAACAATAGCAACAAACAAACACAATATATCCACCAAGAAACATAAAGTTAAAACAAATACTCATTGAACGAAAATATACCATACAGAACGCCTATTTAGTCAGCAAAGTCACACACTTTCAATGGCGAGTGAACTGGTTCACTCTGTTGTCCGGAGGCGTGTTTTCGCATCACATGCTTGTATGAATGGATGCAATTTTTATGCTACACATAAAATTACACATTTTGTGAATACATCTAACTACCCAATTTTTTAATGTCTTATTATTTAATTTTGCGTTCCTCTTGACATTTCATTATTTACAACGTACTACGTTTCAAGATTAACCGAATTTTATCCAGTCTAAACTCCTGTTTCAATCGAGGGATGGATGAAGGCACCCTTCAAGAAATGTTAGACTCCCCCCTCCCCCTATTTAACTTTGATTAACAATTGCTGATATGCATAAAGAAAACAGACATAAATGACTTTATTTCAGAGTTCATACACTATGAAAAATAAATTTTAATAAGTGCGACGTTAAGAAATAAAACTACGGTACATTTTCAACATTGCTGCCAGTTTTCCTGAGAGCCTGCAAGTCAGTGTGCCCGTTTGAACAGATTCAGTTAGAAGTAAGGCGATTTTTTTAAAAGTTGAATTTCAAAAGTAATTAATCAAATGCGAACCATCTACAAAACGTCACTAAGACGTAAGGACCACGGTAGTCGCTGGGTAGTCTACTCCATCTCGATTCCCAGCGGGGTCATTCCTGTTTTTCGCTTTTGTGAAGAAGACGGGCGTTGCCTTCGTCCGGCGAGTTTACTAGAAGTGCTCCGGTTTCCCTCGTCCTTGCATTCACTCGACGCTCCACCTGCACCTCAAAACACCCGTCTGGGCGTCACAAGATTTGCTATGTGCCCTCCAAAATTTCTATATCAATTTTTCACTTCCGTGCCAGATCTAAATCCTTCCAAAGGAAAAAAAAAATGTTTTTTTTTTTATCGCCACCTACCTGTCAAAGACACCACAAGTATACTTTAATTACTCGTATAAAGTTCCCAAAACTTGAATACGATAAATTAATCCTCGCCGAGTTGGATGTTCTGCGGTCTTACAACTTCGGAATTTAAAATACTGTTACGAGTTTAAACACAATAATTACAACCTGCACATCGCGTACATGTGCAATAAATTACTAAGTTGATCTTCTCTTCACATATTGTGGAAATAGAAACTTAATTGGTGCGGATTTCACATGTGTTAGTTTGTGCCACGTGCATTCCCATGAATATTACGATGAAATTGTTTACAGTATTTTACCCTCATGATTATTATTTATACTCTCTCGAATAAATTTGCGGTACGAAATAACTCCGAAGAAATAAATAACAATTCCCACAAAAAATATAGTGTCACTAGATAAAATAAATATAAAACTGGCATGTTATCCGCAACTAGTACAAACATAATATCGTGAAAATTTGTCGTTTGCTCTGTTCTAATGTTGGTTGTGGCGTAGAACCTACTTCGGTAAACAAATTAATAAGATAAGGTACGATCGTTAAAATTTTTTTAGTTACAGCAGTTTTGCTTGTATACTCCTTGCTCGTGTATCAGCGCTGAAAGCCCTCGTTTATTCAGCAGCCGACAACTGACAGGATCTCCTGGAAAAAGCTGCCTCCCAGCCAGCTTGCTGTTTCTGTCGCCTTTCCTCATGCACTAGTTCGCACACCTCTCTTATCACTCCCGTTAAGCTGACTCGAGTCTCTTACCGAACCACATTCTTGCCATGTCGCTGGTGCAACCCGCGGGAAGCGATAAAAAAATTCAGCCTGTCGCGGTAAGACTGTAACAGGATTCGATTCCCCGAGCGCGAGAGACGCCGACATGGATATCTATGAATTGCCTTGCTCGATCGCGCCCTTCCAAGCTGTCAGAAGGATCTCGGCTGCGGAGAGCAGTTCTTGAAACCCGCTTATTTCTCTTCGTTCGTTGTGCAGCTGACGTCCCTAATCCCCGACCAAATGTCATCGCTAGTAAAGACGCTGAATCGTTTCTCCAGCGATACCGTCTATATAGTCCATTCGCGGTTTCTTCGACCTTTCTGAATCAAACCTTAAAAAAATCCCCCCATGTATGACGTGTTTAGTTATTTCTTAAATACGGCCTGTATCACAAGCCTTTTTATACTAGTGTTCATAAAAGTTACTTTTTCTTCCTGTTCAATTGAAGTGTTATTAATATCTTTTCTATAAATTATAATGCTTTATTAATAAATAATTTGAATATAAACAGGGAGAAAATAGTAATATTGGTAACGTCTAGTGAGAAATAGTTCTTGTACAAAACATCATTACAACTGAGTGCGCACGAATGTGGTGCGTTGTCCCTCTGGCGTAATTCTCCAGACTTGTTAAGCTTAGTTTGCACAAGGCGGAGGAATATCCTGGAAGTAGAACATTAGCAGGGCTTCACAAAAGGCTGAAGTAACCGTGAATGGATTATAGTTTGTTCGCAGAATCCTCATACTTTTTAATTCAACCTTTTGAAAATTTACCCTAAAAAGACGTGTTTTGTTGTTTCCTAATTATATAGCTTATCAAAAGTACTTGTTAACATTAAAGAATTTTTCTCGTTAAATTGTAATTTTACTTATACATATTTTATAAAAGGGGTTTTTAACGTCCCCGGTTTTGTACTTGAAAGCTTAGCAGGGGACGGCTTACAGACTAACTTATAACCTAACTTAAATTAACACCCGTGCCTTATCCGGGACTCTAACCCAGAGCCTCCCTCATTCCAGATCTGCGACACACCAACCGACTGCGCTACGAGAGGTCGACAATTTTACTTATATTCTATACATATTGTTACATGTTGGTTTGCATCGCTCACCTTGATGCACCCCTCGTAAGTGGGCGGAAGCGTCTGTAAAGGTCAGGCTGGTAACTCAAGAAACGAGAGGGGGATTTACAAAGCCGAGCCGCCGCGTGCGCGAAATAAGTTTATAGGGACTCGCGCTTTGCTAACCTTCAGCGGATTGCATTTATCTTGTTATTTTTTTTAAATCTTCTGGTCATTGTCCTAGCCTCTGTCAGCATGACTAAGGTTGGCTGCGGAGAATATTCAAGATCGGGCGAGCGAGACTACTTAAGCCACGACGGGGCTGTGAGCTGACGGTTTAGAGTTTAGAGGGTTGTGCGACCTTAATTAAATGCGAGGTGTGCGAAGACAGCGAAGCGGCGAGCCAAGAGAGCGGCGAGTGGCGGCGAGTGTAACCAGCGGGAGTGGAGACTGCGGACTGCGAGCATTGATACAGTGAAAGTGAGACTTACAGGCGGTACTATTAAATTGGGTGCGTGCGTGTAAGACATTTGGAATGATGGCGAGATACACGTTCAGTACATCCTATGTAAATTATGAGTGTGAATTAAGTGGCGGTAACTAATATACATACATTGATAAGGACGTTTATTAGAATTGAGTAAATATTAAATATTGCGCCGACTGATACTTTTGAAAACAATGAAGCATCCGTTAAAACTTATTGTCGTCTGTACCTTTAAGAGAAAATTTAAATTAGGCATGCTTCTTTGGTCTATGCGCACGAATATTGAACTTTAGTGAGCGATTATCAAATAATAAAAAGGGTTCTCTCACGACAATAATAGAAATGTTGATTCTGCTTACACTTCCTGTTGGAACCTTGCCAGCACGAGACTGTTTGAGAATATATTAGCGCTTCTGCACGAACAGTAATGTCAGATATTTAATCCTTTTAATTTCTGCGAGAACAATCTTGCTTTTAGCTGGATTTATAGAAGACGGCAATTGTGGTTACAGTTACAGATTTTTATATAGGGTTGTCATAACCAGCAGTGATTTTCAAAAACTGAATTTATAAAATAATTTAAATTATTGTGTAAAAATATAGTTGAAATTTTTTATAATAACAATTTGTTAAATTAGATAAATCTGCTGTGTTCCTTTCCAAGTAGGTAAAATTATCACAGGAGTGGATTCAATCTAGTTCAAATATATCAACTGAAACCTAAATCATATATGAAAACGTAAAGGAATTTTAAACAATATGCTAAAATTATTTTCCTTTCTTTAGACGAAGATGATACTCAGCTTAACTTAAATCACCTCTATACGATAAATCAAATCTAGCAAATCCAACATATAAAATAGAATCATGTCAAGAATATTCAAATAACGATCACGAATGAATCAGACAATATCATTCTGAAATGTTTATATATTATTTCGTGGATTTTCGATATAAAATTACACAGAAGTTGGTTTGAACAGGTTGAATATAAGGGCCCAGCGAAAGGGTTTTAATTAGCTGATTGAAATTACTTTCGGAAATGTTTCGTAAAACAGAGATAATGGAAAGAGTGGAATTTTACATGTAAGAAATAAGATCTGGCTGGCGCTGTAGAACTCATTATTGTATCAAATAAGATCCTCTGTGGCCGTGACAGTAGGGAGAAATAAACACCCGGTGTGACAAGAAATTACTGAGCTCCGAGTAAGGTAATGGTGGTCGTCATTTAAATATGTTTATGGCACTCCGTCCTTTGTAGCTTCTTAGCTTTTGCTCGAAAGATTGACGTAAAACCAAAACTGGAACATTTGAGACTTAAGGGGACTACCTAGAAAAAATTGGGCCTGTAAAATAAGTGTATACGCGTATCTCAGCAAATATATATTCTGGGAATACGAATTTTATCCAGGAAAAAAACTACCATTATCTATAACAGCCGCCAGCGTTTACTGTTACCCTATTTAACATAGTATAAGAGGAAAATTTTGAGAAATTTTGAAAATTGAATTTTTATGGTTTTCCTGCTCAGTTCTCGTAATTTAAAAGAGGAGAGTGCTCAGTGGCACACTGTATGTAGTAGTATCCATTGGCTTATATCGCGTGTGATAGTTCTCTTCCAGATATAATTTGCGAGAAATACAGCTTGCCGAGATGCATATGACAGTCTCGGGAGAACGCGTTGTAAAGCTTCCGTACGGCAAGAACTGACCTCGAGGGGCTAAACAGTTTTACTAGGGAATTTAACCACTACTTTAATATACCTTTAGCGTTAGTTTAAAAAAAATCATAAACGTAAAGTAAGATATTTTGCGTAAAATAACAAGCATACACAAGTCGTGTGCGGACGGCCACTGCTTCGTTGGCGAAGCGGCGTGGCGTGAAGGAAACGCGAACCTATAGGTCCGTCGGGCGGGGTGCAAGTTCGGAAGCGACAATCTCCGAGAACTACGGCCGAGGTTTCTGCGAACCTTACGTGAGACGTCTTCGTTCCCTCTGTGTGCGGAGAGTTGCCCCCCTCTTCCTCCCCAGCTACCACTGTTCTGTGGCCAGCACGAATTGTTTGCTCTGCGGAGAGCTCAAACTGCCGAGCTGCGGTCGCGGGTTGGAGGAGGCAGTCCAAAGGTTCACTCCGAAAAGGGAACTTCCCACTCAGCACGCGGCTGGATTTGCATAACCGAATGAAGAGCTAGCGTGTGTGCACGTGTTCCAGCCCCTGTAATTACACACACTCGCTCTCTCTAGCTCTCGGGCAGGGAGAGAGGAGAGCGCGAGTTCCTAACCGTGTTACAGGGCAAGGGCCCGCCCACTACTGCCCTAGTCCTCCGCCTACTAGCCCCAACACACTCCCTTCACAGTGGGCCGCCAGCAACACGGTTTGTTTGAATGCCCATGGGCGGACTTTTCAATAGACACAAACGAGCTCGCCTCTCTGCTCGTGTGCGCCGGGCCAAGTTTTTACGTCGACGAGGAGTGAACTAGGATACGGGGAGAGTGGGGTAAGCAATTAGTCGCAATCACGGTCGCCTGTTGTTGAATCCGGTCCGACACAAGACAAGGGGACCCGCCTACGCCCATCTAACCCTTCGCTGTAAAGTGAATTACGCCTGTCACTCAGTGCTTTTTATTCTTCCAGTCTTCCACTTCGCTTGACCAGACGCCGTGCCTAGGGTATCTGGACACCTCGTGCTCCAGTTATGTTGTTAAAGGCTGTACGCGGTAAACTGAGCACTTTTGGAATCCCTACTTAAGATCTACTTGTATGCACGTTGTGCATTCTGCCGTCTTATGTAGGTTTAACATTAAAAATCTGCTCATTTCGACACTTTGATGCACAAAAGAAACAGAAAGCAGAAGAAATAATTTAAGTTCTCACGAATGGTTACCTAACACGTTTTTCTCTACGTTAAGATAAAGAACTACTTTCCAATCCATCGTTACCAACTTCACTGGGCGCATGTCACTCAGAGCACCAGTTTAAATATATGCATGCAGGAGCATCGACTTTTTTTAAAGGTTGATTTCAAAAGTGCTCACTTTATCGTAAACAGAATTTAGTACTTCATAAACATCTGATTTTCACTGTTAAGTCAGCGCTGTATTTTAGGTGGCACCTTCAGAATAACGGAAAAAATAAGTTTATCAGAAACTAAATGAATCTTCACTACCCGACGTTTCGAGGTTCCGATTGTAATTATTGCTTTGCGAGATCGTGCACGTGTATAGGCAACCTGTGTGCCACGAACTTCTATCTTCGAAATCTGGGAAAGACATCGAAGCGTCATTCATTTCATGTCGTAGGCTTTGTAGACTGGCATGTAAGATATCCCCCGATAAGTCCCGGTACAAAAGTGGGGAAGTCAATTCTCAATAATTAATAAATAAGTCTTTGCTGTTTTTGAGGAAAGGCTAGAAGTAAGACGATATGCCGAACTGCGATTAAAACCAGAGTTCTGTATGGTCTCATTGTTTACACTTACCATTGTTTTATTGATTTAGACTTCAGCAGAAACGCTTACATTACTTCACAGTGTTCACTATAAGCTATTTTTCAATCCTGAAAATGGTGATTTAACTGTTTACCAACTTAAAGACATATACATTCACAACAGAGTTAATACGTAATTATGATCATTGTTGGAACAAAAAAAAAAAAAATAAATTGTGTGGAATTGTTTCTATACATTTGTCACTACGCTTCAGAAATAGAACATAAATAATTCTTAAATACAATGTTTCAAGACCAAAGAAATATTCGAACTAAATATTTCTCAACTAGTGTAAAAAGAGCAATTTTCATTTACGGTAACTTGAGCACTTCTGAAAGCCCTCTCATTTGGAATAATAGTCAATAGATGTATTTAATTTTAGCCTTAGACGTTAACTTCTGAATGAGATGGAATATACACATTGTATGAGTAGTAGTGGTAGCGTGGGGTTTTCAGATACAGAAGCGGGGAAAATGGCGGACGTAGATCCATAATATTAACTTAGGATTGCAAGTAAGCAGCCGCGCACCGCACTTAGCGCCGCAATACAGCGTGGTGCTAATTCTGTGCTGTGATTGGTCCACATCCTCATACACAATCTGCTTCTCAATTGAAGAGCTAATCCTGTGCTCTGATTGGTCCACATACGCATACACAATCGCTCTACAAGCTGCTCCAACCCCTTCACCCACCTATACAACCCCCCCCCCCTTCTTCTCAAAAAAGCTATACTGGGGTATCTACACCTGATGTCTGCTACACTAGTACACATCTCCACAACCTTCACCCATTTACACCCCCCCCCCCCCAATTCACCACAAAACGAACTATGTTGTGATAGTTTGGGTTAGATCGGATCCCTCACACCTCCTGTGCTATTTATTCTGAATCCGTGTCTCATCAACACCTAACCCCTCTGCTATACTGTGATTACTGAAACACAGCTCCCCCCCCCCCCCTCCTTCAAACATCATTCATCCATTCTTTTTCCGAAGAAATATACCTCAGTCCCAAACTTGACTGCTGGACAGCACTGCTGTCGTCATCATAGGCCGCCATATTAGTTGTAGAGCTAACCAACCAGAGCGTTGATGTCTCTTGATGACATCATCGGCCGGTAGGTAGCGCACAAGTTCTCGCAATGCCTGCCAGAGAGAGCAAGTCGCTTGCCCTTCGAGATCCAACCCTGATAATGATATTAAATGTTACTATGAACTATGAGATCGGCTGGTAACTTAACACAATTATCTCAATCATATGTATAATGCCTTGCTAAAAACTTTCGGATGGTTTCCAATCACGAACCCTTGGGTCACCATATATACTTACAGCCTTTGCCAACTCGGCTATCGTGACAGTTATACAAGGAAAAATTTAAATATTGTATTTACAAGACAAACACGCCTAATTACAAGCGGATTCAAAACGAATATGTTGTATATATCATGATTGAACGTTCGCTTAGTTGAAGTTTAATTATATGAAAAAGACAGGAATTTATATTAGTATATGTATGTAAAAATTTAAAATTTTCAAAAAAATACATGTATGAAGCGATATGTTTACGAAATCGTATTTTAAAAAGATTTAGTTTATCGGGAATACAACTACTAAATATTCAAAAAGTAATTTTTTATTTAAAGAAAGTTGTCTTAAATTTAAAAAAATATATTTATTAATTTTTTTTTACAAAAAAAACGTAAACGAATGACGTATGAAAATATATGTATTTATTAGACACTTAAGAATATATCGTCAGAAAACATGATTATGTAACTATAACCATCGCCATCTTGAATTTTAGTAACCATAGAAGCATATATTTTAATTTCATTTTAAATCTGTAACCACTCCAAACATCAAATACATCACATAGCTTACCTTTCAACCGGTCATTTAAGTCATGAACCCTTTCTATCAAGATCAATTTTGAGTTAAGCCCTTTTATAAGCATAGTTTCACATAATTTCAGAACCATTAATGTTATGGTCATCAAATTCATAATATAGAAACCATAACCAACATACACCATAATGCTAAGATCATTTAAACCCTAAGGCATTATTGACAAGATCAATTTTGAGTTAAGCCCTTTCATAAGCATAGTTACTCATAATTTCTGAACCATTGAAGATATTATAGTGACAACACTCATAACATAGGCGTCGTACCTGATATCCATAAAGACACTAAGATTATTTAAGCTGTATGACATTTCTGATAAATTCAATTATGCATTTAAACCCTTTTCTAAGCAAAGTTACTCATCATTTTCGAACCATTAATGTTATGGTCATCAAATTCACAACAGAGAGACCATACCCGACATACACCATCAAGTTAAGATCACTTAAGCCCTAAGGCCTTTATGACAAGGTCAAACACCCCTTAAAACATTTTATAAGCATAGCTACTCATAATTTCCGAACAGTTGATGCTGCAATCATCAAATTCATAACACACGCCAATCACAACAACAAACTAGACTGCAAGGGCGAACACAACTTAAAACCTTTTGTAAGCATAGTTAAGCATAAACTTATCAAATATATACTCATCAAAGACATATTTACCCATACAATATTTATTTTATTTTCGTTTTTAAACAGTTTCTATTAGTGATTTGGGTACCTCCTTACACCCATTAATGTTATACTAGTTTTGGATTATCAAGTTCGAGTCTTGTTCAGAACACCTAATATTATTTTATATCTGAATATAACAAAATCTTAGTGAGGCTTTGTATTTCTATTAATATTAATTAATGTAATGTTATTTTTGGATTACCGATTTCGATTCCCAGGCGACTTACCTGATATTTATAAAAAAAAATTCCGGGAAATGTATATTTAAGCATTCACATATGCTCGAGGTCTATTATATTATCTGATCTGTGTCTACTGCTCAAATAACGTGTTATATATTCGATACCAACTGTTTTAGAACATGCAGTGAATATTTACTAGATATGCACTTATACACATGAATAATTAGCAACTAAACATTCACCAAAGTAATATATCCTCTCAGTTAAACAGTCAGATGTCAACTGTCATACCTTTTCATTTGTTTCAGTATAAGTTTTAGTATTATTATTACATATTATTATGGGTCGAAGTTATGGCACTTACCTTACAACATGCAAGTGAAAATTACTAGTATGCACTTATGACACAGAATAATTAGCCAACTAAACATTCAACCAACGAAAATATCCTTCAGATTTTAACAAGCAGATTAACTTCTGCTTTTTTCATTGATTTCAGTAAAAGAATATTATTATTCAACATTAATAAGCTCGAAGTTAATGACTTACTTAAAAACACGCATAAACTATAAAAACCACATATAACAGACACAATTCAAAAGAAAGAACAATATTATGTCCAAGAAAACAGCTCAAGACAAAGCACTATGAAAAAAATGATGTCCAAAATTTTCCAAGGAGACACTTCCTCTTCAAATCACTCACAGTCAACGAACCCCTAACAAGAAAAACATATCAAGTATGTGAACACAAAGAAAACACCTAACACAGAATATATTCCAATAAAATACTCAAAAACAATACATGAAATAGAAAAACGCACACTATAATACAACACAACAGATTACAAAATAAACACAAAACCCTAAATATTCAATGCTCTCCACGAGATTGCTATAATGAACTAAATTAATCCAGATCAATCAAATCACCCAAAGACAAATTACTCCAAAAACAACACAATCACCGCATCACACAACCATTGCATTCTATCAGCAACAGAAACTATCCATCAACTTTACAAGCAAAACGAATACTTACCGTAAACATGTATCATATATACACTCAATGACAAAACATACAACAACACGTCATTAGAACACTTCAAATTAATATAAACACATATCACCATTTGAAAAAAAACCTACAACAACTTACAAGTAAAACTATATACTTGAAACTATATCAACATACAATAACCAAATGAAACATCCATCATCTTCTCAATTGATACCATATTAATAAAGTATATAATATACAAAAATAAACTGCCAGATACCATTATATTTGAACAATGCCTCTTTACTTGCACCAGAAGTTAAATTTTCCTGGGAAACTATGGGAAAATGAAGTTTCACCATCACCATTGGATTCTGTTTCCATGATTGTTGGAGCTGTATCTAAGGACACGGGTAGAAAATCTTCTTCATAAACTGCATCATCGAAAGGCTAAATTCCTGATTTTGCAAAACCAGACACAGATTTTCTGACTCCTGTTACTTTTTCGTAGATAGTCTTAAACAATCGAGATACATCTTCTTTGTTTATTCTCTGAATCTCTATGGTTTTCATAAATAATGCACATTCTCTATTGTATGCAGTTTTGAGAGGGCCAAAAATGTTAAGATCAGTGGTTGCATTCGGTGACTCATGCGAGGCGGGAAGGAAAGAACTACAATGCCATTGTCACTACAAAAATTATAAGCTGAAAGTGAAGTATGACTTGAATGATTCTCCATGAGAAGTAGTGTAGGATGCTCTTTTGAAGACTGGGTATTGGCTACAAAGTGTTTCAACCATTCTAAAGACAGGTCTTCATTAATATATCCTGACTCTTGACATTTTGTAGATGCTTCCAGCTGAACCCCCTTGTTTTATCCCCTATGAAGCCTGCTTGCCAGGGAAAATAAACATTGGTGGTACAAAAGTACCCGTACTACTCATTACACAACAAAGGGTTATGTTTTTGCCACACTCCAGGCTAGTAGCGCTTCCTACCTGCTTCTAGCCCTTTGGACCTATTATAGGAGTTTTAAGAATGGTTGCCTCGTCAACGTTGAAGATGTGTGATGGTAGGAAGTGGTACTTTTCCATGACAGTTAGATGTACATACCTATTAAATAGTCACTGCATGTTCTTCAACAGTTGGCACCGAACATATAACACATTAGTTGAGCAGTAGACACAGACGAGGTAATATGATAGACCTCGAGCATAAGTGAATGTTTAAGATTGCATTTCACAGATTTTTTTATAAATATTAAGTGAGTCGCCTGGGAATCGAAATCGGTAATCCAAAAATAGAATTACATTAATTACTATTAACAGGAGTACAAAGCAACACTTTGATTTTGTTAAATTCAGATATAAAATAATATTAGATGTTCTGCCCTAGACTCGAACTTGATAATCCAAAACTAGTATTACATTAATGGCTTTAAGCAGGTATCCAACTCACAAATAAAACCTGTTTAAAATCGAAACAAAATAAATATCACATGGGTAAATATGTCTTTGGTGAGTATGCCTTTTATAATTTTATGCTTAGCTATGATTACAAAAGGTTTTAAGTTATGTTCGCCCTTGCAGTCTAGTTTGTTGTTGGGGTTGGTGTGTGTTAGGAATTTGATGGTTGTAGCATCAACTGTTAGGAAATTATGAGTAGCTATGCTTATAAAATGTTTTTAGGTGTGTTTGGCCATGTCAGAAAGGTCTTAGGGCTTAGATGATCTTAGCATTATGATGATGTTGGGTATGGTCTCTATGCTATGAATTTGATGATAATAGCATTAATGCTTCAGAAGTTATGAGTAACTTTGCTTAGAAAAGGGTTTAAATGCATAATTGACCTTGTCAGAAAGGTCTTATGGGTTCAAATGATCTTCGCATCTTGATATATGTCGGGTATGATGCCTATGTTATGAGTGTTGTCACTATAATATCTTCAATCGTTCAGAAATTATGAGTAACTATGCTTATAAAAGGGCTTGGCTAAAAAATTAACCTTGTCAGAAAGGCATTAGGGCTTAAATGAGCTTAGCATTACGGCGTATAACTGGTATGTTGTCTATGTTATGAATTTGATGAACATAACATTAATGGTTTGGAAATTATGATTACATTTATAAAAAGGGATTAACTCGAAATTTACCTTGTCAGAAATGTCTTAGGGTTTATATTAGCTTGTCATTATGGTCAATGCCGGGTATTATGTCTATGTTACGAATTTTATGACCATAGCATTAATGGTTTCATAAATTTTTCCTATATTTATAAAAGGGCTTAACTCAAAATATTGATCTTGTTAGAAAGGGTTTAGGACTCAAATGACCTGTTGAAAGGTAAACGATTTGTTGTATTTGATGTTTGGGGTGATAACATATTTAATTTAAAAATTTAAAAAAATATGTTTTATGGTTACTAAAATTCAAGATGGCCAAAATTATAGTTACATAATCATTTTTTAGGACGATATATTCTTAACTGTCTAATAAATACGTATATTTTCATATGTCATTCGGTTATGTTTGTTTCATATAAAATTAATAAATACGGTTATTAATTTAAGACAACTCCTTTTTTTTTGTAATAAATTATGTTTTGAATATTTGGTTGTGGTGTTCCCCACAAACTAAATCTCCTTTAAATACGAGTTCATAAACATATCATTTCAAACATGTATTTTTTTGAAAATTTAAAAATTTTATATTCATTTATTAATATAAATTCCTAACTTTTTATATAATTATGCATTAACTAATCTATTGTTCAATCATTATTTATTCTACATATTCGTTTTGAATTTGCGAGTATGTATATGTGTTTGTTATTATAAATACAACATTTAAAATTCTGTTCCTTCAACTATCATGGGAGTCGTGGCCATGCAATGGCAGAGTTGACATCGCTTCTGGTGTGCGGAGTTCTGTTGCCCCGCGCTTTTAAATAGGGCTCTGTTCCAACACGAGTAGTAATATTTCTATTATAGTGTCAGTCATGTATAAGTTTGTTAATATGTCTAATGTGCACTTGAATACCTTGCATATTGTGTTTGCTAAACGACCTTTGGCCATGGAAATACATGAATAGATTGATACGGTTTTAAATGTAACAAAAGATCAAATTGAAGCTATCCAACAGGATGGGCACCAGAACTGTTTGTTTTTAAAACTTGTTTCTTCTGGACCTTGTGAAACGATACTGTGTCGCACCAAAGGCCAGTCAACTTTAGTCACCGCAGACCAGGAAACGATCTATGTCACCATCTAACAAGCCTTCTGCAATTTGAAACTGGTAAGAATTCTAAATTTACCTATAGAAATAGACAACCAAAATATTCAAATGGAGTTAGTGTAGTAAGGTAGACTTGTTACATTACAAGATGAAGTATGGAATCATAAATACAAATTCCAAGTAAAAACAGAAGTACATATGGCAAATATGGAAATATAAAAAGGACATTCCATCTTATGTTTCAGCTGACGGCTTTTGGGCTGTAATGATATATCCCAGACAACCATGAGTGTGCAGTTACTGCCAGTCTCCTATTCATGAACGAATTGCGTGTCCCAGTTTGTAAGAAAAGTATGCACATGCGATACGCCACTAGGGAATGGATAGGGCAATGAAAAATCTCGTAGCTGACACGCCTACACTGTCCACCCCTGCCCAGCACTCTCCGTGAGTGGATTACCCTCCACTTCGCACATGCGAGCAGGATGGTACGGTACAAACAGATGTCGGTGAATCATCTTCATAGCATGTGGTCAATCACAACACTTTAGTGAGCATGTCACACCAGATACACATGGAGCTAGCTCAAAATACTGTCACTGCTCGCACAGGGCTACCACACTACACACAGGATGTTTCGCAGCCACACATTCCATTGTAGTCTGCTTCATGGGTGGACAGCATGGATATGGAGAGCGTAAACAATGCAACCACGCGACAGCAACATGTAACAACTGCAGATGAAAATATGTCCTTAAGAGAAAAATGACCTTGCGAACGCGGCCCCCGGGTCGCAAGAGTAAGTCCTGTTCGCAAAGCTAAGGTGTTATCGCAAAGTGAACAATCCCAGCTACAGAACAGGTAGGAAACAGGAACAAGCAAAGGCCAATATAAACAAAATATCTGCCTCTAGCCAAGGGCGTCTTGATAACCCAACTAACTAACAATGCGACCGACACATGTGTGCATCCCTTCTTATATGCCCTATTACCTGTCCCCATTTTTTGTCCACTTTTCCTTTCCTTCTCTCTGATAGTATTACTACATTTTTTTCAGGTACACATGAGAGTTTTTATTGACAATTTTATCATTAAATAGTTGTGCAGTTTCGGCCAGTGCGCCCTTGGTGATGCTAGAGACACTGATTCGAACACAGGCAGTTGACATAGCATTCTGGCAAGAAGTAGCCATTCAAGATTTTATAGGGTTTTATACCTTCAATGTGTATACAAACATTGGTGATCGGGCCGGGGGGACAGCGATTATTACATGTGCAGGGTTGGAACTTTTAGACCTGCGCTACCACCTGTCAGGCCGAGTGATGTCAGGACGAATAAACAATGTGTCGCTAGTCAATGTTTATGATCCCTCCTGCTCCCAAGCGAGATATGAAAGAAACCAGTTTTTCTCAGTGGATTTGATTCCATTTATCCATCCAACCCGTAATCAGTTAATATTCAGTGGGAATTTCAAATGCATAGTTTACCCCCATGATCATCAGGGTGGCATTTATCCTACTGATGCTGCCCTATCTACTTTAATCACTCGCTTAGACTTGTGTGATGTCGCATCTAACTTCCAAGGAATACATTACACTTATGTGACTTCATACAGTCGGTCTAGGATTGACCGATTCTACATCAAAAACAGCATATACTTAAGGTAAATCGATATGACGTTCTCCTGGTAGCTTTCAGTGATCACTCTGCAGTGATATTTATGTATGAAAAGTTTGTGAATGTAACATGGTTTGTCAGAGGGACATGGCATCTAAATACGTCATTATTAGACAGTTCAGAAGTAAAAGAGGACTTCCTAGCCAATTGGGTACATTGGCATAAAGGCCGCTCATGTTAAAGTGAGCACTCTAGAAATCAACCTTTGAAAAAAATCCACTGTCCGCAACTGCGTATGTATAACCATGTGTATTACCGCACAGGCTGGGGATGAACACAACGAGTGATGTTGTAAATGAAATTTGAAAAGTACTTCTAAGTAATAATAACACTGTATTGCAAGTGTAATGTTTAAATGTATGGCTACTTAAGTTGTTTGAAGTGTATTTTATACAGTTTAAAGTAATTATCGGCATAAAGTTAATGTATTTACTGTAACTCATAATTATATTATGTCATGTGATCGGCGCAACGGTCAGAACCAATGGCCTGTTGTTGTGGTTCCTTCATGCTTGTTGCTTGGCTTTGCTTGTGTGAAGTGGTTGCGAGGCAAGCCACAAATTTGGAATCTGGAAGTTGTTGTGTTTTAATATTTCTCTTTTTTCAGTTTATTTGCAATCATCATTGTTTTATTATGGGTCGTATATATGCAAGTGTAGGCCTAATTGTTTTATTTGGTAAGTTTTGCCATAATATAAGTTAGAAAGTATTTACAAATAATTGTCAACAGTTAGGCCTATAGAATAATTACGTGTTTAAATTTCGAAATGGGTGTTTGACAAGACAACTTGCTACCTTTTGAGAAATATCAACGAAGATAGTATGCGTTCTTGAGTAGGTATAATTGTATTGTAGTTATTGAAATTTAATGTTACTGTAAATTACTCGGCATAGTCAACACCCCAGACTCCCAGAGCTTCTGTTTACATGCAAATGCATGTTTAGTAAAGGTTTGATAACATTATGCAGTTGATGTGTTATATTAAGTACTTCTAAAGAAGCTGTATGAGCTAGCTTTCAATATGGGGGCCGGGCTACAATTGACATACTCAACACATTAATAGTTATAGCGATAAGCACATACAAAACACAAAAGCACAGTGGCCTGGCTACAATTGATATAATAATAATAGTTTGTTTATGTCGCTACATTTGTACCGAAGAAATTAAGGTCTGTATATAGAGTTGGTAGTGGGGTTTTTTCAAAAATAAATATTTTCAACTGATCTGAGACATTTTTAAATGATAAATTATTTACATTTAAATTTTTATTATAAACGTTACCCAAAAGCATATTGGTTTTACATTAATAATAAGACATTTCTTTCAGCTTTGTGTGTGCATGCATGAACCTTTTTTTTGTAAGTATAATAATTTTCTTCAAATTCTTTTCTCATTCAAGTTTTCAGTTTTGCTGCAGTCATTGCAATGAAGGAACCACAGCAATGATGAGAGTCCATGTACTTTACCTATAAAATTTGTTTCTTGAGGTCTGTGTAGGTTTGACAAAATGGAAATGTCGCACCCATTTGGGCCTCAAGAGAGACCAGAAATTGTGGCCATCGCCAGATCGGCATTTCGCTTAGCTATAAATAATATACATTATTTTTATAATTATTTTCTACAAATGAAGGTGGTGCAGGTTACAAGCCTGATATACCCTTCTGTTTGTTACCACTTCAATTCACAGTGTACATGTTCAGTTCTTTTTTGGATAGTCTCAGAAGGGCATGAACACAGATTAACTGTGCCAAAAAGAAATGTACATACACACAAATGCATTTGTTGATATGTTTATATTTTTAGTGTAAATTATTTATATTTTTTATATACACAATATGCCTATGTTGAAATATATTTATCTCCATTCATAAAGGTGCATATAAAACTATCCTTAAATGTACATATACATGCACATATTTTATATATTTCACTTTTTATATATAACATTTTTATATACTGCCATGTCACCACCATCATGTTAGGTTTATTAGCACCATTTACTTCTGTGCAGTGGTGTACTCTTTGCTCGCCTTAGATCCCCTCGGCTTTCCTCGCTGTTCTGCCTCCCTGCCTTCTTCCTTTCCTCTTCATGCGTCGTTAGTTTTTTATTTGTCGTTTTTTTCTATTTAAGGCCTTGCACGGCCTCGCTCTGTTTACTTTATACACCTCAGATGGATGTATGTTTTTTCCTGATAGCTTAGTTGCACTTAACTTCGGTCAGCTAAGGGCAAATACAGCTACCATGTCTTCGAGCTGACGTTTTACTAGTCGCGCTACAGAGCGATGGGGTACTTAGTTATGGGAAATGTTAAGTTTGTGGTATAGTTTAAAAATGTTTGGTAATTTGTGTGACAAGTGGTGTTGTACCTTGGGTGTGCATTAGTGCTAGCCTATTTCAAAATTTGGATCTGGCTGCCCTTCCAAATTATTTTTCGGCGTAACTAATCTGTGTCCTTTTTTAACGTGTCGTGTTGGTCCTTGTTCAACGCTCAAGTTTAATGTTTGCTTTTTTACAGTTTCCATGACTTCATCACTAGGGCGTTCATTTCTCAATTGTTTGTTGTGTAAAATTTTTGCTTATCGGAGCTTTGGCATGACCCAAACGATTACATATGTCACGAATTTTATATAATTGTATATTTTACATGATATATGTATACTGTATATATGCATACATATATACACATATGCATACATATATTCATATAGACATACATATATACATATATATCATGTGTTATATACATCATATAAATGTTACATGTTTTATATCTAATATACATGTTACATGTTTTATACATAATATAAATGTTACATTTAGCAGTCCTGAAATGTAAACATCGAGTTTATTTACATGTGGCAATCACATGGCAATGTTTGTTTAGATGTGGCGGAAGGATATATAATGGGCAAGAATGTAGAACTTTAGCAGGGCTTTCAAAAGTGCTCATTTTATCGTGAACGGGCTATATCAAGGAATACCAGTTCCCCTCTGTGGCGAAGTGGTAGGATGTGTGTGTAAAACCGAACGTCATGAGTAACTTTAAAAGGCATGCATACCAACTGGCAGAAGAGTGATGGGGAACACGTGCATTCTACGAACGTATGCTACACGAACTTCACCTGCAGGTAAACAATGGTGCACACGTAACTCCATGTATTAGAGACACAAAACAGAAGCTTATGCATTTATTCAGTGAACAGTTTAAAAATAGTCATATTATGATAAATGATAAAAGTATATTCGCAGAAGAGAAATTTAGCATGTTAAGTCTCTAAGGAACAACAGCAAATACGACGCAAGGTTATCAACCAGCTTACTGACAGTGATGGCACTATTATTCGGGACATGCCGGAAATAGTGTAAACACTTTGCAGTTACTTTGAAAATTTATACTCGAAACAAGACACGGACGATGCTCTGCTTCCATCGGTTTTACAGGATTGCGAAAACATAGTTAGCTGTGACAGAAAAACGTGCATGGAGACGCCATGTTTAGATGCGGAAGTTAATACAGTATTACAGCCATTGCAATCCAAAAAAATCTCCGGGTATAGACGGTATTCCATACGAATTTTACAAAACTTATTGGGATATTATTGGTGCCAACTTCTACGAAGTTGTTCGCAATGTGATTGAAAAAGGGGAGTTATGCAAGTTTCATAAAGAAGGGATAATTGTTCTTATACCCAAAATATCCCGTCCACTTAAACATACCTATCATAGTCCAATTACACTTTTATATATCGATTAATTAATAATTGCTCGGTTTTGTGCGAGCCGATTAACAAAGGGATTGTCAGACATTATCGGTCCCGGCCAGACATGTACTGTTCCAGAGCGTTACATTTTACAAGGCGTGACTGCCCTAAGGGATACTGAATTACTTTCGTCAATACAACACAGTAAAATGACCATCTTGTGTATTGATATGGACAAGGCACTCGATAGAGTCGATCATAATTTTTACTTCATGGTATGCATCATTTCGATTTTCCAGACAATGCAGTACAGTGGGTTCTGATGGTGTGTAACGAAATTTGGTCATGGCTGTTGGTTAACTGATTCCTTGCCCCACCAATTAAGATCGAGAGTTCAGTTCGACAAGTATGCCCGCTATCCATGATTTTATTTACTATCGCCATTGAGCTTCTCTGCAGAATGCTCAGTGCCCGCTTGCAAGAATTCCCTGTAGCGAACTTGTCCTTTCAATTAAATGCGTATGCTTATGACATTACATGTGTCATTCGTTCAGAGTGGGAAATTAAAGAGACGGCGGAATGCCTGAACCTTTTCCGCAGTGTCTCCAATCTGCGAGCTAATGCTAACAAAACTGCCGTACTGGAACTCAGCGCGACCAGCGAGACATTTGACGACGTTTTTCCTTTTCGGAGGGCCGATACTGTGAAAATATTGGGCATATACTTCCATGCAGACGCCATTCATATGTTGCATTATAATTGGAACATGACAATAAATAAGCTCCGTGCTAGTCAAATAGAAATGAACTATGGCCGTACAAATAGTATACAGAGGGATACTTAATTAATGTATTCTTACTTGCAATGCTGTGGTATGTGTTCCATATATTCCCACTACCACGTCAACAACGTGCATAAATACTACAGATTGTTGGCCGCATGTTGTGGAAATCGTATATATTTGAATTGTCTAGGCCGCAACTTTTTCTTTCCTTGCAAAACGGAGGCCTGGGTCTTGTTAATCACGTTTTGAAGTTCGAGGCCTTATATCAGTATTCAGCCATTGCAACAATTCTGCGCCCAGCGGACATTTACGCAGTATTACAGAAAATCACGTGGTCTGAAGCTAGACGCATGCCACTTCAATACCGCCAAGCAAAGGAAGCACTCGCAACTCTAGTAGAACACTTACCGGAAGGGGCAGTCCAAAATGTCGGCAATCATACCATCCACTGGAGGCGCCCTTGGAAAATACTTGCCGATCCTAACCTTTCTTCGGATCTTCGAGCTGCAGCATTCGGCTTCTACAATAATATCGTGGCAACTCAGCAGCGTAAATACAGCATTCACCTGACAGCTGACCCTACATGCCCGCTGTGTGGTAACACCGACACGGCCCTTCATAGGGTAATTTCCTGTGTTTATGCAGCTCCCATCTGGCAGTGGTGTCGCGCACGAGTACGAAAAAAAAAAATTCGCGATGAATATGGAGACGTCAGCGACACGCACATGCTTCATTGCAATTTCTTCATCTTCCCCTCAGTTCGACGAAGAGCTGCGGTCTGGTTTGTTCTCCATTCGATCGGTTTTTTGGAGGGCCGTTAGACACCGGTGACAGTTCAAGACATTGTCCAGCTTCTTCGTCAAGATAGGTGGAACATGGTGCGGCGTGTCACATTGTGTCAGTGGTACGGCAATTTTTTATTTTCATTTTGCCTTTATGCCTACAGGAAGTGCGTGCATATTACGGAGGTTGGGTGTACGCCGTGCGCTGCCCACCCCTCGGTCCTTACAAGTGTACACCTTAATGTTCCAGTAGTAATCGTTGATATGTGGTAGTGTTATAGGTCAGTGTCCCGTGTCGGGGTGTACGCCGTGCGCTGCCCCTAACGTTAAATAATTTATTTGTGTGTGTATCTATATATATATATATATATGTGTGTGTATATTTATACATGTATATATAGTCGTTAGCATGCAATAGAGAAATTTAACACAAAAAGTGGTTAACACATGCGCCTCACATGCTCAAGGTCCTCGGTTGTGCCATGTAGTGGACTGTGAGCTACCTACAAACTGGGGCAGTTTTCAACACCAGAGAATACAAAAACAATAACGTTTCATTATTGTCAGAAAACACTGACGTTTGGTTCTTCAACTTTGTTAGTAAAACCAGTTCGCCAAATGTTCATATCGTTTTGTGCCCCCATGTAAGAATTGCGTAGATATTTTATTGATTTTTTGTTATTGTTTATATTGTGTGTTTGAATGTGTACTGTGCAATAGGTTAAGGGCAAATACCTCTGTATACTGTTTGTGGCAATAAATTTATTTATTTAAAAAATTTTAGCAAAGGCGTCAGTAAATCTGGCGACCCAAGGGTTCGTGGTTCGAAACTATCCGAAAGCAAAGTTTTTTTTAATATGTAGTAATGCATTACATATATGATGGAGAGTATTGTCTTAAGCTTCCAGCCGATCTCATAGTTCATAATAACATTTAATGTCATTACCAAGATTGGATCTTGGAGGACGAGCAACTCGCGCGCTCTCGGGCAAACATTGCGAGAAATTGTGCGCTACCTACAGGCCAATGATGCCATCAAGAGACATCAGCACTCCTGGTGGTAAGCTCTATAACTAATATGGCGGCCTATGATGACGACAGCAGTGTTGTCTAGCAGTTAAGTCTGGGACTGAGGTATATTTCGTCGGAAAATGAATGGATGAAGGATGTTTGTATGTTTGTATAAGGGGGGGGGGGGTGTTTGAGTAATCACACTACAGCAGAGGGGTAGGTGTTCATGAGACACGAAATCAGAATAAATAGCATAGCAGATGAGAGGTGCGAGGAGGGTGTTAACCATCTGAGGAGAGCCTACAGTCTTAAAGCAGGGATTCAATCTAACCCAAACTGATCACAACATAGTTCGTTGTGAAGGGGGGGGGGGGTGTAGTTGGGTGAAGGATGTGGGTATGTGTACTAGTGTATCAGACATCAGGTGTAGATAATCCCAGTATAACTCATTGTGAAGAAATTGAAAAATGAGGGGGGGGGGGGAGGGTTATATAGGTGGGTGATAGGGTTGGAACAGCTTGCGGAGGTATTGTGTATGTGGATGTGGACTAATCACAGCACAGGATTAGCTCCTCAATTGAGAAGCAGATTGAGGATCATATTGTGTATGAGGATGTGGACCAATCACAGCTCAGGATTAGCACCTCACTATTGCGGTGCGCGGCTGTTAACTTGCAGTCCTAGGCTAGTCTTATGGGACTACGTCTGCCATTTTCCCCGCTTCTGAATCTGAAAACCCCACACTACAACACTATTTGTATGTATTACTTACATAAAAATATTTATTTTAAAATCTGGTTTGTAGGACAAAAAATGGCTGAAAGATAAAAGGAACTAGGGCCTCAAATGCTCACTTTAACGTGAACAGCCCATACAAGGTAATGTACTGTGAATAAATCTTTGAGGTTGGTGGGGGGGGGTTGGGGGGGGGGGGTGTTAATACGCAAGATGCCATTTTGTTAAATTCCTCGTTTTTTTTTAGTTCAAGGTATAAGCAGTTTCTATCATTGGCAGTTGTGAATTTGTGATGGTTCAAATCAGTGGTCAGTACAACGCTGGTATGTAGTAACATACACATTTGACTACATAACTCGGATGCTCACATCTAACCCTTCAAAGCAAAGATGGCTTGTGTACGAGAAATTTTAAGCGGGTGCTTTCTAATAGCTTATTACTCATGATAGTGCAAGCGTGGCTTTTCTATCAAAAAATGTATGTTGGGGATGTGAAGTAGTTTATATATTCGATTTGGGTTTCTAACATTCCTGCTTTTATGCGGGGAAGAAATTCGGGTACGCCTACCCACTGACCTTGATCAAGCTTAATGAAAACTTCACGTGAATCCGTGAAGTGTCGAATTCCAGCCCGTTAACTCTTGTCAGTATGTAACGCCTTAACTGACTAGTTATTTACGTTTATAATTGTGTACGTAATTAATTTTGAATTATATTTTTTTACAGAGGGATATGTCAAAACTCTATAAAAAGTAGTGTATTTTTTCACAAAAAAACTGACAGTGGCTCGAACTCGCACATTTAGATTACTGGCCTGGAAAAATAATTATATGAAATAAAATTCGGAATTAGTGTTACATTGTGAATGTATAGCGAGTTTTGCGATATAACCAGTTTGATAATTGTGTGCAAGACAGTGTGTGTGAAACGTTGACTTTTTTTCCCATCTGCCTCGCTGCTATTGATAGGAGACATTTTCAACCGAGTTCCACAAAGATATCCACGACAGTTGCTAAACAAAAAATTTCACTTCTTTATCCTCATTCCTACGTACACCATGACCGTGATTGTTAAACGAGTTGGCGGAAATCGAATATCAAATAGTTAGGAATCCTGTGATTAGTTGTATGATCAGTATGGTTGTCTAAAGTTAGGAAACTTACGGTTTTACGTTACGTTTTGGTAAACGCTTAAACATCAAATATAAAGAAAAATCTCTGCCTATCAATTTAACCATCGTTAGTAAGAAAATAGTTCGATGACTTTTAATCAGTCGTTAACATTTTGTGCTAGGTCAATGCACTGTGGTCGAAGCAGTGCAGCAGAAATCAATAAACAGTAGAAATGTGAAATATAGCATGGTCATCAAACATAACGCGAAATTATTATAGGGCACTGCTAACTGGATAGAGTAAAATTTTCGCGAACTAATTTCTGTACAAGTTATAGCCTTTTAGATGTGAAAAAAAGGAATCAGAGTTTCATTGTAGATACTCTGGACCACTCTGGGCAAATAACGATAAATGCAAGAAAAAACGGACCAAACACCATGTTACTGGTCAAGCGTAAAACAGGTTACCCAATTGGAGGGTATACAGCAAAAAAACAGCTGATACTCCAGTACAGATATGACTGTGGAGTCTAAACTTCAGCAGGTCACGATACCCGCGAAATTTTCCTGACGGTACTCACAATTTTTAAGTGTCGAGTCAGTTGTGAAAATGTTGGAAGCTTACTATACCAGAACCTTCTATTGTTTTTGGTCATCTATGATACCATTGGGAAATAAAACCTAAAACTTCAGCTCTACTTTCTCCAGGCCCCTCCCCCTTGTGGCCATTCCATCAAAGTCCGGCGGAAAAGTTGTTCTTGCAAGGTAATCCTTCGTGTCGAACATTCGGGGAAGAGGATAAATATTCGCCTGAAAGGAATATGTGATCCGAGGAACAGAATATTTTCTTTCATTTGCCCTCGCTTGCCTTTATTACAGTTCGCCGGCAACCAGAGCCTTCCCACTCCCATCCATTTCATTCGACTCGCCCTGTCTGTTCTGAGCCTCTGCATCCCGAACACAAGATACCCGCTGCTTCCGTTTTGTTCTTGCCAACTCGATGGGAGCGCAAGGACTGAGAAGAAAGAGCGAACGGCACTCTGGGAAACCCTGAGCGCGCGGTGGTATAGTATCATCCGCTTTCTCTGATATCTACAAAGTTCGCAGACGTTGTTCCGATTTTCTTCTTAATACACAAGAAACTTCACTTCAGACGTTACGGAAAGCACAGTGATATAAGAGAGTGTTTATACCGGAGAACTTACAAATAAGAATAAATCTTCTGAGGCCTGATTTTTCCTCTCAGATTATGCATTATATAACTATTCCCAAAGTATGTTTATAATTATAGTATATTCAATATGGACACGAATTCCTACGGACCAACAGATTTATTTACAAAAAATACGATAAAATTGCAAATTTGTTGGAAAATATTATTTGGTGGAAGCTTAACTAAAAAACGTTTACTTTTGAGTTAATTTTATGGTCTGACAAGGGTGTATTAAACATTCATTTCCGTAACTACCGTGAGGTGTATAAATAAGAAAAGCATTCTCAACTAAACAACACTTGTGGGAAAGGATGCAGCATTGCAAACAAATAAAAGCCACACTTCTCGAATTTAATCACTAACGTTCCTTGCTTAATCGATCATTTGAGGTAATAATTTTTGTCTAAAACCTTCAAGCAATGAACGTTCCTTTGTAATATTCCCTTACCTGCAGCCATCGTTCAACCTATGCAGAAATTAGTTTCATTACATCGTTAATTGTGAGTGAATCAGTTACTCCAAGACGGTATCATACATTATTTGTTTTTATAAAATGGAACTAGACAGAGCAAAATCCATTCAGTCCTAAAAGCACTTAAAATTTTCACTATGGCTGTGTTCAAATTCACCAGCTAAAGGCCCTTATCTGGCTTCATGTCCTTGAAAAGTGCATCACGGATGTGACGTCACATTGCCGCTATCCCAATTCACAGCAAGGGTGCATTATGCACCCTAGAATGTCACCTTCACTCAAGGGCACGAGTAACTCGCCCTTCTCGAACACTAGACAGTTTTTGATTCGCAACTGTCTGAAATACTTCATTTGTTTGTGTTTGTTTTGTTTTGCACGACCGCGGAAAACACTTGCAAACGTCACAAAGACAAATGAAACTCGCATAGAGCCAAATTAGACAGATTGAAACTGGAGGTGGAAACGAACACAAACGTCCGCATTCACAACCGAATATTTCTCATGAAGGGGACAAGGGTTCGTGAAACGGGAAGGGATCAAGGGTAAGTGTTCAAAGAACACATCGCACCGAATTTGAACACGGCGTATATTAATAACTATTCAGTGGTGACATTTTTTATGACAATCATATCTACCTATCGACAGGAAAATTTCCTTAGTTCGATCATTTGTGGGCTAGTCTTCACAGACGTCTCTATACTAAAGCAAATGTAAATTGCTCATAGTCTGCTTGCTACAACAGCAACGGTCTATGCTTGGGTCATAAGTTTGTTACATGTATTGCCTCAGAGTATTACAGCCGTGTCAAGAAAAACGCGAAATAATGGAGTGAAAACGACACAAACTACAAGGGGTTTTTAAGTGTATTCCATGCTCAAGTAAATCCTCTAGCTCGTCAGGTATATATGTAGTGGTATTCGATAAAAATGTGACTGCTTGTTAGGAATTAACATAATGAATACATTGGAGCAAAGTTTCCTTTCTTACTGGCTATCGTGTCCATAAAAAAGCTATTTCTTCAGTGATCTGCACCAACGAGATCTAGGCTACACTGGAACTGGACATTTTGAATTGCCTGTAGGCAACTCAAACGAAGGGACATTATATCTCATGCAGTCTGACATGGAAGATAAACGCTCATTATTTAAATAAATGTCTTGACACAAAGTATTTCCGCTATGTATTGTCCTGATCGTTGACACTTTTATTCCCCTAAGAGATTTTTTTTTGGAAAATAAAATGTACACTATTTTAAAGCCTTTTTAAATTCAGACAATACTACGGAAGTAGTGGCTTGTTCGCTGGCATAATCCGGCTTATGTAAGAGTATGGGCTCGAATGGAAATCTGACATGCTATTATCACTATAAATGTCAGGGAATACACTTGGTACTAGGCTTAACAAACTGAATCTTTATTATATTTTATCCGACTCCGACAGGTCTGTATAAGGAAAGCACGCGTTTAACGGCACTCAGCGTGAGCTGTTCATGAGAAGTGACAGGGGGAATCACCCGATAATATTGTGGAGTACATCATCACTGCGATCAAGAAAGCACAGGTCGATGTTGTCTATACCAAAGTAAAATTTGAGATTATGACAATCTGCAGTTACAGTGATCTTTCGAGTCAGGACCCCCCCCCCCCCCCCACGACTTACTCGTTACCATCGATTCCGCTTTAGTTCGGAATCTAGTGTATGGAGGTAGTAGTAGGCCATAGTAGGTTCATACGCAGAAGCCCAGGAACGGGATCAGGGATCGGCTCGGGCTATGGCCACCATATTGGATTCGAAAATTTAGGAATTTTTCGTACAAAATCGCTTGTTTTGACCAAATATCACTTCAGAAATTGATTATTTCACAAAAAATTTGCTTTTTTCCCTTAAAATTTCCGTTATGCCCAATTGCAAAAAAAAAAAAAAAGACCACCCAGAATTTGCCTTCGTATTCACAATTATCGTTCGCCCAAAAACAAAAAAACATGCAGGTACTATCATATTTATATAAGATAGGAATATACTTATATTAGATAGGAATATACATATGTATGATATTAAGGTACATAATTATGTGTAGAATAATACTTATATTTGTATTTAAATAAGATAGGATTATACATAATTATATATAGGTATATACATATGTATAAGTATATAAATATGCAAATATATAAATTTTTCAATTTATTTTATACATAATTTTCTATATATAAATATTGGATTGTAAAATTAATTTCCATTTACCTTATACATAGTTATGTACATATAAATAAGTAAATATAAAAATTTTCAATATATTTTATGTATAATTATGTACATATAAATATGGGAATATAAAATTAATTTAAATTTATCTTATACATAATTTGTACATATAAATATGTAAATGCAAAATTATTTTCAAATTATTTTATATATAAATTTGTACATATGGGTATGTAAATATAAAATTATTTTAAATTTCGATAATTATATATTTATATGCCTACAAGCCTATTTCATTAATATATTGTTATGCAGCTATCTGTGCGTTTTCTTTTTCAGCAAATTAGTATGGGGGATTTCTCAGAGTTCTCCCATACAGCTAAGATGAATTCTGAATAAAGCCTGCCTTTGACCTCGACGACCATGGAGTCGCGACCTGCATAATTACTACCTGGATATCGCCAGTGCCGATTCTGCGATCGGGTTTTCACCTACATATTTTCAAAATGCTCATCGGCATGAGAGGCTGATATGCAGAAAGATTCCATTTCGCGTAATGAAGAATTACGACATTGGTCCCATGCAGTTTGTGTAAGGTAATAAATTAAAGGAACATACCGAGATCTGCAATGGTTCGTCTATTGGGAGCCAACAAGTGTTGCCGGCAATACATCCTGCTGCATCGATAGGTACTGTTTCAGCAGGCAATTATGACGAGACAGTTAGTGCTGATGAGGGAATGAGAGATCTACGAGGTTTGGTAGAGTCGTTTTTATGAGAAATGTACTCTTGCAAGACGTTCGCATAAAGTAGACAAACTTCAAAATATATGATCGTTGGTTTAAACACAGGTGATGACCATGCGACTCCTACAAAAAAAAAGAAGTTTAATATAGAATACAAAACAGGAGGTGAAGACGAGCATGAAGACAGCATTGATGATGACCATGAAGACATGGATAGTGCTGAAGGCGATGATGATTCCCTTGATATTCCCCTGCATTTAAGCAACGAATTTCCTTCGACAAGTGGTACGAAGAAGGTAGAAGACGACAAGAACACCGGCCATATTATACCGAAGACCTTCTAGATAGACTCACAATTATGATCGCTAAGCAAAAAAGTGGGGATTACCTACTCGAACATGGAAGAGATTTGGTCGATCGTTAGAGAACATAAGGATCGGGGTTATATAAGATGATTTGATGAAATACTTTCTTCTACAGTTGTAATTACAAAATAATAATACATTTTTATAAAATAATAGTTTTTTCCTTTGTGTGCCGTATCCATTTATACCTCACGACATTAAAGTGGTTCTATGAGCACTGAACTATTAACAGAAAAACCTGCATGTAGAATATTAATAAAATTATTTAAGTATAAAAATAAATAGACAGTTGACTGCATACATGGAAAGATTGAAAAATTGCGGTGCTAAATGCAAAAGATTGATGAAAAGTTTGGGTGGATCGATAGATCGATGGACCGATGGAATGGCGGCTCAATGGAGAGATGGATCGCTGGAGCGAGTATGCAAATTTTAGTATTTCGAGCCTTTTGTCTGTGTTAGGTATGAAGGATGAGTATATTTCGTCTGGTGTTGGTTGGTAGAGCAGATGGCAGGGATGTTTGTGTTTCGGCTGGTCTGAACTCCATAGTTTCTGTAGACATCAGTTCTGGTTGGTGGAACATTTAATATCTAGGTGCCTGCATGTGAGTATATATACAGCCCGGTTCCAGTTAGGAAGCTTAGTTTGACAGCGGAAGTTGTGAAACTATGTCGTGAAGAAAAAGAATTACATGGCCAAAGGCTTTGGTTGGATGCTTGCGGGCATAGACTGTCCTGAGCTGCGTATAAGTAGATTATAATAATAATGTGAAGAGTAAAGACACTATGTGAATGGTGTGGAGAATGTAAGGATTCGGTTTTTTATGTTTGTAGTCTGAAGTATGTAAAAATATATATAATTGAAATGGAAAAATTCTTTAATTTCTCGCTGGTGTTGTATCCTGCCTACTTCCCCATATATATAGAATATGATGCTTCATGGTTTAGTCACATAAACATACATTTAAAAAACCCGAGTAGCATACCTTTATTACTACAAAACCTTCCACACAAAGAATAATTAATAGATACCGACGTCATGTAATAATTACACTTCAAGACAGGAGAGACTGGAAATGAAGTTGAGAGAACTTCTTGCATAATTCCGCAATACTTAAGTACAATTCATGTACAAGTTAAAAAAATTAGTTACATATTTTTAAAAATCGAATAATAAGTACAGATTTTTTTTCTTATTTTAATTCTGTATCGTAGACAGTCTGTTATAAACTGTTTTCATTAAAAACAGCACTATACAGCAAATATGCAGAGTGTCCCAGCGTTCACCTACCATTGTGAAACAAGTGCAGTATGTTAAAACAGAGACAACATTATTCGACGTAAAAGAAAACCGAAAGATACATGTCTGCCATTAGTGACAACGCACACAACAGAATCATTTCTTGAATATTACTCCAGTGAGATGACATCCGTCCAGGTTCACACATTCGCGCACTCGATGCAGAACGTTTCCATTACCCGCAACAATGCTGCTGCCGGTATAGCGTTAATTTCCGCGGAAATCCTTTGTTTGATTGTGTTCAGATCTGGCGGACGTGTTTGAAAAACGCGACCTTTGAGGAATCCCCAGGACATGATCGCAAACCGACAGTTTGGATGAGTGGGCAGGCCATGGAATGTCTCCAAAGGGCGAAATTATTCGATGCTGAAACATTGTTCGTAAAGTGTCCATTGACAGGCGAGCGGTGTGTGCTGTGGCTCCATCTTGATGGAAATAAACGTTTGCAAGGTCGATGTTGAGGTCACATAATGCGCGGCGTGTAGGTGACCACCGCTCCATGATTAATGACAATGGCATCACTCGCCGGACAGATCTGACCGTATCACGCTATCCCCACCCTAGGGACACGCGAGTACTAGGCGAGTTAAAATTGTAGGTGAACGCTGGGACATGCGGTATAGGCTAATAACTATGATTATAGAGGGCTTTTTCATATATAGCCTATGCGATTACATACAAACATATATACCTGGGGCAAGAAAATATTCTTGCAACAGGATTTCACGAGCCTTGTCTTAATAGTTCACAAATTATAGTCACCTGCTTATAAATATGCTTATTGCCGTACTTACTACATAATTATTTAAGAAGAATATATAAATACAATCAATGCAATTATGTGCATATGTAATTCAGAAAGTAACCAAATGTTTTTAATGCAAAATTTAAGCAATCGTCCTTGATGCGAGCTTGTGGTGGTCCAGTGGTTAGCATACTGGACTCCTGTCTGAGGGGTAGTGAGTTAGAATCCTGTCACTGCATGAGAATTATTTTCTTTTTTAAATGCTATCAACTCTCATGACAATGTGTGAAATTCACACAATTTAAATTTTTTAAATCAACTTTATATTAAATATACGTTTTCAATATATTTTACTGTATTTTTTTATGATTTCGACATTTTTCAGATGATAAATAAAGTACACTTAAATAAAATAACACTAATTATTTGTAAATGCATCGGTTACTAGATGTATGATCGATTAACGATTGTTTTAACAAGGCCGGTCAGCAGAGTGCCTCGCGAGCTTGTTGATACACGCTCAAGGACTTGTGAGAGTGGTGTGGGACGAGGTGCCGGGCAGCAGGCAGGAACATACCTCTTAAATCCAAAAAGGTGGTCCTGACATTGGGTTACATAATCGATATGACATCACGATAGAATGCGCGTCTAAAACACGAGTCTGGTGATATACAGGACTTGATACTTACATTTTGAAAGTTTTCAATTATAAGAATATATTTAAATTTCATTTTTTTAAATATATATTTGTGATTTTTTAAAATTATTACTAACTGGGCGTTGGGAAAAGAGTGTTCATCGCTTTTCGTAATAGTTAGGAACCTGAAATTGCTAGGGAAAAATGGTCGATGGGGACTAGAATTTTTGACTGATTTTTAAAATTTTTTTAAATAATTTAATAACAAATTTTTTTGGTTTATTTTAAGAAAAGAGGGAAATATTTAGGAGAAAAGGGACTTTTTTTTGGCAAATTTAGTCGATTTTGAGGGAAAAGAGGGGAAAAAAGGAAAATTCCAACATGGCGGCCAGACCCCCTGAAGGGAATTTCTGAGGGTTCTTTTTTGAAGCCGGACAAAATGGGAATTTTTTTTAGGGGGAAAAAAGTGAATTTTGGGTAAACACACGCGATTTTGTACGAAAAATTCTAAAATGGCGGAATCCAAGATGGCGGCCAAAGCCCGCGCCGATCCCTGATCCCGCTCCTGGACTCCTGCGCATGAACCTACTATGTCCTACTATTGGAGGTTCCATAACTGTTATTCGTTATGTACATATCAATTCTCATTTGCTGGAAAACCGTTTAATTTACCCCAGGTCTGGCACAGGTACCCACCACTCCGCAAAATCACTAGACATCTAAAGACACTTTTATTAGTATATATATTATTAAAGAGCTGCATATTACACACGCATTGCAGTACTTGGAGACAATGGAGCCTGCAGGGCGAATAGATGCTGCAAATATGTTACAGAGAATATAGTGATCGCGGAGGACAATGGCTGCAGTGGAGATTGGCCGCTAAACAGTGAATTCCAGATTGATTTCAGGTTAGAAGGGAAACTGTAGAGTCTGTAGCCACGTATGCTAAACAGATAGTCTGTTGGCGAATCCTTGCTTTGCAAAACGCTATATATAAAGTTATAATATTTCGTATTTGTGGGTTGTTTAATGTTTTAAGGTGTAATATTCTAGTTATATAATTTTGTTCTTAATAATGAAAATTAATTTAATGTGAATATAGAAATGAGGTGGTAACTGAAGTTACTGTCCTAGGGAAAACCAAGACTTCAAACGTAACTGCTGCGCTGTTTTCACGAAAGCGTCTGCCATGTTGTTGTTTCACGAAGTTGCACTCTCATATGAGGGGAGAGTTAAAAAATAATTTGGCATTTGGTCACTGCTTTACAAGACTGTTTCCTAATTCATATTTCAGCCTGCAAAATGCACTTGTGCTATAGGTTCCACTTCACACGCTCCTTCTGAAACGGATGTCTCGCCTCTTGTCCGTGAAAGGTCATAGAGCATAGAGTATCCCCCGGCTCCACTGTGGTTATTGGTTCTCGCTGCGTGCAAAAAGGATGTAAGGTAGTGGGCAGCCACCAGCATGCCTTTCAGTCAACCGTTTACCTGTTGCGTCAACTACTTTGTATACGTTAGTGGAAAAACAAGTTTTTATGCGTGTTTCCAAGTTGTTTCCATACAGCGTAAGAAATCATAATCAATACTTGCCCGAAAGACTACTTCCAACATAACGCGCTTATGTAATGCAAACAGTATTTGGAATCCCTAAAGTAGATCCCGTAGTTTCACGCAACAAAACGAAAAGACTGTAAGCAAATGATGCACTTTACGCACAAACGCAAAGGAACACTAGAGGCATGAGCCGTTTTCGCCCTTAACACTAAATACAGGAAAATTTTGCGAATTTATTTGAGGACAAGCTAGACCTCAAACACTCATATATCAAGTTACTTTTGTGATTGTCTCGTAGTTTATTAGACACGTCGAGGAAAACTCTGGACCGATAGCAGTCATGCACGTAAACAAATATCAAACCGTATGAAGACTGCGGAGTGTTGTCTACATTAATTTTAACTCGTGAAATTTTCCTGTCCCTAAGTCACAAAATACCATCGATACAGAAGTGAAACGGAGCTCCTGTCGCACATGGCAGCGAAACTATCCGACATGATAACCATACTGATTGATAAAAATCAAACCCCGACAGCGGGCTAGAGTACCAGGGCGCCATCATGGAGTTACCATTTTCCTCTGAAAAACACTCGACATTCCAAGAATTTTGCTAAAAAATTCCTTGATTTCCCTCCAAATCTGCGAAAATTCACCACAAAAATTTATTCACACACTTAAGATTGCCACAACTTGCACATTGCGGTTGGATGCGGCTGAATTTGTGATAAGAGGCGACCACATTATTCAACTTCTACCAGCATATTCTTAAAACAATAGCAGTAATATGAAAGCATCTGGGACAACAGGCGGTGGTGTAAGGAGCCAGGTGCTGTGGCCGCCATATTGAATTTAGATTTTCTTACTCACATTCGTTCCACCTCATGCTATGTCATTCCATCTCAGCATCAACTACCACGTTTCTAGAATGTTCCAGTTCATTGGAGCTGCTTTCGTGATTCATGCTCTGTCATTCTAACATGGTACTTCATGCTCTGCCATTGCTTCTTGCATCTCTTAACTCTCCTCTCTCTTGCCTCTGTCATGTTCGTATAACGTCGATGAACAACACACAAGAGTGGGCATCTATTGCAATAATCGTTTGACTCATAGGTATACCAAGTGGGGTGCAATGCCACTATTGGTAACTTCAAGACGAACATGATGACCCATGTCCACGAAATGAATTCAATAGTCCTCATCTCAAGCGACCTGATCACACAAGACGAACTGGCATAAGAGGCCAAAATAAAATAAAAACATATTACAACCATTTTCACCTGGGATGTATGGTTTATAGGATACTAGTAAAAGAAGAAACTCGATCTTACGTACTCCTGACATAAGAATTAATTTCCAATCAAATTTTGTTTAGTAATGAAACTTATGTAGAATATAATTTCCGTATGAGGAAACTCTTAGGAGTGAGTGTTGAAGGGGGGAGGGGAGAGAATAAATATCAAGCATTTTGATGTAGGAAGCATAGTTTTTAAGATATAAGAAAAATATGAAAACGACCTTACATACCACTACGTAAGGACCATACTGATATTCGACAGTCATAATGATACAAAGCTATAAATAAAAATAGTATTTACGAGAGGAATATTCAAATATAAAGTATGTAAACAAAAAGATATATTTCATTTTTAATAGTATTATTTATTTATTAAAATTTATTCTTAACTTTGTTAGTTATAATCCTAGACCTATGGACCCCGATATAAAAATGATCAGCTCTTCGCACACATATAAATTATGCAGAATTCAACTTCGTGTAACACCCTGATGTTCATGCCAGTTATGTACATATTTTATTAATATACTTAATGTTTATTATTTACTATTTCACACTACAATGTGTGTTAGTTTCCACATCTAGACACTGGTTACTATATGTGTAATATAATTTTCTTGCGTAATTTTTGACAGCTGTATCTATGTCAAGGATTGTTCTTATTTTTCTCTTACATTATTATCATGATTTCTTTCTCACACTAGGAAGTTGTACATATAATGTATCGTGACAATTTAAAATTGTGTTAGGTTAGGATTTTAATAAGTCAGAAATATTAATTTATTTTTGTAATTATAACTTCATTATAATTATTTTGGTCTCATTGTGTGATTAATTCTGTTTCTTCAATATTTATAGTCTTCAGCCGGAAGAGCGCCCTCTGAATAGTCACTAATCATTGTAAATACAGTTTATATTTCTAGGAGATAGAAGCCAACGTCCGCATAATATATGTATGTGTTTTCTCTATAGTGGAAAACATGAAAAAACTATCTTGTTTTAAAAAATGATTATTGCAGAAATTAATGGAGTTTGTGTGTTTATTGTTTTGAGAGGTCTACATTGTAAAGACGCCCGGATCTTCTCATCTCATTGAAACAGATAAGCACTACCCATGATTAGCCAACAAATCAATTAAAGTAATGCCTGCGGCAAGCCCGAGAGTTGGAGTCATGACAACTGAGCTAGACACACATAAGATTTTAATTCTTGTAGTTTAAAGAGTAGGTGTTGGCTTGTTTGCTATTTGTTCTCCTGCTCAGCCGGTCCACGGACCGGGCACTAATATTCAGAAGAGAACTCGCTGATATTACCTGATTCTTATGACAAAGCTGAAATTATTCTTAATTTAACAGAATGACTTGCCCACCGTGAGAGCAGGTAAACTTTTTTACTTTGCCGCAACCTTTCATTCTATACAACTGGCCCTAAAACTTTTATTTATGAAAATTTTAAAGTTTCTGTTGCATGAACATATTATACCACATGCAGTTTCTTATCGTTTGGTGGTAGCTGAAATAATACGGCTTCGAAATCTTTTGGCGCTGCTACTGTGCTTTCTTCGACATTATAATTTAAAGAGTCAGTTCACTATTCGCGTTATACAAACCTTCATCTGCTAATAAACCATGCATAATATCACAGTGCTTAGTTATTCCACCCCTCCAAATATTTTTCGCACCAAGGACATGCCCCCTTCGTCTCCTCCTGCACCACCACTAGCTCTGATATACATTCCAAAAACATTATAAAATTAAACATAACTATAAGTTACATACCATCTTATGACTAGTCATTCTCTACAACCTTTTTGCCCATCCATTGCGATTAGATGCATGAAACTTGGAACCAGTTCGAACCAGTATGTGGATATATAGTACTTTAACTAGGGCCCACTATTTACTAATCGATTGAAATGATATCGCCAAATTCAGAAGACAGCTTGCACTAATAACCCAGAACAAGACATTGTGCATCAAGACAATTTATAAGCAAATAATTAAACAATATTTATCAAACTTAAGTAGACAGAGCAGCGAAATTGAGATACCAAAACATTCCTCCCATAGAAAGGAGTGGGAATACTGGGACAATAGTATTTAGAAACTACGATTCTCCACCTCCAACACTGTCAGTGGGGCGCGACCACCTCGTCGGATGTTTTGTAATCAACTGATGTCTCGAGAATCTGTAAGGCAGCCCTAGGCGGTCAGCCGATGACATAGGTGGCTTGTAAGTCTCAGCGAGTCGAGGGCATGACATATACGCTGACCAAGAGAGGCGTCAAACGCCAGGGTAGTGCGCCAGACCCAAGCAGGTCTTGGCAGGCCCCAAGTCACACACTTCCCTTTAAGAGAGGAATTCAGCTAAACAGCGCAAGGTAATAATTTATTTAGTTTTTACAAATTGTTTACGTGTACTTATATATAATATTTAATTTTTATAGCGCTAGAACTGTAAAATCCTTATGACACGAATTACCCACGAATCAGCTCCCACAAAAATTTACATTTATATGAAAATGTAATGTATGAACTCTGTAGTGTCGAGTAAGAAAGCATCGCGAAAAGTAAATTTCAAATTGACATTTACTGAAATATAAGTCGTTCCACAACAGTAGTAGGGAAATTATGAGTTTGGGCCAAGGGCGTTTGGCGGCGGAGCCGGAGCCGGGGGAGCCGCCATCTGGTTACGTCACCCAATCGCCATCTTGGATGTCATTGAACTTTTACCCCTGACATATGTGACCTTTGACCTTGACCTTAAATTCAAGGACCTTTGACCTCAAAAACACAAAAAAAAAATTAATTCCAAAAACTCCTCAAAAACGTCCAAAAATGAAAAAAAAATTCTAAAAAAAAATTATTAAAATGATTCTCAGAAATGACCCATTTTTCCCAGAAATGCTTGCAGGTATCAGCGAATCCGAGCCAGGTGACCGGGATCAGTACCTATGATCTTTGACCTAAACCTTTGCCCTTGAATCCAAACCAATTTTTAAAAATCCCAAATAATTACAAAAATATATTTAAAAATTAAAAAAAAATACATATTAAAAAATTAAATTTAAAATTGCGATAAAAAAATTAAAAAATAGTAAAATAATTTATTTCTATAAAATTTTATTTAAAACATTTCTTAATTACAAAGTATTTAGCTCCAGCGGCCATTTTTCCCTTTCTTCTGTCGAAATTTCCCTTTTTCCTTAAAATTTTTCCCTCAAAAATTTATAAAAAAGTTAATTGAAAAACTTTCAATTCCTGAGGTCTCCCTCCATACCACCAATTACTCACCTCTGATCGAATTCAACAGACGACTGACTCCCTCACACCCACTCCTCTCACATATACTCATTCCGCCATCTTTATTTTTCGTGGGCTATTCATTTATTTAAATGATTCTGGAGGCAGCCATCTTGCTTTGTTTATATGTTACTGGTGGCCGCCATATTTGTTTTTCGTTCGTAATTTCTTTATACATTACTGGAGGCCGCCATCTTGGTAAGCGACTACCATCTTGGTAGGCATATTGGAATCCAATGACCTTGAAAACAAAAACTCAGGAAAATACATACAAGTCAGCAAGCATAATACATTAAAGACTACCACTGCTCTATTAGATGCAGACTACCTCGACCTTGACCTCATGACCTTGAATGACCTTGATATCAAAAACTTCAGAACAAATACATAAAAGTCAGCAAGCATAATACATTACAGACTCCTACCGCCATATTATACGCAGACTACCTTGACCTTGACCCCATGACTTTGAAAAAAAAACTCGAGAAAAAATATATGCAAAGATACAGAAGCTTGCCGAGACTATGTTTCTTTACAACAGCCATTGTCACACTAAGTCTAACAGCCTACATCCTTACTGCTTATAATATACACATATGCAAACCCTTTAATGTTATATTGGCTTTTAACCAATCGTATTGCACCATTAATATTTTGTGCAGATACCGACCAACCAATCGTCTAGTTACCACATTATTGCAGCTGACCAATCACATGCAGGCATTGAGACATCACACACACACAGAGATAAGTAGGCAGGCTTTAGATGCTAGTTCCTTGATCACATCAATATTCAGTTATATCTTCTTCAGTTTCTTCCAGACTTCTTCGCGCATCTATATATCATGGTTACAATTAAAGTATACAACTGGCCCCTGTAGTCGGACCGCCCCTTACAAGACTGACCCATTGACCCATTTACCCATTGACCCCAGTGATCCCCGACCCATGACCCATAGACCCATAATTACCCCTGATTACAGTCCTGATTGCGGTGCTAATCGAGATGCTGCGGTGCTAATCGAGGTGCTGCGGTGCTAATTGCGGTGCTGATTGCAGTGGTGATTGTGACTGCGGTGCTGATTGCGGTGCTAATTGTGAATGTGGTGCTGATTGCGATGGTAAGTGCGGTGTGTGTGTGTCCCGAGTAAAAAAAATCCATTTATTTAAAAAATGAAATTAAATAGTACTATCTCCAAAAGTTGAAATGCGAACATTTTGTTTAATAATCTCGCTTTAAAAAAGTACACATCCAGGACCCTCGGTATATTTAATCGCTTCCTGAGTAATCTGTATTTACCCTTTACAATAAAAGTCCCCAGAACTACAGCAGGCTTCCACCATGCTGATACCATTTCAAGCCTTTTCATGCCTGCAGTCCTTGGGAAGAAAAGCTGATGGAGAGGAGCCGTGAGTCGCATCTACTTTTAAGCAAGAGTTTTTTTAAATAACAGACAGGATTCGAATATGGTAGTAAAACAGATACCCATGCCAATCAATAATTTCGTCTCCAACACTCAACTAAGCTTTTTGAAAACGCCTTTGTAAACTAGTGTAAGTTTTACATCCGTTGTCAGCGTACGATGGTTTTATAAACACACATTCATGACTTTCACAAAAAAAAAAGATATTATTTTTTATTGTATAAATCATACGTCGAGCAAGCCTTTACCAATAATATCAGTGCAGATATGGAATTTTAGGACAGTGGTCACACAGCATTTTGTACGTGGATGTAGATAGTATTGCCTATGTGTTAGGCACTTAATCGCTTCAGACGAATATTTGTGTGCGTTTTACACATAAACAGTGAGTCCTGAGAAGTTACGACAAGAACACAAATTGTGTTACATAGGCCATGCTGCTCAATAATAATTGATCAAAAGTTCGAAATTCTTAACTGTAAAAGAGTTTCCAGGAAAAATAAGGTAGGCGCCCCTGTTATTTCGTTTATGTGGAAAGGTATTAATGTGAGTTTACTCTTAAGTTAAAAATACCATTTACATAGAACAATGATCAAAGAATTGTAGTTTCATTTCACCTTGTTTCCGATGTATTGCAAAAACACATTTCAAAAATCACTTTTCAATGGCTTATAACTACCTTAATATTCAGTTTAGGTAGTACGTGTCCTGTATATTTTCTACTTATTTTTACATAAGGAATCACCTCACGAAGTTTGTCGGTCTAATAGACAAATATCCTGTATATTAGTTAGTCCAAATGACAGGGCTTTCAGACGTCCTCACTTTACAGTGAATATCCTATACCAGCGGCACTGTTGCTTCACATGGCTGTGTATTGTTGCATTACATAACATATGAGTTTTAATAAAGAGTGTAACGAAGTGATATAATAAGTATATGAGTAAAAGGATGGTGTAGTTGCTTCTTTTACGTAGCTAATATAGTTGCAATTAGTAATTCCTAGAGTTGTTATTATAATTAAAACACAACAATTGTCGCAGATATCTAACACCGTGCTAAGAAAGTGATTTTAGGGAGGGGTAGGCGAAAGGAGCTGGGATTACTCTTACGCATAGAGGGTACACTCGTACCCAGATCGTCAGGTGATGGTATACACTAATTATTAGGTAAACCGCTTATTCGTCTTCTGCGTATGTACCCAACATTAAACAACTCCAAAGGAACACAAATCTCAAAATCACATGGAACGAGCGTGTATGTTTATAAATTAGTTTTCAAAGGACAAGCACTTTGATATGTATAAAATACTTCCAGGAATTCTCATTTAATGTACGTGCATTCCAAAATGGTTAGAGGAAGTATACAAACATTTCAAAGCACTTGATTCCTAAACAGGGTTCTAATATCACATCCAATCCAGCGAGATAGGTCTACCTCATCTTTAGTCACTCGTCGTGTTCCATCTTCGACTGCTCCGTGTGGCCTCGTTCCGAGTTTCCAGTTTTCGTCCCCGACTCCTCGACCTATCACCCTCACTTCTTATTGGTCTTAATTCAGGCCCTGGGCGGGGCTACGACCGCGAGATGTTGATAGATCGGTGCAATCGTGCCGTGTCAGCCAGACATATGTAGTTATTTTCTCAATATTATCTGATTCCCGCATTTGCTGTTTTTCACGACATTCTCCGATGTTTGCTGAATATGTTTTGGCAACAACCCCTAACCGCACTTTTGCAGGTGTTGCCTCTGCTAGCGGAAAAGATATCATAAACGCCTTCTCCCGATCTCGAGGCTTGCTCTTCACAATGGTTTTAATAAACATGGAATTACAGGCTTACACGTGTGTGTGTATATATATATATATATATATATATATATATATATATATATATATATATATATATATACATATTTCTATATACATACACGGGGTGTATATAGAATTATGTTTCAAACGTTGTGAGGACATTCCTTGTCGAAAATGGGGTAAAATTTGATAATGCGACTTACAGCCTGGCGCAATACTTAAGGGAGCCATTCGCCCTTTAAAAATGGAAATTTACAATCGTATTTTGGAAATGTAAACAACTTAGAAATAAGTTACGATTCTCTGGATACTGTTTCATGTATACAAGATCTGCAATCTGTAAAGAGCTCGTTTAGAATACCTTCTGCCTTCATTAAAGTAATGGGAACGGCCATCCCATTTCGGATTTAATTTTTTTTCCATAAGATTTTGTAGAAATTTTACGGTATATTTTTTTCAAGAGGGCCCAATAAACAAAAAGTTAGTCTGGTCACGACACCCTCAGGCAAACAATTTTCAAGAAAATTGAGTAGAAAATAATTTCCCTGAGAGGTAGGCAATTCACTGTGCACAGGAGGTGTAACAGAATGATACGCGTGTGGCACACGGATATCGAACACTCTACTGTAATTTCACAGAGCAGCAGGTCCAACTGATGTACGTTTACAATATTATCACAACAGTTGCTCGGAGGTCTAGCCTCCTTCATTAATTCAGGCATTGCAACGCCGTAACAAAGACTGTTGTACACTCTGAAACATGTTAGAATTCATTCGGATAATTTCATCGGCTGCTACTATGCGTGCCACGAGTTATTCCGCCATGTCCACCTGTGTCCCGTAGACAAGGCTCTTACCACAGGTAGAAGTCTAGAGGTGACAGATCGGGGGAGCGAGCAGGCCAAGTGACAGGGCCTCAGCTGCCTATCTATTTCCCTGGAAATACGTGGTAGAAGTACTCACGTACAGCACGAGCATTGTGTGGCGGGGCTCCATTGTGCTGTATCCTCTAGCAACGCCTGCAGTGTGTATTGTAAGAAGAGCTGGTACACATGGCCATCAAGACGTGCTGGTGACATGTATGGTCCTACCAAATGGTCATGGACTATGCCAGCCCACATTTTCACCAAATTTCTTCTTGGTTGAATGTCACGACCGTGGCATTTGGATTTTCATCAGCCCACGCATGGTTGTTGTGTACGCCATAACGCGTGAAACAGGTTTCGTCTGTAAACAGAACGTACCTCGGAAACTCCGGGTCACGAGCTGTCTTCCGCAGAAATCGTGCACAGAATTCATGCCTAGGTAGAAAGTGACGTGACTCTAATGTTTGCTGTCGACATGTGTGATAAGGGTGAAGCTGCTACTTATGCAAGACATTCGACACCGTTATGTGTGATTAACCCAAAGCATGTGCACTGACACGGGTTCCCGTCGATGGTTGATCCTCGACTCATGTAAGAACGTCTTCTACAAAGCGCACTGTACGCGTTGCCGCTTGAACAACACAGTTCAGAAAGATTGGCAGGAGTTTTCCTGTATCTCGCAGGCGCTGGATGATCTTGCAAAAATTGCGAGCGCTGGGTGCCGTCTGTTCGTACATCGTCCGCGAGGCAGTCGCGCCGCTAACCTACCACTGCAGTTAGCCTCGCCATTTATCAAGAGCATGTCGGTAAGCTCTCCAGGTGTATACCTGTCCACGTCCATAGGGTCACTGACATTCGGGTATGATTGCGGGCCATTTACCTAATGCTGCGGGTGTGTGGTCGCGTATGACGCACGCTCATATTTCCAGCCGAGGCGTCGTATCGCAGGGAGTTTGGACAGCGACACATTCCCCTCACAAACCACACTGGTTGCCTACCGCCCAGGCAACGAAAAGCTATTCTGTAAAGACGCAAATTTCGTCTCCTAGTTAAAGTAAGTTTAGTGTGCCACGACGTTTTGTCGTTTCCATGTACCAATGTCATACAAATGCCAAAACGCTTATTTACTTGTCCATTTACGTGCACGCTTATTACCGTGCCGCTTTCGAGGGTGCATACCACAAACCCCTAAGTTATTCGCAAAGTAAACGATATTGACCAACCTTGTTCATGGCATACTGCCGTCGTTGTTCAACAATAGGACCCAAACGTTTGTTTTTAATTTCACGTAATATTAAATAATATTTTCATAAAGGCATTGCGTTTTTCACGTTGCTTGGTGTGGTGCATTTTCTTGACAGAAAGGTAAGAGAAACCTCGTGGTAAGACCTTAAAACATCGCCTCGACATTTACTGACACATGCGTTCGAATACACCAGGAATCGCTCGTTACCTGTTTGTAACTCACACGGACTCATGTAGGACATTACTCTTTGTACGTTTACATCGCAGCGTGCGATATTCATTTGTTGCTAACTAGCGTATCGTTCAGTCACACATCCTGTGCTGTGTTTTGCATACCTCTCAGGCAACTACATTTCTCTTCAATTTCTTCGAACACGGTTGGTCTGAGGGAGTTGCGACAATGCGATCTGTTTCCTTCATTGGGCACTCCTGATACAAAATATGGCATATATTTTTTAAAAATTCTTGTGGCAAAATCATTCAAGCCTAAATGGCGATGGCCACCCCCATTACGTTAATGAAGTCAGAATATATTCGAAACGATTTCTTCCCAGATTGCAGATCTTGTTAGCAAAAATCAGTATCCAGAAAATCGTAATTTATTCTTAAGTAGTTAACGATATTTTGCCAAAATATGATTTTAATGATTTTAAACTTCACATCTGTAAAACCAGTGAAAATTATTGCACTTGAAATTTATAGACAGCTATAGTATTAGTTTAGGGGCGGGAAATTGACGCATTTAAAGGTTATTTCCGTTGAAATACCAACACACCCTTTTCTCCCAGCACTGGTTCCGAATACATACGACATAATTTTATATGCCCGTCGGTAGCAACCACATGTGAAGCTGATTTCCAACTACTAAAATTCAACAGACTGATGTCGCTTATCCCTTCTCAACATATTCAGGTCCAGTGCACACAACGGTGGACATAAAAATGGGAAGGTAATTTTTGGTCGGCGCCGTACAAGGCGAGGCAAAGTGCCCAGTGATCTGACTTGTGAGTTAGTGATTCGTAAACTGGGCTATTACTCCATGTCATTAATAGTTCATATATTACTGTAGCCAGACAAAGTTTGCAACGTATTGGCCGTGGTGAGAAAACAGGTGCTGTGCCTGCTTTAAGTATAGTAAGCATAGAAATATTTCTTCTTTGCAGCGCCTCAAAGCATACGATAATATATATCTGAAAGGGTTAAGGTGGGTCAATTTCTGCCATCTTGAAAAGGGAGTGAAGAGAATTGGGTGGCTCTTGAAATAGAGGTCTTGAGAGCCGATTAGGATGAAGTGAGGTGAGTATCGAGCAGCGCCGGAATGAAAGGGCGGGGGAAACGGAAGATCCCCGAGATAACCTGCTGACTAACAGCGTCGCCTGCCACGATTCCACATGCAAAATTCGGGTAGCGACCGTGTCGAGCATCGAACCCAGTTCGCCTGGGTGGGAGGTGAGTAGTTTAACTACTTCACCACCGCGGCCCCGCTATTTGGAATTAAAGTTATATTTACACTGATTTTAAAAATAGTAGAACTGAGCATAAATAATCGCTTCTAAATCTTTATCAAATTGTTACATTTTTCACTGTCATCATTAAACCTGTAATTCGTTCTGTGGCGAAAATCCCATAAATCCAAGCGATCGAGGACTGATCGCCCTCAAAGTGAAGGGGATGTGATTGAAGGCCCCTCCGTAAGGGAAGGAAGCTAGTCGCTGGCACAGTGCTGCAGTAGTGGGCTCAGCCCTAGAGGGTCGCTGTCCCGGCCGCTGCGCCTCGCCAGTTCCTGTGCCCACCCCGCGCCGGCCAGTCCCACGGGATTAGGCCGCGAGCCGGACAGGAACAAGGATGGGCTGCGCCAGAGAGATAGAGAGAACACGTGGAGAGCCAGACAAGGAAGGGGGCGAGGGATCCCTGATATCGGATTACACCGTCCAGACCTCGCGGCCCTTACATTCCACCCGGCGCGCATCGGGAGAAACTGTGCTGGACGGTGGAAACAAAAAATACTTTTCTTCTTCTTCTTCTTCCCCCTGAGGGTGGAAGGAGGATCGCCATCTGCGAGAAACACGAGAGTCCGATACAATAAAACATCCGCTGAAAACTTTTGACACGTGCTGCTGAAATAGTTTCACAGGGAAACGAAATTGTCAATGCGATGTTTTAATTCTTTTGTGAGGTAAGTCTTGTAATGGCGTACCATTATCTGCAGATAGAAATCATGTGGTTAAAAAAAAAACCTGTGATGATCTATAGCCTGTCACTGTAAGTGTCAAGGTGTAAACGCCACAATAATGAAGTTCAAGTAAAATAATAAAGAAAAGGTTAGGTCTTTAATTTTCCATTGAAATTAGTTACGTGCCTCAGAAAAAAAATTAACCACAGGAAATTGTAATATTATATACGGGAAAAAAATTTAATATAAAAACCCTGCACTACTGAGAATGAAACCGCGTTGTTTGAACAGAATACAATCGTGGAACCGCATTCAATTAAAGCACAGATCAAAGCCTATGCATCTGTACCATTCACTCTGAAGCAAACCAAGAAAATGTAACATGCAAAGGTACAATGAGGGATTCAACACTATCTACATTTGGGTTCAGATATTGGAGCCTGATCAAAGGGGAATAACTACCTATAGGCTGTTCACGGTAAACTGAGCACTTCTGAAAGCCCTGCCTAAGATCTACTAGTATGCACATTGTGTATTCTTCCAATCTATTAACAATTAACTTTCCATTAGCCTGATCACTTTATTCATGCGTCACTCTAGTGGAACAGTGAAATCATTACATAATTAAATGTTAACAAATGCGCTGATTCCTACAATTACATGTAATAAAATCCCTAAAACCAAAAGAAAAAAATTTCAGTACTCACAAATGTTTACGTAACACTTTTAATTCAATATTAAGGCTTGTAACTACATTCGTTCCGTCATTACCAACTTTACTGGGCGCATGCCCTTCAGTGTCACCATTTAAAGATATGGTGTTACTAGAGTAGTGACATTTTTCAAAGGTTGATTCACAAGTGCTCACTTTACCATGAACAACCTTTACTATGAAACAGTTTCGATTTCCATAATGAGTTACTCAATAAAAACCGCTGTTACATGTGGTTTTCATTGCCACTAAATATTTTACTCGGGAGAAGCATAGAAGCAATTTTTTTTTGTATAAGGTAAGAGTGCTTTGCATTTTTGTGATTATTCTCAAGGATGCTAGAAGAAATGTTTACACTGTTTTTAGTCGACCTCCGTAGTCGAAGTGTCATTCAGTCCACGAGGATCCGGGTTCGCATCCCAAGCGTTGTTTTTTAGACGTAAGTTATATTTTAGTTTGTTTATCATGCAAGATTCCTCCGATTATCCTCCACAGCTGCCAACACAAAATAACATCAACACTCAGACTGACATACTGCTTAAAGACAAAGCTCACTCTCAGCCGACAAGGCAAATTTTATAGTAAATGACAATTAATCCTTAGTGGGAGTGATAAGCGAATTTGCCTTTATTAAAATATACGCAAACGGGCTCGTGACGGTTGGCCCTGTAAGATTCCAAATTATAGGAGCTCTAATCTCAGACAAGGGGACTGCAACTAATAAATACTGACAGAAAATTTGAAATTCTGGCAGGGATTCCAACACCAAAATGTTTGCACAAAAATTAGTTTCTCGTGCGTTTATAGAGCTCGTTCATATCAATTATATATTCCATGTATACCTAATTATATACGTAAACTTAATAAATACTTCAGTGACCACCAACGTCCTTCTATTCATACTACAACACATTATACTATTCAGTGTTGCCTAATTTCTCTCATAAAGAGTAGGGAAGAGAAGTGGCCCCACACATTCCACTGGAAACAAGTGGACCTCAGCCTTAGCGAGCGGTCAGCAACGAAACTGTATCACGGAAAACCACATCGCAGACCGACTCTTCGATTTTATTACGAACTGAACGTCATTTTCGGTCTGCAGCTTCTCCCCTCCTCCAGCCTCCCCATGATCAGTCTTCCACTCCTCCCATAACCACACGCCGCGGCGGGTAGAAAGTAAGTTCGTGATCAGGTTGCCGGAACAGCAAACTCCTTCCACCCCTCCGTACCAAAGCAAACTACCCCTAGATATGGGGAGGAAAAGTTTTCACCCCTGAAGTTCTGTCATCAAACTGTTTACACTTTTTTTTTCTATCACAGTAACGAAGAGAAAAGGAGCAGCATCGTCACCCTTGCCGAGAAGTAAATAGAAGGGAAAATAAACTTGAACGCGTTTCTCTTCTGGCACCTGCGTTGCGTTAGGGGGTTGTGTGTGTTTGCACAGTGCTGCTCCACAAAGTCCCAGCGTTCAGGCACACGGTCTGGACAAAAAAAAAACCTTTTCTTTGCTTTAACACATGATTTGAACCACTACAAAGTAGGTTTGTCACAAACAAAATTTTGTTTTATCTTTATATCATTGGAAAAAGAACCTTGCACTGCCGTTACAATAGATGGACAGTATTCACTGTGGTAAATTATGTTACTCTATTTCGAAAGTTAAAATATTATGTCTAACATTTAAGAAATTTGGTATACAGCAACTTAGCTTTTAGTATGCATCGTTACGTACTGAAACTTAACTACACGAAAGTAAAGTTTTATATCACTCAATCCTTTCCTTTGGTAAAAAAAAAAATCTTCGTCATTGTAAACAAAAAATACTCAAAGAGTTTTTTAGTCTTTTCTATGAGGAAAAATACTAAGTATTGCCATAAAACGAAAGTGTACAAAGAAAAAAGATAATGAGAACGAAGTTAGGTGTATTTAACCTACCCCTTGAATGAAAGCGAGAATTTGGTACTGTAAACTACACAGACGCAAGACTTAGTAAATCTTTTTCATTGCTATACAGAAAGTATTGTACGTATTTCTATAGTGCAATATGATTGAAATCAATCATTTAAAGTGGCCCATGCTCTCCTCAACTTCACATATGTATCACAACGTTGTTCAGATATTATTCTTAAAATTATCAATAATAAATGATGAGCCTCTTGACCTGTGATAAATCACAGACAAGTCATTTGTCATGGCGTAAACATCGCTCTATAAAGAAAATAATACACTTGCAACTTTCTAACGTCCCTGGTGCTATACCGGAAGGATAATCGGGGATGTGCATACTTTACAACATTCTCATGAGGGTCTTTGAAGGCCGTAATCGCTAATGCGTTAATCACGCTCATGTAGGGAAGATATGATGTTCCACGCCCAACCTCCGTCTTGTTTCAATATTTCCGAGTGGTTCCGGACCTACTACGTTGAGGTTTCGTGTTCTCTGGCCGCAAAGCAAAACCAAAACTTTTAATTATATTTTTTATTTCTAGTACTACGTTACTATGTACAATTATGATATCCGGGGTTGTGTACAACCTGAAACTTCGTATACCGAAAAGTAACGCTGTTGTGACCTCACTTACAGGATTTTCTTTACACAATTGAAGTGAAAAACCATTCAGAGCACAATACCGTGTAGAAATGAGATTGCTCTGAAACTTAACAATTAAAGCGCTAGACATAGTTTATTTTCAATGCCAATTATTGTACAATCGTTCGCAATTATTTTAAGATCACAGATGATTAAATAAAAATCATAAAAAACACTATCTATTTTCTGAGTTTTGGGAATAAAAACATTGCAATACCCTAAATGCCGATATGTGTGTGTGTATATATATATGTTATAATGAGGATATATAATGAGGATATATATCTCCTCATTATAACTCACAGTTAACTTCACTTATTATTAAGGGAACGTTGATTTAGTCACAATCGAAACAGTATTTAATGGAGGGTTAAACTCGAAACAAATTTCCTGGTTCTTAAATGCAGTTATAAAATTACCAATACATGTTCTTCACAGAGTGACGACATCCACACTAAGGTACGTCTGATAAATTTTATCTCTGACGGAGAGCATATTCCAGAGTAACAAGCGAAACTGCCGCCAGTGCTTAGAAATCTCTTACGAAACGCCCCTACACTCTGGCAACGACGTATTGGAACATCTACCAGTAAGTGGCTTGGAACTACCTTCACGAGAACAATGCAGCCAATCAGGCAATGAATATTCTTACATCTGGATCCAACATGTGCTGCCGTATCTTACAACTGTCTGTTCTATGATCGTTTCGCGCTTCGTTTTACGCGCAACGAACATCCCCACGCGATGCAAAAAGATTGCTTGAAATAAATTTTCTGTGGCGGAATGAAGACTTCTGAAGAAGCGATATGGTTCCAAAATTCAAACAATACCCACTTAATATTACACTTCAGAAAAATTCCTAGATCGTCTAAATTACAGTCAAACCTTAGAGTAGTCAAGGGACATACATCTGGTCCACCGCGGTTTCTTAAATGACGTTTTTCTTAGTTCAGGCTTTTCGCTCGTAGTGTACATAATCGGGTACATCTTGCAATACCAGCTGTTTTAGTCTGCTGTTCACGGTTGCATGCACCACCTGACACTCCAGTGGACAATCACGTGGACATAAATTTTGATGTTTGATACCAGACCAAAGCCGATAAAGCAATTGCTCCATTAATACCTTTGTACCTTAATACCTTTGGATACACAGTCATTGAAGTGGAACAACAATAGGACTATTTCTGATACGACACTACAGTACTTTTGTAATATGCTCGAAGTTTTCTCCATTCGTAATGAAAAAATTTAAAGATAGAATCTTTGATTTTTTGCACGTACCGCGAAGCTATCTCTTGCAAGAGTTTTACAAGTTTAAGGGCATATTTAAGTAAGTAATTTTAAGCCGATATTATTGCCGTGAAAACGCGAAATAAATTCCTGACATGTTTCAGATGCGGTTTAAACTACATTAATTATGTGCACACCAAAACTCTTGTGTGTATTCAAGTATTGGTTTTAATAACGTGTACAAACCTTCCCGCCAGTGTCAACAAAGGGGTAAAAACTTATTTCTAACAGTAAATAATCTTGAAAGCCATTTACTTCTCGCCCTCGTCCTTCTTTGCCAGGAAGCATTGTTCTTTAAAAAAAATATCTTCGAACTTCTAAAGAGCCTGCAGCTTCGTGGCGCTGAAGATAAATTCACGTGAGTGCGCCATGATGTATAGCATTTTCAGCATAACGTTGTGTGAAAATAGGTTACCCAACTTTCCAGTTTTTAGAGTTTTACTCCGTGTTGCTAGCAAGATATGAAGAGGCATTTGAAATCTCTGACACTGTGGCGCAGTGGTTAGGGCGACGTAAGTCAGTTGTTTAACACGAGCTTATCGCAGACTGAGTTCACGAAGTCACTAACGATTGCAATACAAATATGTTACTATTGTTACTCGGCGTGAACGGACCAAGGTGGAGCGATATAAACGTCACTGGATGTGTAGGTTTTATACAACCACTTTCGGAATTATAAATGGTCGTCCTTATTTTATGACGTAAAATGTGGTTGACTCGTGTCCCAGTTACATATGTAAAGGTATTTAGAGAGCTATCATTAATTTACTAACTTTTGTTTTAAATGAAGGCCCTTAAATTTTTGAGAAATTTTTACTTATAATCATTTATGCACAGCCAAATTCTTAAGAAAATTTCAGAAACAAAATATGGGGAATTAAAAACTAATTATTATTCAAACATAAACATACGCACCAAAATGTCTCTAAGGGTATGGGGAATGAGTTCATCAAATTAATTTTATTAACATTTGATAAATAAATGCTTACGTAAAAAAGTATGAATGTTTTTAACAATTTCAAAGAGTCACGTAGCAGTGCTAGTTGAAGTGGCGGAAGGGAACACAAAAAGCGTGAATGCGCAACTAAACAAAGATTACAAAAGGGCTCAGTGGAAATGCAGCTGCTGTACAGGCAGCTGTTTCCTCACAAAACCACCGAGATACTGCTTTATCCCAGCCACTTCCTCCCCTGCGCCCAAATCCTCCAAACATATCCCGCCAGGTATAAACGTGTTTCGCGCAGAGTAAACGTGACCCGATCCCCCCGTAAACACGGACACACTCGTGTTTGTTTCTGTTCGCTCTGCTGCGTGCCTTAGGGAGGTCTGTATTTACCCAGCTCCTGCTAGGCGCTGAAAGCCATCGCTTCAGATTAGTATCAACACGGCAGGAGCCAGCAATTGGCCGCTCCGCGCCCGCCACCGACGACGATAAACTTGCTCATCATTCTTTTTAGATACTTTTAACCTTGTTTCCCAGGCGCCAGACCACGGTATCTGTGCCTATAAGGGAAGCAGTGTTCTCTGGCAGGCGTGCACACCTCTGGTTGGTAAACTTTTCCACGACCAGAACATGCATACGTATATTTATTTTTACTTTGTTTCGTGTCCAGATTGAGCTTTTCGCTGTCAAAATACAACCACCACCACAGCTTCGTTGTTCGTCCTTCCGTAACAGGTGGCAGACAAGCAAATGTGCTACGACTTTGAACTCTCCAAATTCGCACAAAGTACTGCCGACATTTAGCAGCCTTTACTTCATCAAGTTCGTCTTTCTTTATCGTTCTGGCGAGACCCAGAATTACCCTGTGACATCGGGAGTACCATAGCAGTTTCGTAGGCCCTCCAACATGAATGTTACAAGCTATACTGTATTCGCGGTTTCTCCTCACATTTTGAATCAAACCTTTTAAAAATCACCCTATGTGTGACTTGTTTGGCTGTTTCCTAAATATATCACAAACTTTAATACCGTTGTTAACATAAAAATATCGAATTTTTTGTTAAATTGAACTTTAAATTTTATTTCATTCATACATTATAATATTGCATTTATACTTAACATTAATACAACAAGGATAAACTAAGTATGTTGGTAATGCATGGTAAGAAATAAGTTATGTTATAAGTTATTATGCATATTATATAAAGCAAAATGTTATTACACTGATCGCGCACAAACGTGGTGAATCGTCTCTTTGGTGTAGAACTTAAGAAGGGATTCAAAAAGATACTGCGGCCTTCCAAGTGGTTGCGCATACTTTACACTCCTGCATACAACCAATAACCAAGCTGGAAAAGCAAGAAATATATTCCTACACTAACCATGGTGAATCACATGTTATCACCTTCAAGGCGACTTCAGCTGTGCATAGCTGTTGATCTTTTTATTTTATTTTATTGAGTGGAAAACGCGTCGGCGAGGTACAGTTCCTTTCTCATTAACCGTCCACTGATTGCCTGAAACAACACTTTGCGGATTATTTGTGAGCGGTATCCCTCCCGGTTTTTGCTCTCTTCGAAAGGGGAGTGATGTGTTGTGACAATTTCTTACGTTTTCTGATAACGGCACCACGATCACACAGTAGCGAATTTCAGAGCAAAAAAGAAATATATCGTAGAGATATTAAGAGACTACAATGAATTTAGATCGTTAAAGAGTCTAAAATTATAATCTACAGTACATCCTTTTTCATTGCAATGTGAAATAACAGTCTGACAAATATCTATGAAAATGTGAGAAAATTAATTTTTCAAAAATAAATTAAATATTTATATATAGGAATTATTAATTTATGTATTATTTCATACAAATCTGAAAACTGATCAAAATACGTTTCATGACGTCTCAGAGTGTGTCCCATGGGAACTGAGGAATGAAATTGTACAGATAAACTATTAAAGTTTTGTGTGTTGTAGTTGCACATAATAATTTAGTTTCAAGTGAGAAATATAATTATTAAATGTGAATTCGTAAATCATCGTCTCCTATGACCTCTAATGAAATTGTGTTCATCAATGAGTGTTGATATGCAATAACAATATTTTTAATTTGAGGTTATTGAAACATAATACGTCGGACGTTAATAAACAATAAGAAGAAATAGATAAAATGCTATGAAGTTATTGATAAATTACTAGTAAAATCAAAACTTATTCTCACTAGGAATCTAGCCAATAATAATCTAGAACTGATAGTTTCATGCAAAATATTTAAATGACGAAGTATTCCAAAATTTTTTCTTTAATTCAACTTGCAACTCATTCCGTGCAGTTAGTTCCTTTGACATTCTTATCTCAGAGAGTGGAGGTGATGAGGCCAAAATAGGCGTTTAAACGCACGTTCTTTGAGTTCCACTTCAGATGAAGGCTGAAGTTCCTACAGTGACAAAACAGGATATAACTCCTCAAGTAATCCAGTCTCAAACCTAATTGCATTTTGGTATACGCCAGCATACGTTGAGTCTCTTCAACCAGATTTACCCGTTTAGTTACTGAATCTCATAAATCTGTGTTGCGAAAATGTAATTAATTTATAGAAGCGACTTGAAAAAATTTACGATTGTATATTTTCATATATTTACACTCAAAATTGGTTTTTCTGCGGATTAGAGATTAACTTCTTTATAGTTTTTTTAAAGAATATTTTCTATTAAATTTCCTGCTTTTTAAAACACTTCTTATCCTTTTTCCAGCATATATATATATATATATATATATATATATATATATATATATATATATATATATAGTAATTACATTCCCGTTGAAAAATCTGATGGTTTTTTTTCCTTTCATTTGTTATGTGACTTTAGTCACACACAAACGAAGGGCTTTAAGTTATTATGATGCACTCTTTCGTCTTTCTTATAACTTAATCGCATTAATAATTAATATAATAAAGTGAAATAACTAAACCAAAGTTATGTATAGCTCAAAATAATGGTTAATGTTATTAGAAAGTCATGTAGACTTTCCTTGAAAATTTGTTTCGTTTGCACGTATTTCAATTTTTAACTTTTGTGATAACATTTAAAGTCCAAATTACTAGAATTGTCTTTAACCGATGCTGAACAAAGTATAATTTTTCAAAGAGACGCCAAAATGTCATTATTGTGATTGCATTAAACACTTCAAACTTTTTAAAATAACTTTTTTATGTTTATACGAATTGAAGTTTTTAGTTAAATGACTCATATTTACGTTTAAAAAATGATGACCACGATTTAATACATTGTTTGGTATTTTGATTGAGTTTTATTGCTATATTATTGATACAATATTATGTATTCTTTATACTAGATTCTCAAAATATAGGAAGAAAAATTGGCTCTAGAACAGCCTCTAAGTGCTTGTACCGAGCTGCGGGAATACATTGACAGTATTTTTCCTGTTTGACTCGGTGAATTCGCAGAGCATCATTTGTTGTACGTCTTTATTATTTTCGATTTTTTTTTTTTTTTTTTTTTTTTTTTTTTTTTTTTCGTTTTATGGTTACCTTTAAAGACTTTTAACTCCAGCTTACATGTTTGTCGTTACAATATTACACGTAATATAAAATAATGATATTATTAGTTGTGCGCGGTTTTCTTTTTAAACTTAAACTGTTGTAAGAATTAATTTATTGTTTACAACATAACAACCATCAATCTAACGAGGTAACTAAATAAAAACCAAATACAAACTGTATAAAAGTTCGTAATACGAATTATCTTAGGCTCTGTTAGACAGAAAAGGGACACTCGGGGAAAGCTAGTGGTTGTCGGTATGGCAACTGAATTTAAAGGAAGAAATGCAAACAATTCTAACGGCCGTTGAAAGGCATATCGAAAGTCGGGATTATCTACCACTTAGTGAAAGTGGGATAATGAAATTAGATGCAGATTGCTGAGTTTTGTAGCAATCAGAAACACAATACGCTCCCTTGCCCTAACTCAGTAGTCGTTAAGTTCAAAACGAGTTCTATTTTATCCGCAGTACTTTCGTCTCTTTAAACAGAACTTTTTTGTATAATATTTCAATACAATTTCAATATTTTCTGGCCCTCTTCTCAGTTGCGTTACTGCATTACGCGGGAGTGAAATAAAAAATTTAGCCATAAGTTTTCGTAGCGCCAATTTTCTTTCAAACAAGTGGAAGGAAGAGAGGAAGGGAAATAATCTTTTGAAACCACATAAATTTAAACGATGAAAATCTTTTTGACTTCAAGAAGTTAAGTCGACCCGTTCGGGGCCCCATTCATAACACCAAGAACATTTTCTCTCCTTTTACTCCTCTCCTAAAATAGGATTACCGAGACTAATTCAATACAGGGAATTCCATTTTCTCCCGGGCTTGAACTGGGGATGAGTTCTGCAGTTGTTCGAGTTACATTGATTATGATATGAAAGGTTTCCTACTCTCAAAATGAAGGTGGAGCAATCTATTACTTCGTAATTGGGATCGTCAAGAGTAGGTATTGGATTAATGCACGTAATATTTGACTGCTACCTCGAAAATAGAATAATGTTTGAAATGAGTTTTAAACAGTGCTGGTTGTGTAGGTAGAACTTAATTTGCAGTCAAGAAAATTAATCGAAATTTTTTTAAGATCGAATATGTGAAACTTTTATCGTACACTGTAATGAATAAGCAACATCGCTCATTTATATAGTCCTTGACTGTAGAAAGGCCTAATATTACGTAAAACCAGTCATTTCTATTGTGTGTGTGTGTGTGTGTATATATATATATATATATATATATATATATATATATATATATATATATATATATATATATCGTGAGTGCAGTCTGGATCATTACTGGTTCGACCATCCTCGCGAATTGAAACTGATGCCTTAGTTATCGAGTGCATTGAGGAACCACCGAAATAAGTGTTTAATCAGAAATAAATTACAAATCAATCATTTGACTTCGATGCGGTTTGTCTTTTCCGATTTTTACAACAATTAAGACAATACTTCCACGTTGTCTCCGCTTTTGATGAAGGATCATCATGGAGGAGACAATTCCTACGCCAAGCAAAGCCGAAATAATGAAATGAGGTGACATGCAGTTGTGCAAGCGAGAGACTGGTGTGGTGGGAAAATGGAAGTACTGGCAAGAAACGCATCGGCTCTCAATACCTCATTGTTAAGAGCCGCTCGAATCTCTCAACTCAACTGGAAGGAAACATTATTGCCACCAAGACTAAGTGTAACACATATGACACGTGCGCCGCGGGTCCGACAGATTGAATGTGACTACTTTGGTTGAAAATATGTGTAGCAAACATGTTTAGTTAAAACTACACCTCACGGTCTTGTGTATTCTCGAGACTCAGGTGCTGCTCCACACTGTAAAAGAAAATTGAGGAAAAATTCCCTTACATTTAAACGAAGCTAATTACCTCTACATGTAAGGTAAAATTACCTCTTAAATATAGAGGAAATTTACATAACACGTAAAGTACTATTACCTTATCGCACGGGAATAGTACCTGATAAAATTAGTGGAAAAATTCCATAAAAGTAAGGGAAAAGTAACTATATTGAATAATAAAATTATACTTAACGATATTCCGGAGTTTCAACACTGTTACTTTTGACATTACCTATATCCTCAGACTACTATTTTCCGAAACCTGAACACTAAAATCCACGGCATTTGCTGGAGGGTGGGAGCGAACCATGGTCTCCTAGCACGACGGACCGATGCGCTATCCATTACACCATGACGGCGACGGTGCCAGTGTTAGTGAATATAAGGTTGTTACATAATTTTTTCTTACTACCCCCCCTCCCCCCACTTACTGTTTAAAATGCCCAAGAGATGCACGCGTCGTAAGTAATTTTCCTATTCATGTATGGAATTTTTCACTACCATGTACGCGAGTTTTATTCCAGAGTACAGTAATTTTATCTTACCTGTAAGGAAAACTATATTTCCCCCACAAGTTTGCGAATATTACCTTACACTTGTCGGGTAGTTTTTCCACTATTTTTTTACATTGCAGGTGAAACTAGTTTTTACCTCAAACCAGCTGGCACAAGATTTGGTCTTTATTTCCTTGCAGGTTTCGTATTATCTCAGAGTTCATCAGGGCGTATGAATAAACTGTCAACAATTCGGAAACAAAATTAAAATGTACCTTTACTTGAAGTATAGCCTGCCATAAAACAAATTCGCGACTTTTTCCAGTCACTAATTATTTCTTTTTGCCCCTTCTGCTGGGTTACTAAAATTTTATTTATTTTGCTTGTGAGTTGAAAATTTTAAAATACAACCAAAAGTAACTATCAAATCTATACGTTTGTACTAGTCGTCTCAATCAGTGCCCTAAGTTATTATTCTGCATAATATTTATAGGCAATTAAGGGAAATGCACTTACAACAGTCTACTAAAGTATTTATACTAAAGTATTAATAAGCATATGCCATTTTGTCATTAAAGTATTTTTCATTATCTTAAGGAGCTAAGTTTCTACCGATTGGCTCTCAAGACGTCACTATTTTTAAGAGCCACTAAAATCTCTCCATTCTCCACCTCAGTTTCCTCTCACAGAGTTTAATTACCAGTGATTCTGATTTACTATAAGTTTTATGGCACAAAAATATTCACTCTAATTAGCTTTTTGATATACTTTATGCCAGTAGCCTTATACTAACTGATAGGGAATATTTAAATAATATTTCCCAAAATTATTTGGTTTTTTTTCTACACAAAACGAGACATTGTTTATATTACTTAAATTCCTTGAATTTGCGCATTGCACCAAAATCTGTTATTTAAAAATATAGAGATTTAATTCCGTACATGTTATTCACCAAAGTAGGCAAATAAATGGATATCCTATGTAAACATAATTAAGGCTTCAGTTCTGCACTTACCTCTAGCTTTTGCGATATGAGTTTAAGGACTTAAAAATATTATAACAACACAGCTCAATGAATGAAACACTAATTTCTTCCTAGAACTTCTGTAACCTTGTTGGTAAAGGCAGTGAAATTTCGCGAAAGAGATGTATAATTAATATATCTTTCAAAATACTGCCTAAAAAGTTACTTGGTACTTTACCTATCTTAATTGTCTGAATTTTGTTTTGGCACTTAAGTGTTTGAACGCGAGTGACGTAGGTACAGTGCGGAAAGTGCCGAATTTTTGGTGGCCCGGTAAATATATATTTGAGCTAAAATATCAGTGGTTATTATTATTGCTTGGACATTAATAAAGCAAATTTTGGTGCAGTAAAATAATTTCGTCGTCAATAGATATACTGTATAGTTTTATTTAATTTTCCATGCTTTGGAAAACTGTGGAAGCTAACCATCGTACTTCCTACACAAATAAGTTAAATCTCAATTTCCCAAAGTGTCAAAAATTTGAACTCTTATGGTTACCCAGTCTACACACATCGAACAAAAGAGAAGGTTGCAACTTGGCCGTGTAAAGCAAAGTTCTCTAGCAAAATTTCTTGACCTGAGGGTAAACAATTTAGTGGCAATTAATGGGTAAATAAAAGCTGATCGTTTACGTGCAGATTCTTTGAAACACCCGACTTTTTATGTGAAGATCTGGCGCAATAAATACTGGATAGCTCAGTGGCGCCGTTTCAGCCATTAGACCCTATCACGCCTTTCTAGTCCATATAACTTGCCCACATTACTCCACCTTTAGTGCTACACTCCTCTTACTCGAGGACTCCCCATAACCCCAGCCGCTCTTGCTCGACTATTTCTCACGGTATCTAGATTTGGCATTCTGCTCTAAGGAGAGCTGAGTCTATGACATATCCAGCAATCAATCTGGTCCTAGCTACGTAACCCCTAGCTTGTGTCAGAGATGCCATGTATTGTGTGAAAGCATGTTGGCGAAAATGCGGAACGGTGTGATCACCAGTGCGATTTCCTACGTAAGACCTAGTTAGCTGTAAAGTTGACGTTGAACGCCGCTGCTATTCAAGAGATGAGAAAAGCCAGTAAGTGAGTACGTGACTTCTGTTCAGCAGCCTACACAGTACTAATTTTAAATAATTCTGAAGCACAATTTTGACTCACACGATCAAGGTAGAGAGTGGAGATACGGCATCTAAGAAGAGGAAGGAACTTTCACATTACTGAATAGTCTAGTATGTCGTTCTATGCTGATGGTTTTGATTGGAGTGGTCCGTATAAAGGTACCTATTGTTGAGGTTCACGCTATTAAACATTATTTCCCTTATTATTCCACTCCTCAGACATTCTATTTACAGTGCGTGTATTGTTCAGCAGTGGTTTCACACATCTCGTGTTTTTACTTACGACGACGCATTACAAGGTATACTGTCCGCATTAACCTCGCTATACAAGGTGTTTTCAAACTACATGTCGAAATTCAAATACGGCATCTATGGACTAATATAAAAACGAAATCCTAGTGGCAAAATGTTCGGAAAATTCATTCGGCATTTATTGAAGTTAGCAAAACAGCTCCGGGAGTTTAGGTACCTGCGTGCACAACAAGTTGAATATCGCAAACAGTACAGAAATAGCGTCCCATGCGGCGAGCGCATGCGCATGGGACACCATAGCATTATGGCCGGTGCGTGCCGCTATTGGTTGTATGTATAGTACACGTGCCGAACTACATAAACAATATGAGGATAGCAACTAAGTAGGAAATGCTTCCAGAAGTGATTGAATTTTATTTCCAACACAAAAGCAGCAGTACTGGCGATGTAGGATCTCCATGTGTTTTATGCTGGCCTATGTGCAAACGATCGCCACAAGACGTACAAGTTCTCTTCGCCTTTGAGATATACAATTTGTTATTCATTCAGGTACGTATGGTTGCAGACTCTCGACGCTATTTTGCTAGCTTCTATTTCAACTGAAAAATACTAGGTGAATGTTCCGAACACTCTGCAACTAGGCTTTATTGTTTATATTAGCCCATAGATACCGAGGTTTCAGTTTCGACATGTTTAAAAACACCTTGTATATTGAATGGTTGCGCGAAACGAACAAGTCCGAATTGTCACACGAAACGAACAAGTCCAGAGCTAACCGCGATATATATATATATATATATATATATATATATATATATATACACACACACACACACACACACACACTTCCACTTGCATGTACTTCATTCTTGTTCGTTCTGCCAATTATTTTAAAGCATGTAGTCGGCTTGAACTTTTGTTAACATTATAGTCTTTCATTGCAATATGGAATAGTTCATCCGCCGTTTTCTTTAACTGTTTCGGCTTGGCTATTTATTGTTCCGCGCTACTGTGGTAATATTTTATATTGCAGGCTAACTTTTAAACTTTTTTGTTTAACGTTGTGTAGGGATTCCTAGCCCTTGTGGCCTTAGTGGCCGGCACTGTCTGTTGCGAGCCTAGCTGTGCGCCAGTTCTCGCCGTGACACTCTTATTGTTTCCCTCGGCTGCACCAGAATTCTCCAGAAAAGACTGCATTTTTCCTTCCTTCCTGCTTCACACTCTAAAAAAAACGGTAATTTTTTGTGAGAAATCCTTTGTAATTTTACAAATGCTTGTAACAGTACAAAGATTTATCTTGTATAACTACTCGTTTGTAAAACTACAAGGTTCGTGTTTGTAATAGACCTTAAGAAATGTTTGTACTGTTATGATTCATTTCCACGAGCTTCAGCAACATCGCGGACACTCAGCAACGTAAAACCGTATATAGCTGTTTGTGCAAAACTATTGGTGAGGTAAAGTATAGCTGCGTGAAAAAACTATGTATTACAAGTTTGAATATCGTAAAACACTTAAACAACTCAAATAATCATAGTAAAACGACAATTTGAGTAAAAAGTGACTATATTACTCTTATTTGTTAGTGTTTCCTAGCTACACAGAACTCTTAAATTAGGCTCTTCATACCCCGTTGTTAAGAAGCGTCCAATTATCTTAACTCAAAAACTGAACTCTTAAAAAGAAATAAATGTACCTAATAATCTTAACCGTATAGTTTCAATATTATTTGGTATGTCATCGAGCATTTATTTAGAGTAAAAATAAATCATATTGTCGTCACTCAAGTTGGTCTTATGGTTAAAGGTGCAGGCTAGTAATGCAAGGGGCGTGGGTTCTATTCCCATTTCTGGCGGGGTGTAATTTTTTTTCGTAAAATTATATTTTCAAATATTTATTTTTAGTTGTTCTCTGTTATTGATTCATCACATTTGTTTTCTAGAAGGAAAGAAGTAATTTTATGTACAATTCTCAATAATGTCAGTTGTAATACAAAGCTATAATTTGTAATATTACAAAGAAATGCTTTGCACATTTAACAAGAAAACTCTTTGAAGTTTTACAAAGGATTTTTTTTTGGCAACTGGGTTCCCAAGGATTTTTCTTGTAAAAGTAAAAAAGAATATTTAAAGTACACCTTCTTGCATGATGAATAAATAGCCGGGATGGCCTGGACTCTTTCTCTCGTTCGTTTAGCAACCCTACGAAGAAACTCTTAACTAATCTAAATTATTTATTTAAAAGTATGTTATATAATTTTATTAACTGTTAACAAGTCTGCAACCAAATTTCCCTCAATGATGTCTCGCAAGCAGATGATTCTAACATCAATGCGGTTAAATATAGGAATACTTTTCAGAAACCGAAGGATGTCACTTCTCCCACCACATCAAACATTCTTAAGCAAAACCCACCCTGATGTAAGTATTGTAAACAGAAAGGTTTAAAAAATGGCAAAAATTTTACGTAAAAAAAAAAAAAAACAAGTCCCGATCTGACGACAAGTCTTACTGGCAATTCTGGCAAGGTTTCAAATGCTCATAACAATATTCACCTTTTTTAAAACGTCAATATTCGTAGGCACTTTCAGCAGCTGTTTTGGCACGTAAGTAAAACTATGGTACGCTATGTAAACACAAGCGATGTAAAATGTTTAAGCACTTACTTTAAAAACGGCGGCCATAAAATTAGTTTAGGTTTGTCTGCTGTATCGACCATACAGTTTGGTCGATTATGACCAAACTTTGCATACTGAAAGTACTATGATAAGCACCATATGCAAACACACAGCTACTTTTGTATAACATTTTAAGATAACGCTTTCTGAATAATTGAAGTTTTATTTCATATCTCTGAAAACAAGGTACAGATTCATGCCATACTTAGTAGAAAAGTAGCAAAACGGTTTACCATACAAATTGATGTTTTACGTGGATCAGGCACTTTCAAAATGACCACCATATAAACATTGTTTTTCCATGTCTCTTATTATTGCAAACCCTTGGAAACGCCTACAGTAAGCCAATCCATTGATATTGCTCCCAAAAGGTATAATTAGGAAAATTTCTCTTGTTGAGGATGAAATCATAATGTCTATTTCCAGATAATTCCTTCCTTAAATTAGTGTGGCGGGATTGTGAAAGTTCATTTTTTTTTACTAAAATTTAGGAATAAGTTAAAGTCCCTTTAAAAAGGATGTATGATGTGATTGATTAATCATTTGAATGAGATTGATACGAGTAATGAGAACAGAAATGTCGAAAAACTCCAATTTATTATGAGGAGCAGGAAGTGGGAAATTAATTTGCACTTTCGCGGAAAAATTACAGTAGAATTAATAACCTCCAAAAGGTTGCGACAAAGGTTCTGTCTTTGTTACTTCTATTTAAAGTATTATAAAAACATAAATTCTAAACAATACTTTGGAGCTAAGAAAAGGGAAACTGATTTGGAAGAATAACATTTAGTTATTACATCTAAAGACAATTTCAGTCTGTCAGCTAATATTGACTGAGCGATCTGTAATAAGATAAAGGAATTGCTAGCATATAACGATATCTCCTCTCTCGACAACTCCCTACTACAACACACAACGACGTGTAGCAGACAACCCCGAAAGCACTCCAAACGGCGGGGACAAACTACCGCCGTACTCGAGTTGCGGTGCTACCTCCTCTCTCGACAACTCCCTACTACAACACACAACGACGTGTAGCAGACAACCCCGAAAGCACTCCAAACGGCGGGGACAAACTACCGCCGTACTCGAGTTGCGGTGCTACCTCCTCTCTCGACAACTCCCTACTACAACACACAACGACGTGTAGCAGACAACCCCGAAAGCACTCCAAACGGCGGGGACAAACTACAGCCGTACTCGGGTTGCGGTGCTACCTCCTCTCTCGACAACTCCCTACTACAACACACAACGACGTGTAGCAGACAACCCCGAAAGCACTCCAAACGGCGGGGACAAACTACAGCCGTACTCGAGTTGCGGTGCTAACTCCTCTCTCGACAACTCCCTACTACAACACACAACGACGTGTAGCAGACAACCCCGAAAGCACTCCAAACGGCGGGGACAAACTACAGCCTAACGAAAACGAACGGCCAAGAACATAAATGTCTTAAGTAAATGCACAGCAATTAACACATAAAAAAATGTACAAGAATTTTCAACATATATTTTGTTAATTGTACTTCAGCTAATTCAATCATAATGCACAATTATATTATAAAAACAATTCAACACATAATTTCATTTCACAATCCAAAGAACTTCAACCAAGTATAAATCTCACTGGGGTGCAGCCGTTGGAAATGCACTGGAGATATTACTTCAAGGTCTAGATAAACCACCCGTTACCATACTGACGTGACAAGCCGTCACAAGAGCTGATATTTGCTGCATTGCTGTAGTTACAAGCAGGTCATTTTGAACAACAAATAATAAAGTATTCTACAATAATGGAAATAAACAACTAATAAACCAGTGTTAAGATCACTATCGTTTTCACCAGAACACGATATGTAAAAAAGAATAACCCATAATGGCATTATCTGGTTCTTAGGTTTTTGGTATCGCAATCTTAAAAGTCAGTTGTCACAAATTGCCTTTACTGGCAATAAAGCAAGAACTAACAGCCATATGCACAGTGGAATTCTATTCCATTCAGAATATGACTTTTACTTAAAACTCAGTTGTCACAAATTGCCTTTACTGGCAATAATGCAAGAACTAACAGCCATATGCACAGTGGAATTCTATTCCATTCAGAATATGACTTTTACTTAAAGTATTGCCTGTATGGAGAAAATTAGACGACAGCTTAGTAATGAGTACAGCTTATATTTTGTAAATTAAATTGTTAAAATGCCTAGTATCCGAGTTTCAGTACCACTTTGACTGAGTACATACGACAATGTATATCGGTTATGAGGACAAAAATGGTAATGGTCGCTGCTCGAACATTGGCCTCTTAGGCCATGACCACACAAGCGAATGACAATTCTTCAGCCTCTTGTGCAACATTTTTTAAGTATATACAAGCTACAACTTCTGAGATTAAGAATTAAATCCAAATTGTAGTGTAAGTGTTTAGAAGGCGACAGTTTCTGCGATATTAGTGTTACTGATAGCAGCTCATTTGCTGTCGTAAGTCCCAGAGGTCGTTTAATATGTGTTTCGTTAACGGCCATGCCTACCAAACCGGCAACCGCGAACTTCAAATGGGGAATCAATGTTAAACGAAATTCCTTCTCATAGCGTCAATTTTAAAGATAACTATTTTTTTTTTAAATGTACTCTACGTGAAATTTCGTAACGAATGTTGCTATGTTAGGTGATCTTGCGATTGTTTTGTTTAATACATATTTTTCTGAAAAATAAAATTTAAATATACATATGACAAAAACAAAACGAATAAATATTTTTTTTCCATAAACTATTTTACGTAGCAATATTTTCTAAGAAAGTCACGTCAAAATGTTTTGGAATTAAAATAGTTATATTTAAAATTGACGCAATGAGAAGGAATTTCGTTTAACATTGATTCCCCATTTGAAGTTTACGGCAGCCAGCTTGGTAGATAGTGCCGTCAACCAGAAACCACGGCATCAAAGCGGTTGGAAGAACGAGCAAGCATCGATGCACCATTTATTTTACACGCCATATAACGTCTGAAAACCTTGACCGACAAGGCCACCAGAAGAAAAACGTAATATAATAATAACAAAAATTAGGATTTCGGTAAATGCATATAGAAAAATTAGGACCCAAATTTAATGGGTGACGATTTGTAAAGGTCTTTACTAAGGAACTACCCTGGAAATTGTCTAAACTGTGGATGAAAATCCACTTAAAAACCATTCCAAAATGCTGTATTCCGAGAATGTACCCATGACATCCAAGGTGCTATTCACACCCATCGCATGCCAAACACTTGACCAATCTTCAGGATACCTTGCTAACCTCTTATCCAATATATGTGACTAACGACTCCAAATCTTCGGCGTGGCTTCTTCTTTCGTTCTGGGTTTCAGTGACTCGCCGCTGTGCGCAGAGCCGCTCGAACAGACGGAACCTCCTGGATGAAGCGGGTTGTGAAACAAAACACCGATTTCGAACGCCGATTCCAGATTATCTGCTTAGCTGTTGAACCATCGCTCGTCTACTTTCATCGACGGACTGGCAACACATTCAGGTTTCTTAACGACATACTCACAGTTCGGTTATGGATATGCGTCATTAGCGATACAGTAAAACGGAACGAAAATTATGGCATTTAAACTATCAGGAGAGGAGAGAAAGAGAGAGAGAGACAGAGGAAAAAAGATAAAAATGAGTGAGCAAGAGGGGGGTGTTAAAACTTTCTGCTAAACAGACAGGAGTGCGAGGTCTTCCGGAGATGGTATGAAGGGGCCCCGAACTAACGGGGAGAAATCGTCGTGTAATTGGCTTGTTGGCATTCGCACCAGGTGCGCCCAGCCATGCTTACCCTCCTCTCTCATCCTCTATAGCTTACCCCTCATTTCCCTTCTCACACCAGCGAAAGGCGTCTAGGGGCGCTAATCGGCCCGAGTGCTTGTGAATAATGGATCAGCAAGGAGTTCCCCCCGTATGAACCTCGCGAAGCATATAGACCAGCCCTCTCTCTGCCGTGTTGCCCATACTCCTTCCAAAGTAGCACTGCGTCGTGACCACATCTTGCACGCCTCTGCTCCTTCTCTTCTTTATTTACTGCCGCTAATAAAGACTAACTGCGCCCTCAACTCGACGCTGACCACATAAACAATAGTTCAAGGCTTTCGCCCAGCGTCTGCAGTGCAAGCACTCATTTCGGGTGGAATCTGTAGACGTCCTTTATTAAGTTCCTCAATGGCTTACTTTGGAAGTAATGCCTGCTATACTTGTCGCGCAGCCAAAATGCAGGTTTCTAATGTAGTAGATCGGTTAGCAAAACTTAGATCGGTTAGCAAATCTTATATCGGTGGCGCGAGTATACTTCACTGTCACCTACCCTATATCGTCTACAGCATTTTTTTTTAAACGACATTTTATTTGGCTTCATTTTATTTCATTCTATTTTACCTAGCTTTTCTTGTCTTAACTTTCATTTTGCCTTACTCTGTATTGCTGGACTACGTTTTGTCCAATTTAGGGGAAACATACCCACTTCTTTGGAGCGATTCATCCGTTAGAATGGAAATTATTAATACACGCATTGTTGGATGTTTGTATATGTATCCCATGCATGGACCAGTGAAATTAGTCACACAGTTGTTTTCTTTTGTTTAAATCTAACCATTTTGTAGAGTGGCCATGAAGCCAGGGTGGTGGGACCGAGTTTCAGGATTCGATTTCTGGCAGGGCTGGAGAATTGTTTGGTTATGGAAACATTGCCTTCTCCAGTTCACGATGTAGCGGTCAGACTAATCGCCTCCCAACTAGTCGAATCGGGTTCGATTCCCGGCTGAGTCACTCCCAGATTATCGTATGTGGGAATCGTGCCGGACGTAGCCGCTGGTCGGCGGGTTTTCTCGGGGATCTCCCGTTTCCTCCTCTCACAAAGTCACGCATTCAGTTACTAAAGGAAGACTGCAGGTTGCGCGTATAATATTGAAGTATAGCCTGGGTGGAACTCTCTTCGTGAAAATTAAGTGTGTGTAGTGATACGCGATACGACCCTACACTCTAAATCGGAATCAGTTATTTTTTACTGATTGTCAGTTGAAAACTGCTCCATCTGGAATCAGTAAAAAAAGAAAACTATTAATCTCTTCAGTTAAATGGAATCCACTAATACAAACAGCAGAAAATCTGTTATTTATAGTCGATTAGTAAAAAGCACACGGATAAAAAACCGTGCATTACGGTTTGAAATAAATTAAGTACAATTATTTTGTCGCAAAACAAAATTATTATCAAGGAAATTTTGGAAATTGTTGGTATCGAACCACCACCCCAAAACGCAACACATTCTTTTGTTTCTTTTGGCTGACGTTATACCAACTCTGCTACATTGCCACTGAAATAAATGGTCTCGCATGTGCGTGGTATCATAAACTTACATTGGCGAACGGCTGTAAGTTTCTTAATGGGAAAGTACTTCATGTTGTCGAAATATACACATATTATGCGTACGTAGGTACATGTCTTTGTAAGGCTCGAAAGACATTCTAAGTTAAGTTTAATTCAGATTGTGTGCTTTAAAAGAGAAATATAGTGGTTTTAATGATGTTGTCGGTGTTTTCTATGTATATGCCATTTTACAATGCAACGAGATATTAGAGAATGAAATTGTTATTTTGAAGAGACAGATTGACTAGTAATAACTGTGCTAATTAGACAGTGGAACGTTAGAAGCAATCCAAATTTTATCAAATTTGTCGTTTCCTTATTATTTGATCTGTTAACTTGCAGACCACACAACTTTTGTTGCTGTAAATCCACCTTTCTTATTGAATCACCGCACTATCGAGTCAGTAAAATTACCACTGATCTATCTGTCACTAAAAATAACAGTTAAGCCTGTTAGTGTCTCGTTGCATTGAAAAATGGCGGATACTAGTGGACATCGATAACCTCGTACATTGAAACCACAATATTTATGTTTTAAAGCACGGAATCCGAACTAAACTGAAGACAGATTGACTTTAGAACTTTGCAAAGACATGTACTTGAGCAGAAAATCTATATATTTCGACAACAGTAAATACTTTCACTTCACGAAACTTACAATAATATTTGACATTACACTTTGTGGCTCAGTGCCCATATTACGAGCACAGATTTGGCAGTGGTAAAGTAGGACAGTGGATATGGCTGGTCATGAAAGCTTTTGCATGCTTTGCTTTATGGGTGAAGGTTCGAGCCCAACCAGGTCCAAAAACTTTTTTGTGTAGACAAAATCTGTATTCTGCGACACAATAAATCGTACCTAACTTACATCACATAGTAATGATCTGTGCTTCTCTATTATATAACTATAAATACCTAGTTTTCTACTGCTTGAGTTAGTAGATTTATTTTTACTAATGAATTAGTAATATTTTTCTACGGACTCCGGCTGGAGCAGTTTCAACTGACAATCAGTAAAAAATAACTGATTCCGATTTAGAGTGTAAAAGTGTGGCTACACTGGTCCCCACCTCTCCTTCAGTAAGCAGGCACACTGTAAGAGGTGTGGTTGGCTACACTTCTAAATACCTTTACACCTCAGACCCTGTTCGCGGCCACACAGTTCGAGTCGGTTTGTTTCTGTGTCAATCGTAAGTGAACACTCTTCTAACAAGCATAGACAAATCTTCACTTATTTATGAAATTATGGAAGTACTAACACTGTAGGGTTAAAGTGGAGTAGAGAGATTTGGGCGGCTGTTGACAAGGATGTCTTGAGGGCCGATGAGATTGAAACAAGATGAATATGGAGCAGCACTGGTTGCAAGGGCGGGGAAAAGTGGAAATCGACGATAAAACCCGCCGACCAGCGACATCGCCCGGCACGATTCCCACGTGCGCAAATCCGGGGGCAACCCCGCCGGGAATCGAACCCGGTTCTCTATGGTGGGACTAGACAGACAACGGTTGCCACAAATTGAACGTTACTTTAACATTGTGAAATGAAAACGTCCGCAGGTATAGGCTGTTCACAGTTAATGTAAGTATTTTTGAAATCAACCTTTGAAAAATGACATTGCACCTACCTGCGTACTACATTTTAATGGATGCGCTGACTGAAATGACATTGCACCTGCCTGCATATTACATTTTAATGGATGCGCTGACAGAAATGCAGCCAGTAAAGTTAGTAACGACGACGGGATAGTGGTTTCAAGGTTCGAAGATGAATTCAAAGCGTTAGGCAAACATGTGTGAATACTGAAACAATTTCTTTTGATTTCTGTTATTTAAGAATATTCAAAATTGTAAACTATAAACATTTGTATTAATTTTGTAGGTTTACTTGACCAACGCACGAATGAAGTTTTCAGTCTCAACGCAATGCTAATTTTAAATATGGTGGAATGAGCCACAATGTGCATACAAGTATATCATAATGAGGACTTTCGAAAGTGCTCAGTTTACCGTTAACAGCCTATAATCGTGTTTCCAGCAGTTTCACAGTTGCTACTTGAAAGACGCAACTGAGCCATCACAATGTAAAGTTGCGTATGATTGTCAATCAGCCGAACTACACAGGGGTTATCTGCGGCGGGGCTGAAGGTCAGCTAATGGCGGGGAATTAGTGTGTGCCGGGCCGTGTTGCAGTGCGTGACACACGAGCGGCGGGCGAGCCACGACACTGTGCCGAGAGATACACGCGTCGCCCGCGCGGCATGCTCCGTCCACTGCTAAAACCATTCTGCTAGAAAAGAAACTTATTCTAAACATTACAGTAAGTACTACCTGAACAGTGACATATTAATGCTTCTGATAATTGAACACACTTCACATAATTAGGTGATGGTAACTAGTCATAATAACGTCATGGCAATCTTAATTTTTCTAATCTCTTTGCTTCTCCTTAATTTATTATCAAAATACTCGTTGTTTTCCAGAATGGTGCACAGCATGTCAAATAAAGACCGGTGCTGTTATTGGTCATATATTAGAACCAATACGAACACATCTGATCTGAGTACAGTATTAATGGTGGATACTAAACGTCTGAACTACAACTGGCTGCTGCTAGTGCAGTACAGCAGCATAATTTCATCTGATATGCTATGGTGTAAGTCTCTAATATATGCCAATAGTAATTTTCAGACCGAAAAAAAATCCTTCATGTGCAACAGGTGAAATGAAAAATTAATATGAACACTACGCGATTAGAACAGTTTTCAAATGAGAGAAATTAAGCACGTAGTTATAAAGTTATCAGTTAACTCTCTATCAGCTACAGAAAAGTACACTCGTATTTTCACAAGTGTAAAGTTTCTGGGCACGGATCTTGGTTCAGATAGGACAAGTGAGCTAGTGCAAACTGGATTTTTCACCACGTCTACGCCAAGACAAGGGTAGTTTTTGATGCTCTCTTAATGTCCCCGTTTGCTAACGTCCGAGGCGTAGTTGAATACCGGTATAACATATGAGCTGTTCCAGTTACGCCATAGGAAAGCCAGAGTAACTAAATTTTCTTTACATGTTTAATGGCATGGTTAATGTTATGATGTAAATTCGACAAAACACTTGGTTCCCTAAAAATATATGCGGGTTTCATCACGTGTGTCGTTTTATTTCGCTCATAAAACACCCTGCAATACTCTTAATAACGAACTTTCGGAATTTGGATCGCCCAATTCCGAGTGGCAGAATGGAACAGGATAAATAAGTTCTGATTGTGGCAGCGGCCATTCAACAAATGCCCTGTGCTCAATAATGTAAAGTACGCACAATGATTCATGTTATATCGTGAAACACTGAAGTGCCTATATGGAACTGACACACACGCACCGGATTGTAGTTGTTCTGGTTTCTTTATTTACTGCGACTACAATATTTTTCTTCCAAAGCAAAGGAGTTGCTACCTCCTTTACTGACCGTTTTTAAGTCGTTGGCAGTCACCAATGTAGGTGTTAGCCGTTTTCCAATTAATGTGATTTAACTTACGTAGCAGGATTTATAAGCTATATTAAATCTTAGTAAACTTCTCACTAAAATGTACTATTATTTATGGCACGTAATACTTTAATAAGAGACAAACAATACAATCAGAACATATTCTTGGGTAAACAGTTTTCAAGGACAAAGGAGTTTTACACTAGTTTAAAGCGAGCTGCACTCTTAGAGTAGGATGTCTCGAAGTATCAACAATAATTTAGTCTTGATTAACAGCGTAAGCTGCCCTAGGAAGATACAAAAGTGTGAGTCTTAATAATAAACAAATTGTTAAACAGGTCTGTCTACTAAACGGTATCTTTGGAAAAGACCCTTGCCTTGGGCGTATTTTGTTCCATGCGAAATATTGTCCCGTTGCAAAATGCATGCTTGGTTGAACTTTGGCTGAAAACAAAACCGGAGACTGCACAGCACACTTGACACAACCTAATAGCCGCAGCGCTGCAGACGTCATATGGCGTCAATTAAGTTTATCATAGATGCAGAGTTTACCTTAATCCTATGACGTACCGTACTCATTACTTGAAGACATTTGCGACCTTGTATCCAATAGTGTTAATTATATTGTACGTATAATATTATATTAATACATTTTTATCATATTAATAAAATTATATTACATTAATCATATTATATTATGATATTAATAATATTATTTTTATAATATTAAATATGTTATATTATGTATATTATAATATAATATTAACAATATTATGTTGTACGTAACGCAATATTATGTCAGAAGCACTCAAATTGTAAATAACTCTAATGTACGTACATACAACGTTGGACTATGTGTTACGTTACATAGGAATGAATCTTTGATTATGACCCTGTAAACTAGGCATTATACAGGCTGAGAGCTGCAATAAACAACGGTTTTGAATAAGTAGGCATTAGGGAGTATTGTAGGACAAAAAGAGTTGGTACTATGAGCGCCAGGTTGATCGTTGGGTTTCGAGCGAGCTGAGTGCTTTATTTCTTCCCCATAATAATACTAATATCCTCAGTTAGAATGAATGTTGAACTTGAAACTGATGTTTACCCTAATTGCATACTAATTGTTTGTGCCCTTGCTCGAATTCTTGGAATGATTCTGTCCCCTCAGCAGACGCCACCTGTCAAGTAATGTAGCAATCACTATAATTTGAAATACAGAATCCAAGATAAATGACATTCATTCTGTAGTGGATAGAGGCGACTAATTTTAGCTGATCGTGAATGTCTGTTCATCTTTTAAACTTATTTTGAGTAATTTAGTGATAACATTAGCAATAAAGTTTGATTATCCATGCAGTAAATTACATGTACTAAACACGTATCCTTGGTACGCGCGAATTAAGGGTGCTTTCGAAAATGTTTAAGAAACGTAATACAAGATTTGGTACATTCCCACCACTAATTCACGCAGGATGTGACGTTAACGCACCAAAAATTATGCTCGAGACATAGTGCAGTCGATGTTCAAAACTAATGAGAAATTGAAAGATGGTGGTGGTACAGTGACGGTCCTGTTCCCAGGGAACGAACGACCTTCTTGCGTATATTGTGCATTGTATAGGTAACTGAATTCGGCTCTATGGTACCTCTAGATACCATCAGCTTGGGCGTCTCACCACACAACTTGGTAAATATATTCAAAACTTTTGCGACCACTAGCAGCTCCAGCCGCAAAAAGTATTGCGCTTGTGTGTGTTTTGCAAAAGCATTTTTCAAAACTGTTATTTGCTGTTGCTACACAAAATAAATACACTAGTGTTTAAGAAGACTTACAATAACAATTATTTACCTTGGACGAAATATTAATAAAATCTAAATTTTGGAACACATTCTGTAGTACCGCGTGAGTGAGTGAAGAGATTTGGGCGGCTCTTAACAGCGAGGTCTTGAGAGCCGATGAGAACGATTGAATTGACTATGGAGCAGTGCCGGAATGAGAGGGCGGTGGAAACGGGAGATCCCCGAGGAAACCCGCCGACCAACGGCATCGTCCGGCACGGTTCCCACATGCGAAAACCCGGAGTGAGCCGGCCGGGGTGGGAGGTGAGCAGGCTAGCCGCTCAACTACCGGGGCCCCTGTAGTACCTCGTGTTTCTGTGTGTAGTACCTCGTGTTTATTTGATCACGCCTCACCCTGGGTACACTCCCCACACGGCAGAAATTTTTTTTATCGTGCACATCAGAAAAAATACTTTGGGATCAGCAGTTTCAAACTGCTGTATCCAAAACATAGTAAAATGGATGCATACTTAAATAGGATTGGCAAATACACTGAATATTTTTACAGACTTTCCAAGCAGTACAATTACGGGTTATCCACATGAAGTTCTCTACTTAAGTTCTGATCGAGAGAATTATCGCTATTTAATGTCTTCAGTGCAGAGGTGACTACATTAGATGCGCCTACCATTTCAGCCCTTAACATTTCTTCAGTTCTGTGCCTCACTCAAAAAAACCTCGTACTAGGCGCAGCCTTTCAGACGTGAGAGACTGAGGACGATGTATCGGCGTGCAGGCGTCACTACGCGCCTCCCCCCTCGACAAGACGTCGTAGTCATCGACGATGACGCTGCTCCGGCGGTAATGTGACGTGCCCTCCTCCACTAGTCTCGCTCGACCCGGAGAGCAGTCCCGGGGGAAAACGCTCCAGCTGAAATGGGTTCCCTCCCCTTACAGCTCCGAACCCCTCGTACATCAGTGCCATGCTTGCTGGCTTTGAACCACACGAATCTTAGCAGAAAACATGCTCTTGCCAGCTTCTTTCTCCTTTAATAGGATTCCATTTAATGTCGTGGCTAAGGCCTTACAGTCGGACGAAGTTCCTGGTTGCAATCCCGACTTAGTCATGGAATTTCGTACTTTCGTTTTTTCAAATATGAGCAGGCTCTCTGATTAAAACTCAAGTATAAATTCTGTGACGTAGAGAAACCCAATAAAATATGCGAGAAGTAACATCATATAATATCACCTACAATTAAAAGCGTTTCAACACGTTATAATACTACATTGATATAGCACTTCATTAATTTATTTGTATTGGTCCTTTTATTGTTCCCGAATGTTATGCCAAAAGGCAAACTAATGGCGGCTTACGAAGTGTTCCACCTTAAATATATGACCAAAAACGGAACACACATCAATGGCACAGAATACTCAAGATTACAGAAATTAAAACCTCCACTTATACCGCGAACTCCAGCAAAATGGCGCCACCGCCATCAACACGTCTGAACGCCGTTCGCCAATCAACGCCTAGCAGCTAACCTTTCCATCAGCAGGCCAGCCAATAGGGAATCTTCCGCAGCACGCAGCAGCCAAACCGCGTGCAGCCAATCAGTGAATGGATACGCCTTGATCTAACGTACTGCCACTCCATTTCTCTTCTTTATACGTACTTGCTCGTACTATGCCCATTGTTGCGATTATTATACAGTAAGTGAAGCTGGTGTTATAATAGTAACACCACGATTTACTTTGGCCATTACACTTACTGGGTAATATATATACGCTAACATATTATTTATACACATAACCGATTATAAACTATAAATCATATACATAAGCCTCTATTACGTCACGTCAAAATAATTAATACAAAACAAGTTTGATTTTTTTAATATCTCGGATGAGTGTAATAACCAACGGAATCTATCGACAAATGTAAAAATGCGGTGGTTCGAAATATTGATAGCCTACTTTGATCGCAAACGGAAAAATGATCTTGTCAGTATTGTCGGTTCACGCCCTCCGCCACTAATGTCATGTGAGATCCCAGTGTCGTAGTGTATGTGGTTTGGAGTTTATTATGTGCCATGAAATTGCCATCGCCTTTGGCCTTTCATTGATCAACCCCATTTTGGTTCTCTGCGCATGTCTTCAACACTGTTTTACACTCTCACAATCAAACGTTTCAAAGAGTGACGTATTTGTTTTTTTACTTAATGTTTTCCTACAGAATTCATTTCTAATTGTATACATATATATTCTAAACGCATTGAAATTTCCAAGTACATGCAGGCTATCGTATAAAAATAAGCCCAATTCAAGTGGTTTTAACAGTCACTTTAGCATAAAATCTTTTAGTGTTGGTATCAACATAAAATGGTTACTGCGCAGAACATAATAAAATGTAGTGATGCACCCCGTTCTCGACGTTAGTCGTCAAGGGGTTGATGAATTTAGTTAGGTGATTTGTCCATTTGAAATTGTCAATGTGTCGGATATCTGCAAGGAAAGTATGTGGCCGAAGTTACAGCACGGACAGTATGCGCTTTGTGGTGTCACTAAGTAGTTTCTGGGCACAGTGACTCTTGATTTTGTGGTAATCGTTTTTCGCCCTACAACGCTAGTTGTTCGCAAACAGGGAGCAGCAATTGGCAATCATAGTAAGTGTTCGTCAGCAGCATACTGGCCCGTGGTCCGGAGTGGGAGCCTGCAACTAGCGATGATATCGTTGGCGAATTGTGTCCAAGCCCGAGCGCGCCCTCTCGAGTGTAGCGATGTGGAGAATGTTTACTGCAGTGAAAGGGTACAGAGGCGGGTGGGGGAAAGAGGGGGTGAATTAAGACTCGGTTCGGACTTTGTTGTGTTTTCTGTCGGATTCTCGGATCGGGAATCCGTGCTCCCTGCTGCTCGACTCGGTTCCGCGATTCCACGCGCAGCGCCCGAACAGAAACCCCGAAAGCGTGGTTTTAGTATGTTTGTTGAACTCGCGTTGGTCGCAGCTGACCGCCGAAAATCATAATTTTACTCGCCTCTACTCAGTCTGTCTTTCATTGCTTCCTTTTTATACGCCATGCAAACATTTCGAAATTTCTGTTCCAGAAAATATGGCGTTGCGATGCATTCCTTTGCTAAATCTGAAACAAACCTATTTTATAGCTTGACAAAATTCTTACTAAAATCAACAATATAAGGTTCTCTCGATATTCATATGAAACCAATACTTCTGTTTAACTTCATTCAACGGCCACAGATATAATATATTTCGGTTTTTCCAAACTTGGGTGACAAGCCTCACTTTTGTGCGTTATAAACATAGAAGTATTCACGATAAAAACTACATGATTCACCTGCATCTGTCACTACAGGAATACTAGTTCTGTTTGTCTCTTTATCCAAATACTTACAACCAATACTGATTTGTGCGAACCACACAGGGCAAAATTACTGTACCATGCAACGATTTTATAGGTTTACTGTCAACATATCGGGATGCATGTTTAGTGCATACTAATTAAAGTATCCTTAAATTTCCTTACCCATTTAATGGAATTTAAATTCCACCATGTTCATTTATGAATACTAGTGTCGTCAGAATTTCTGACAGATAGATAAAACATAACAGTTGTGTGCAGACACCAGGTACTGTCAGGGACGGACTGGCCCACCAGGATACCAGCAGGTTTACTAGTGTGCCTTTCCCTTCAGAGTAATTTGGCAACCTCCCTTTTGGCAGAAATATTCTTGCAACGTTTTACAGCTGAAATATTTGAAGATATATTCATTTTCCTTTTATGCTTGGTCTGTAATATGTGTTTTTGCAAATGCATTTACCATTTAATTGAATAGGCCCTAACGAAATTCATCAATCAATCAATCTGGTAGGGGCCGAGGTGGTATAGTGGTTACACTTATCGCCTCCGACCTAGAGTCAATCGGGTTCAATTCCCGTGGTGGGGGGGGGGTCGCTCTCGGATTTTCGCAAGTGAGAATCGTGACCGACGATACCGCTGGTCAGCGGGTTTTCTCTGGGATCTCCCGTTTCCCCCGTCCTTTCATTGCGGCGCTGCTCCATACTCACCACGCTTCACCCTCATAGGCTCTCGAGACCCCGATGTTAAGAGCCGCCCAAAAGGCTTCACTCACTCAATTTGGTGCCCTTGAAGGGGAATGGACAGGTGGTAGTAGCGCCCTCCGTATCGCAGTAATAGCGCCCCTCACTTGGTTGGCGAGCCACTCTTCCTTCCACCGCCTCACAGTTCACCCCTGGGTTCATAAGCTGTGGCTTTCGCGGCAACCACTTCAGCGTGTGTACTAATTAGGCTGTATGCGATTCGCTCACTTATTCCTACATTTTCATCTCTAGTTTGCAGTCATTCTGGGCGAGTCAGGAAACAAGTCGTCCAACCATACAAGTAACAAAGCACTTCAGGTGTATATTCTAAATGTATCCTAACATCGCTTGAATAGGCAAAATCCAAGGTGCCTACTCATAAATGATACAACAGCCCGTTTTTCTTTCCTTAGATTTGATGCCATGTGTTAATCAGTGCCTACTTTTTCTGACCCACGTTCACACGTTGACTACATCGTACGGGATAGCTAAAAAGCCATGTTGATGTTTGCAGTTTCAGCTAATTCCCTTCGTTCATCCAAAGACATTATTTATGTAACAACTTTTAAGTATTTCGGAATATTCCACTGTAAATTCTCAGGTTTTTAGTGCACAGCATTCATAACTAACTTGAAAGTAAATCCCTGTGTTGTGTTAGGGGCTGTGGTAGCAATAAGAATAACTACAACCTTAGTTATCAACATTCTTTTAAATATGATTTTTCTAATTTCACAGGATTTTCCAAGATATACCTAAAAAATCACTTTCTTACTTGACGAAACTTCGGTCGAGTGCACATAATTATACGATCTTGTAGAGTAATTCTGATGTGTTTTATTATTTACGACTGCCGAGAACAATTTACGAGTTGATATATCCGTACGCATTTAATTCGTTTGGAGCAAATTATGCTATGAAATAGCTCGATAATACTCTAGAACATTCCTCTTGAACTTACAACATATTAAACATGCTCATGACGCTTGGTTGAATCTTTCCTCTTGTATTAGCCATCATAAACAGTGAGTATTCGAGTTGCCACGAATAACTTCAACCTGGGTACTTAAAACTGGATTTTGCATTGAATGCCTGAATGCGATTTCAATAAATACACTGCCATCAGTTAGCTATTGTTGTATTTGTATTCTAGTAAAATTACATTCATATCGTTGCAAACGCTTTTCACGGTAAAATGAACACTATCGGAAGCTCTGCTAAGTTTTGTTTTCATCCCGTTGGCTATGTTTCTTTCTGCACGTAAAACTAAACATTGCTATGTTATTTTTCTGCTGGTGTTTGATCAGCTGGTATACCACATAATCCTTAAATAAATAGCAAAGAGTACTGAATGTTGAAATAAGCATTATAAACAAATACACACGTATTCATTAATTTAAGTAAATAATTTTAGTATTTTTATATTCACGATTCTTTTCATGTTTAGATTTAAATTAAATGTCTTTAACTGTGGTCAGCACTTTCGTGGTCATAAGAATTTGTGTTTTTATGTTTTCAACTGAATAGCAAAATAGTTAAATGTGATTCTTTCTACCATTACAAAAACAAAGCCAAATATTTCGAACCATCCTCTTTAAAATGTTTGAAAAGATTAACTACTCGCCCGTGTTACACTTTTAGAAAATACAATGTATTTATTTATCCATATGCAAGTTGTCTCTTAAAATATCGTTAAACCACTTAAAAAGAAAGAGTATAATTTTAAAAATGGTTTGATAGTTTACATACATTAAAATGTAATGCATTATTATTTTTCTTTTCACTAGAATATTAGACCAATCTCACTCGGCATGCATTGCGATTTACAACATAGCATACTAACAGACAGATTGGGGAGATTTGGATGGCTCTTAACACCCAGGGTATGAAAGCCGATGAGGATGAAATGAGTTGAATATGGAGCAGCGCCGGAATGCAATGGTGGGTGAAACGGGAGACCTCCGAGGAAACCCGCTGACCAGCAACATCGTCCAGCACGATTCTCAACATATAAAATTCTGGTAGCGACACCCCCCCCCCCCGGAAATCGAACCTGGTTCGCCTAGGTGGGAGGTGAGTAGTTTAACCACTACATTGCGGACTGGAAAAGGAAATATTTGCGTAACCAAAAATTCTGGAACCCTGCCTGAAACTGAATCTTGAAACTCCGCTCCACCACTCTGGCTCCATGACCGCTGTACCAATAGTTGGACTTATTCTCAGAGAACCACAGAAAACTACTGCGTGACTCTGGCCTCTATACTAGCGCGGACCCTTTGACGTATCGAAATTTCTACTGAAATAATGTACGTTTGTTGCATAAACACCTCACAAATCAATATTGAAATACAAAAACACTCAGAAGAAAATAGCGGATGCTGCTATTATACATCAAACCACAAAAATAATATTCAAGAAACCCAGTGGCTTAACCGAATATATAAAAATATTTAAAGCATACTCCACGGTATCACTCGATGTAACTTTCATGAAAATTCGTCCAGCCACGCAATTTTTAAAGCACATAGCACTATAACTTCTGTTTAGGCCAATTGCTTATGAAAATAATAACTTTTCGCTCATAAAATACAAATGCCTACACTTATATGGACGTAACTTCAATATAATATTAAAAACGCAATACCTAGCTCGCGACTGTAATGTATGCACCAGGAAAATTTTATTTTGAAGTATCCTATTTAAATAAAATAGCATGTGATTAACAGAATTTAGGTTATACCCGTGAATGTTACTAAAAATAATTCTCACGTAATTTACTATGATTAAACGCATGTTGTCATCCGTATGAGTGAGTGAATACTCAGTATTATCTCAGAGGGTTCTGTTCCTATATTTTCCAACGGATAAAAAGCGTTCTAAACAGCGTGGTGCTTTTATAATAAAGGGGAATGTGAGAATAACGTTTCCCTCTTATGCGACTCTCGGAGTAAACAAAAATAATGACCTCGGAAAATAATACCAGAGTAAACGGCATTTATTCCTACAAAGTTATAGACTTACAAACCTCAAATATATGCTTAAAAGATACGTTATTTACTGAAATTATAACGTGTAGATATTTACAATATGCACTAAAATACTTAATCCCTAGTTGCATAGTTATGAAAATAAGTCGAGTGGACTTCTGAACATCTGATTAAAGCCTACGCCAACATGACAGTATTTATATCGAGATACGGCGGAAGGATACGCAATGGGCCGAAAGCAGGACTTTCAAATGTGCTCACCTTACCTTGAACAGGCTACATAAAAACCAACTTAAAAACAAACCCCATAATTTATGTTGTAATTATTAATCAGTTTTGGAGATTACTGTATGGGACCGCCAAAAGGGGGGCGGGGAGAGAGAGAGAGAGAGAGAGAGAGAGAGAGAGAGAGAGAGAGAGAGAGAGAGAGAGGAAGAGGCGGAGAATTGTTGGAACATCCGCTGGATTTATCAGCGTCATCACACAGGATCACGCAAGTATTTTTTTTTTCCGGCCTTAATTGAGAACGGTTTATTTCTGCCCGCCATCGGTCCATGACGAAACAAAAATAAAAGTTCCATTATATCGCGAAGGCAAAAGGGCCGTGAAAAACTGCGCAAATATAGTCAAGGGGGATGAAAGTTCGCGAGCCGATGGGATACAGGTCTAAATCCTCCACCCCCTTCAGTCCTTTTACCATCACCCTTACTGGCTCTTCGAAAACCCCTTCCTGTGTCAACAGCTCAGTGTTTGCCGAAGAGGGGGACGTAAAGGTCACTCGGACAGTGTAAGCCCATTACCTGAAGCCTTCTGAAGCCTTCAGTTTGTGTGTCGGGCTTCGCAGAAGCGCTGTCGTAATGTTTCCATCTTCGTCGCTCGCTTCCCTCCATCGCTTCTCTTAAACGCTGTTAGCCGAGGGTGGCAGGTAATTACGAGAGCCTTTGGTTACTGCCTTGAAAAAATAAAACACGACATATGAATTAAAACCTCAGACTGACACCATACTGTCACGATGCAGTTTGTCACCGACTAGCTACCTAATTATAAAACGTATTATACAGTAATAAAATATTAAATTCTCTTTACATATTGAACCATGCATTCCATGCTTATTGTTTTGTCTATTAGTTGACAAGTTTTCTTGCCTTATTGGAAGAGATAGATTATGTACGATCGTTCCGTCTAACCCGTCTAACAATTGTGGAACCACTGTGCAATATATATAGTAAATATATAGCACAACCGAGCAAATAAAGCTTGGATTTTCTGTCCAAGGATCTATTAGCCTGATTACCACCAGTTTTTACAACCATGTGCTGTGAACCACGCCAAGTATTTCATGACATTTAAACAGATTTACTTGTCTAGTTCCAACATAGTAACAAATATTTCTGAATTTGGGAGCAATTACTACAGCTGTGAAATCAGTGCACCTTGTGTACCAAACGATGTTAAAGACAGTGCTTACTGGATGGGTGCAATTCGTTTTGAGGTCGAAAGATTTGTATTTTCCCATTTTGTAAGATGACGTAATTCGAATAAATAAAGGTACTTGACGTTCACGGTAAAATGAGCACTTTTAAAAACCCTGCTTAGCATCTACTTGTATACACATTGTGTGTTCTTCCTCCTTATGTAAAATGAATATTGCCGTAGGCCCCATGACTATTCATGCGTTGATCAAGTGAAACTGTGAAATTATTATAAAATAAATTGTTGTACAAATCTGCTCATTTTTACACTTCGATGCATTCAAAAATACATAAAGCTAGAGAAATAATCTAAGTTATCACAAATGGTTACTTAACACTTTTTGTTCCACCACGCATATATATGGAATTACCCCCACCCCCCCCCCTCCATTGTTACCAACTTTATTGGACACATGTCACTCATTGCACCTGTTAAAATATAAGGAGGTAGGGGCAGTGATTTTTTTCTAAGGTTGATTTCAAAAGTGCTCTCTTTATTGTGAACAGCCTTTTGCAACATCTGTGCAAGGAACTGTGTAACAGGCAGCCTGTACAAAATATGGTACATATAAGAATAGTGTTGGCAGAGCTCATGCACGCTAACAAACATAAGTGAAGCTATTTTATAAGCGTTATCATTTTTTTAAATATTTTTATATCCCTGTAGTTATTTTAATAATATCTCGGGGCAGTAAGCGACGTTTACAATTTTGGAGCGGTGCTCTTTATCCTACAATTTTGGAAGAAATTAATTTTTGTCGACGCTTATCAACAATGTTTCTATAGCCGGTGAGGGTGAAATGAAGTGAACATGGTGCAGGGGTGGAATGCAATAATGGTTTGGGGTGGGGAAGGGCGTGTGTGGGAGCGGGGGGGGGGGGGGGGCGGGGGCTGACCAACGGCACCTTCCGTCACGTTTCCATGTTGAAGGAAATTCTACTCGAAAAAGCAAGAAATAGACTTTGAACTTTTAATGTATGTACGTTACTTAATATTTATAATATTAAAAGTAGATAGAGAATTTTTCTACCTATTTGAATTACCGTTACTGTATATTTCATTTCAGCCTAGAGGGTAACATTGGAAGTATAAGTTCCCTTCATTTAGTCAGATAGGGCGCCACATTCCACGGAGACTTACTGCGGGATTTAATCAACATTTAACAGAGTAGAGCCAATAAATGTCAATATTTAACAACTCTGCAGTATATAAAAAATGTGAATGGTTCAAACACCCTGGAGATACGGAGAAACCTCTGAATATTCTGAAATAAATCAATAATTCGGAAGTCAACTTATTACTCAGGATAGTTATGCACTGACGTAAAAAATAAAGAAGAAGTTAACATTAGCGGACGCCATATACTGAATTTAAGACGAATACACTAATTGTAAGCCTGACGTTTATGCGTTAAACAAATAATTGCTGTTACTCCATGAGTTCTTAAAAGTGACTTTTGATACTCGTTTACCTTTTCAGTTACGGATAATAATATCGCTTTAAGCTTCGCAACAATCTTCTTTTGTTCGAAACTGTAATATTTTTGGTATATCACTCTGTCATACATCTATATAAAAAAATAGTGACAGCAGGTGCTTATGAGACTACGGAAGTAGACGAATGATACCTCCCACATGTAAGAACTTCCCTCGCTGGAATCTGTTTCCTGAAGTGTGCAGTGTATATCATTAAAGAAACTGTTGTGAAAAGTCTTAAATATAGGTAACTGTGACTGAAAGGGTTTTAACACAGCTAAAATGTTTTACATAAAATTAAAATTTCTTTATTTAGTTGGAAGGAGTTAAAAACGATAGACCTACAGCAATGTAAAAAGATTTGTCGTTTAGAAGAAATGGGAGCCGGCACAAAACACCATCATAATACTATAACACCACTACCATGAAATTGACAAGGAATAAGTTGTTGAAAAATAATTCATGCATGACAACCTAACACCAAATGGCTAAATTCCACCAAACTGAAACATCAAGCTGATCTAGATCTTACCTCCACAGCATAGCTTAGCAAGCATTAGCAAAATGCCTCTCCAGTAATATATGTTTGGTCGTACTAAGCGAAGGGTGTCCCGTTGAGAGGACTCAAAAACGTTAGGATGCACACGTTCCTCAGCAAAACGATTCATAGCAAACCTTCGAAGTGAGTAGCATCGGAAAATATAAATAAAATACTATATAGCTCCTTGTGAAATCTCACTACTTAATATACTACTATCGCCCAAATTGTATATCATCAAAAAATGAAACACTATAGCATAGAACCTTTGAGCCATGCACATAACTAGTAAGGCATGAAAATATTTATAGATATATAAAATTACTTCCAATAAGAACACAAATTATGAGCTGTTATTACTCAGTTTCGAAATATACACACTGTTTATGGGCAAAGTTTGGAGAAGTATATGGCAATGTTTTTGCGAGTATATTTCTGCCACATTCTCACAGAAAAAAATTAACGTAAGTTCTTTTTATATCTTTCTCTTCCTCAGACATGCATTTTCGCAAAAATATGCCCATAGTTTTAGGCTGTGCTCTTTAACCTAGTTACGTTCAGTCCTATCTCGACTAGCTTCACCGGAGTGAACTCAATCGCTTTTTTTTTTCTGGCACACACCGTTCTGAAAAATTTCATTGCATTTCTTCATCGCAACAATTGAATCATTCAACGACACATTAACTATCGCCCTTTGGTAGTTTAAGATATGTTTAAATGGAGTCGAATATGTCTATGCCTATACATCAGCTTAATTTCAATAACAGAAACAAATATACCGACCTGAATAAAGCACTTTATGCCTTAAATCTGATCTTAAAAATGTTACTTTGTACCTCGTTAACTGATATCTATTTCTCTGGTTTTTGTAATATTAAACTTAATGAAAAGAACAAACTATGCAAGAAAGAAAACTTTAGAAAACTTTCTCGGTGTTGTCAGTGTGGTAAGTGACATTTTCTAACCAGTTTTTTAAAACTTATTTTCATAAACAGTCTTATGGATGGAAAAAAATACCTGGCAACACCTATTGTATGCGATATTGAAAGCGAGTAGAATATTAACAAAACCAGGTTGCAAATATATTTTGAAAGGAAAAATACATGGTATTCAATACGTAAAAGAAAAAGGGCGGAGAGAGAGAGAGAGAGAGAGAGAGAGAGAGAGAGAGAGAAGGAATCGAAGCGTCATTTGTTTAAAAAAAAAAAAAAAAAAAAAAAAATAGATATTGCAGATTTGAGGGCAGCGTTTTTCCAGACAATGGACGGGTTCTCGTCGTGGAGTTGGGCGCGACAATGAGGAGAGGTTCCGGAATGCTCCAGCAGAATGCGTACTCTCCGGACGAGCTCACCCCTTGATTAAAACTGCCTCCCGGAGCATCTTCTGCCTTTGCCTCCGTCGGGCGCTCTCTCTCGCAGAGCCAACAGTACTTTCACCTGTACAAAAGCGACATGATGTATCGTTGAGGAGGCCGAGGGGAGGGTTTGGCAGCTGGGGTAAGGGATGCGGAGCTCTTCAATTTTCCAGCCGTGCAGTCGATACCGCTGGGAGGTGCTTGCACAAGGGCTCTCTACGGAGGCGTAGCTCAGGGTCGCCTCGCCGGGGTCGACGCTCAAGCACCCTCCACACAGGTGTCTCGGCCGCTCCTTTTGTAGGCGGCCCCGCCCTCAACTACCCCTCCCTACTTGCCTCCACAGCAACAAAGATACGCATACGTGTTTCAGTTCATTCCACATGATACGCTTTAATAAAGGCTGTTCACACTAAACTGAGCGTTTTTGAAAGCGTTGCTTAAGATATACTCGTATGCCCATTGTGTATTCTTTCACCATATGGTTCTATTACCCTTTCCTGCACATATGTCTTTAAGGGAATAGACTACGGACGTAACTACAAGTTACCTAAGAGCTCTTCTCAACTGGACTTATGGTCCTGAATCACAACATACTTAACAATGGCTTTATTACCATAGGATTACTCTTTGTATAAATAACTCTCCACTGATTATATAAAAAGTTATTTTATTTAGGGACTCTATTAAAACAAATAGTTATCAACCCTCGAAAGTAAATTCTCTTCAAATAAAGCTGCTACTGAAGCAATCTAACAAAACCCCTTGATAGCCACAGATATCCCAATTGGACTCACCACTGGAATATTACCTATTTTGGCATGACGTTCAAGCCCGCACGGGGAGAAGGTCTCTCAGGATCTCCTCGTGGTGGATCTTCTCCTCTCGCGTTGTCGTCTCTCATCGCCGGAGCTCGAAGTCGGTCAGCGGCGGCAGCACCCTGCGCCGTCAGTAACCCGGAGTGCGGCGAAGGATAAAGATGGCCGACACTCTGGCGACCTCTTTATATAGTATGGCCGCACCCCCAATTCCCTTCCTCTCGTCGGTGAATGAGCTAACATTGACATGGACTGATCACTTTGCGTCGGTCAAGTTAAACAGTACAATTATTAAAATAGTGATGATTGAGAAGCCTCCTGATTCTCACAGTTATGTACATTAAAAAACAGAAAGCTAAATATACAATTTCAGTTCTCACAAACGTTTACGTATCACATTTTATTTAATGTTAAAACACACGACTACTTTCACCTTCTTTGATACCAACTTTACTGAATGCACGCCATTCAGTGTGCCCGTTACAATAGACGCAGGTAGGGGCAGTAACATTTTTTAAAGGTTGATCTCAAAAGTGCTCACTTTACCGTGAACAGCCTATATAATATCAGTCGCATCCTCAGAACTAATATTGTTACATGTGTGTAGGCCCTGTCAGCTTCGTGGGAGATAAAAATCTAAATTTTCTGCCAAAAAGAATTGATTGAGCTTTTTCCTTTACCAACTATTCCAATGCATTCAATTACAATTATCTTTGAAAATAACCAACTATACGCTATTCGCGGTAAAGTGAGCACTTTTGAAAGGCCTTGCTTTTGGAAAAATAGACAACAAATATAATTTATTTTAGCCATAGACGTTAACTTCCGAGAGCGGTGAAGTATACACACAGTGTTTATTACTCGCACGGAAATATTTACTTTAAAAACGTGGTTAAAGGATAAAAATGGTTGAAAGGGAAAAGTAACTAGGTCCTCAAAAGTGCTCAACTTACCGTAAATAGCGTATAAATAGTTGGCTTTGCTAATATATGCAATGTAGTCTAACTCTCTATGAGTATAAAACAATTAAATAATTTGTTGTTGAAACCAAATTATTTTGTTGACTTTATTGAGTTCCCCCAAACAAAAATTTGGTCGCTGCAACTAAAGATTTGTTTGGTTCTATGTACATTAAACTATTTAGTTTAATATAAAGGAAATTTGAAGCCCGGCCGCTATTCGAACTTGGATGAGCTGCGCCCGAGCGCTTCGCCTTAGGAAACTCACGTAGAGTGAGTGCAGAGACTAGCGGAATATTCTCAAAGACATACAGTTAAAACACTGGAAAACGTGCGCAGCTAAATATTTCAAGTTTCACAGCTTTAATTTTTATTTTCCTGTTGAACTTGTTTTATTAGGATGCTTATAACATTATTACGCATCAATGAATGCACAAGCAAAGACTGCTATTATCTCAATTGCCACAGAAAAAAAAAAAAAAAAAAATCTTTCGAGCAGTATTTTAGAACGAAGGCAATCAAATGAGGGGCCAAACACATGTGTACAGTTGACTCAAAACAAATATTTTGTTAACAGCTTAATTTTTTTTGGCCCAACACATACGTTTCGTTAATTTAAATGTGTATTTTCTTGGATCAGCAGAATTATTTTGTTTCTTTTAGAGTTTTGTTTACTGTACAAAATATTTTGTAGAGGCAACTAAATATATTTTTGACGCTATACAAACAAATATTTTGTTGGCTTTTCTCTCAGCGTATGCTATTGCTAACATAACAGTACCTTGTTTTTGGTGAAATTTAATTTTTACTTATATTTTTTCTATGATTATATATAGTCTCATTTATATATAATATTAATAAGAGTGAGAGAGTATATTTTTGGCGATGCCTGGTAAGAAATAGTTCTTATACAAAATGATATTACACTACATGCGTACAAATACGGTGTGTCGTCCCTTTGATGTAAATTTGTTTACTTGGTTAAACTCAGTTGGCATGAGGCGAACGATATCCTTTAAGCAGAACTTTAGCAGAGCTTCAGAAATGTTGGAAATAACCGCGAATGATCTGCATATGTTCCACTTGTGTCCAGCAAGTGGAACATATTTTAAGGAAATTAAAACCAATGAACAAAGTGATGTGCTCTCATCGTGCTTGCGTGTACCACCTGTGAAAGTGTAAGTGTTGACACTAACATTTTATAGGAAATCTGTAGCGAACTTCAATTCAGGTTCCTCGAGTAATTTAGTATATATTTGACCTGTATGCTGGGAGATGCAGCGATTTGCAAAAGTCACATTTTAAACACGCTGTGACATGGTTCAAGCGACAGTTGGGCGAGTCACGTAAGGACGTCATGTGTGAGATGAAGGAATGCTCAAGTTCGCCATCCGCCATAGCCTTGCAGTTTACACTTGGACCACAACACGAGTCAAATGTTGAAAAGCGCTTGCGGATCTGAGTACCTGTCCAAATGTTATGGCCAGCAGTTGAAATTACAAACAATTTTATTTCAAATATTGCTAATGTGATGATCTGGCGAAAACACATATTCGTGCAGCGTATACTTCTGTAGTGTTGAAATTTTCTCGTTTCCATCTATGTTGCCATGTTAGCGTGGAGTTGCTGCTCTCAGCCGACCGCTGCGAGACTTATCAATAACGGCGCCTGGCGACTGATTTTGAAAGGCTATTCGCGGCAAAGTAAGCACTTTTGAAATCAACCTTTGAAAAAAATCACTGGCCATAACTAAAGGCTGTTCACGATAAAGTGAGCACTTTTGAAATAAACCTCAGAAAAAAGTCACTGCCCATACCTGTATATATTTTAACGTGCGCCCTGAGTGGCTTGCGCCCGGTAAAGTAGGTAACGATGCAGTGAAAGTAGTTCCAAACCTTAAGGTCGAATAAAAAGGGTTAGGTAACCATTTGTGATAACTTAAATAATTTTTTACTCTTCCCGTTCTTTTTAACGCCACAGTGTGTAAAAATGAGAAAATTTATAAAATATTTACTTTTCTAATAACTTCGCAGTTTCACTTGACCGACACATGGATAATGGGATGAGGCCCATGGCAATGTTAATTGTACACAAGGCGTAAGCATACACAACGTGTATGTTAGTAGATATTAAGCAGGGATTTCAAAAGTGCTCATTTTGACCGTGAACAGCCTATGCACGTATAGGGTTAGAGGTAGGTTGGTAATTGGGCTGAACGTCTCGTCGACTGCGACGTCATTAGTGGCGGCGCAAGTGGCACAGGGAAGAGGAATGGGGAAGGAATCGGCCATGGCATTTGTTAGCGGCCCATCCCAGCATTCACTTGGAGTGATTTCGGAAAACTATGGAAAACCGAAATCAGGATGGCTGGATCGGGAATCGAATCCGGGTCCTTCCGAACGCGAGTCCAGTGAGTTACCACTGCGCGCACCTCAGTCCCCGCTGACACGCCGGCTCCCAGTTAAGTTAGCAGAGGTATAATATGTATGTACTGTAAACTTATGGCTGCTTGAGACTATGGTTTTTTTTTGTTTCATATACTCAAGGAAAAGAATTTGCATGTTATGAACATATTAACTTTCCTACAAATTCCTCGGTTTCCACTAGGTTGACGCGTGAATAAAGTGAGATGGCGTACGGAAATGTCACTCTCGTATGTGGGGGAAGGATGGCAAACGAAAGGGAAAACAATTCTAAGCTGGGATTCCAAAACTGTCCAATAAACCGAGACCAGCTTGTAGTTACCGCATTCGTAACACTTGTAATACTGGCCTTTAAATGTTTTGCCTCACTGAGCGAAATATTTTTGTAGAGAGGTCACTCTGCCAAATTATCTTGTAGTTACCACAAAATAATATTTTACTTGCCACAAAATTTATTGGCGACGAGTAAATTACTTGGTTTTGAGAATAAAAATTATTTGGCAAGATGAATACTAACAAAATATTTTGTGGTTGCAACAAATTTTTTTTTTTTTTTCAGTGGCGATCTGTTGCACTTCCACGTGCCAATATTTTGCCAATTAACATCGGTTGGCACACTTTGTCCCCAATTGTTTACACAGTAAACTTGATAACTTTATTGTTATCATCATCCACCGTCATCTATAAACTAAGCTAAAGTGAAAATCCAGCACAAAACCAGACTGTTCTTGTACGTCATTTTTACAGTGAAGAGGTGGTTAAATTAGAAGAGTCAACTCTGATTGATCACTCGTCTGGTAATTAAATGTCATGAAACAAGGAATAACAGCCAGTTTTAAGTATAAATAAAAAATATAAAAAACCCAAAATCAAAGGTACAGTAATTTTACAACTTTCACTTTTGTACAACGGTGACATTCAAATACATTTCCTTATAAAAAAAAAAAAAAGGATCGCCCAGCACAGTAAAGAGGTGAATTTTCATTGCAGCCTTCCAAAATATAAAAATGCATAACTTTTACAATACATTGCCTAAGTTATTGAAGTCTACGTCAGTTTATTCTAATTAAATTAAAAGAAGTTGCTTGAAAACAATTACAGATCTCTTGTGAAAGAAGTTTTGGTTCTGCATAATATTTAATGATGTAACATAGTTGGCGTTGAACTTATGACCGATACTACAAGAAGAACAAGTTAATTCGTCACACACTTTTGGGGTTGGTAGCTAGTTACGAAACATAACAAATTCAGTAATTTGGTTGGAGAAAAATCAGTGAAGAAATTCATAAAACCTTCAGTGAAATATCATAAATTTAAATTATATGTATACGTATTATTTTTACATCAGGCAACAACTGTGGCAAGGTTTTTATTCCCTTTGTCCTCATTCCCTGTGAACCGGAAAACAAAAGGATTTTTCTTAAATCAGAGAACATTTTCGTCTGGTATAATACAGGAAGGGGTAACATTTCCTGTACCTTACGAAAAGGAAATGCTACCTCTATGGAGAACTGCAAAAACTATTCAAGATGACTACGTGCAAACGAACAGAATAACATTTTTTTTTTCGATTTTCAGTTTATTCCCAATGAATTACTGTACTGAGTGATTTATTTAATGAGCACACAGAACACAGTTGTTTTGCTGTAAACCTCTTTTGCAATGAAAGCCTCTACAACGTATATGTAGTAATCCGTGTTTAAAAAATAAGTTCAAAATATTAAACACAGTTCATGAATTTAATTATTCTAGTAACTTTCGAAAATGTGTGTTACATCAAAGAATCCTTTTAAATTACGGAATTCATACAATTCTAACAAAAACAAGCAAGCCACGTGGTAAAAATTGAATATTCTCTGAAGCATAAACTGGTAAAATGGAAAGCGAATATATTATATTTGTATAGGATCACGAATACAAAGAGCAATCAGTATCTCTGTTCGTTGTTTTTGTATAATAGATTGCAGTATTCTTTTTTCAGTGAGCTAAAATAACAGGCTGTAAAATACCGAGGGGAAAAAGATGACCGCAAAGAACAAATAAAAATCTGCAAGCAAACGTTTTTACCTCGCGCAGGATTAAAATTAATGAAACAGAATTGCATGATTAATGACTACCATTCGAGTTTCCGGTCATTACTATGTATTCCAAGGATCACGACAATGGAAAAATGCACTGCTGAAAATAGTATTTATACCGGAGTAGATGCATCGAAAGATGCCTCCTCAAAGTTTGGCTAATAAGTATGATAATCATCAAGGTTTTCGTCCTTTATTTGAACAAAGTCAACTTCTCAAACAAGGCAAGGTATTACCTTTTGAGACACTGACCATTTTAGATTAATGCATAGTTGGAATAAGTACTAATTAAAATAAATATTTAAGTAGGTTTCAAACAGAATCATTAATACAAGTTATGATTATAAAAACGTTCGATTAAACTGACGCGAATTTATTTTGTAGTACCATCCAGATACAAAACAAGCCTCGTTATTTGATACGGATGATATGGCGGAATATGTGTATTATATTCTAAAATCTAGATGGTCAAAAACTTTGGAAAATCGAAGAGTTTAACGACAGATCTTTCGAAATTGATCCACAGAACTCGATTAAGTTTAACTAATTATTTGAGTAGCTGGCATTCACTAATTAACAGCGACTTCTACTGATTACTAGTGATTTGAGAATGGTCTGGCAGTAAAATCTCAACGCATTCCACTGACTCGCCAGCAGATAAAAGATTTTTAACTAATGTTGTACTAAGAACTATTACACGTATTAAATCAAATTTACAGTTAACTGATCCAACAAAAAAGTTACGTGGTTGATATTAAACATAATTTGCATTTTATTTCGTTGATATCCAAGTAGTGTAAAAATAAATTTGTACTCTGTGTTAAACAGATTTCCGCCCTGTGCACCAAAATAAAAGTAAATATTGGAAGGAAATAAAATTTGTTTGGCCCAACAAATTGTAAGTTTGTATATTGCAAAACAAATATATTTCTGATGGAATAAAATTAAATGTTTCACCATATTTGCTAGCACTAAGCAAACTGCACATATTTAAGCCAAACACTATGTTGTGTTTAAAGTGAAATTTAATATTGTTGCTATTGCATGTTCATTTCATTTGACCGAAAATTAAAAGCAGTTTCATAATTGTTTTACAATAAAAATATTCTCAATTATCGCCATCTTCGTGTTAAATTGAGGCATAATGCGGCATTTAGTTAATATTATAATCCACCGATTTTTCTATCGATATTCGAACCCAACGTGCTGGATTCAAAGTCTGATGCCTACCGACCTACCAATCACACTTTCAGGCTGTTAAACCGAACGTGATATATATTTATAACATGTATAACTGTTTTGTTTTGTATATTGTATCTATGCTTTCGCTTGAAATGTTTTACAGAAAAAGTGCCTCATTCTATATATTTTATTTTTTTTGCCTTGCTTAATACCTTGAAAACTCAAATTCTAAGACATTTACTATGTTTATGTTCCGTAGATGTGATAGTTCACTTGTTATCCGTGGCTACTGTATATTGATTAAGATTTTCATGTGTACTTATGTTTACTTATTTAAGATATATCTTTTGTTACTATGAACGGTTATTAAAATCTGGGAAACGATCGCAAGTGTGAACTAGCTATTTTCTTTCAGGCACAACACCTCCGAACGTCTTAAATTGAAAGGAAGTATTTTTGTTAGGGAACACTTTTTCATGAACTATTATGTAAAATATTAACACTTTTCGTTATGCTGCCGTTATGTTGATTCATAATACGCTGTTCAGTAAAACTTCGAAATAATTGACGATTCTACAGAGGATTGAAACCGGAGCGTTGGCTCAGACATTAGTCGCTTTGCTCACTGATCTACCAGTACAGCATACTGTTAAGCGAACACAATGTGATGTACAAATTGTTCTAGTATGAATCTTCTACACGGACATCTTCATCATCAGATTTAAGAATGTTCTTTTTTGCTTTCACCTGAAATTACTACCAGAAATTATTTATTTTTCTCAGTGTGCGCATATCCATGATATTCGCTCAAGAAATGTACATTAAATGGTGAACATCACGTGTTAAAAATGTATGTGTCACTAGTTTTCAGTTGGTTTTGACCTGTCCAAAATTGGTATACTTGCCACTTCTTGGTATTTTAGCTAAAGTTATCCAACTTATTATTTTAATACTTACGAATGGCATTAACACTAGATCAGAAAAAGAATAAAAACATTTCAATGCACTTGTATACATGCATAGTTTTCTAATTTCATATCCTAACCTCGCCGTTCATGAAAGTTGTATTAGCAGGTGGGACACGGCGAGAGGTTTTGCGCAGCTAGCGTGCTCACTCTACCCAATATTCACTCTACGGGTTGAACCATAGACTAGGTATGAGGTAGACCAATCTCGCTGGCTGCGCAAAACCAATCTCCGTGTTCCAACGATTTTAGATTAGAAAACTGATTTGTAAACAAATGCTTTGAGATGAATGTATACTTACTCTAATAATCTTGTAATGCAGTTTGATTAAATTAAAGATGGAAAAAGTATTTAATTAATAGAATAGTGCTTGTCTTTTAAAAATTAAGATGTAAACAAACATGATCATCACCGTTGATTGTGTGACTTTGACAGCTGTGTAGGATTGGGTTAGGTCAATGTTGGGTACATGCGCAGAAGACGAATAAGCGGTATATCTCATCTTTAGTCTATGCACACAGCCAGTCTCCGTGTCCCAACATTGAACTCCTTTTCTGCCAACACGTCGAGCAAAAATGGCATGGATTGTATTTGAGGTTAGATAACTGATTAGTAAATAAGTGCGTCGAGAAGTATGTATACGTCAGCCAATTAATGTTTAATACAACCCAATTAAAGTTAAAACGACAAAAGTATTTTATTCAAATTAAAGTGCTTGTATTTTGAAAATTATGATACAAACAATCACATTCATCAGTGTTGACCATGTGACTTCGACAAATGTGTTGTGTTTGGGGTAGGTTAGCGTTGGGTACAAGCGCAGTAGACGGATAAGCGGTATAGCTCACCTTAAGTCTATAGTTGAGTCCATATCGCAGCGTGGAGCAGACGTGACCTCGGCTCAATATTTGCTGCGCGCTAAAGCCCGGGAGTAGGCGTACGTGCGGAGCGACCGCTAAAACGCCGTGAATAATTGAGGTCACTCACTCCCCAGGGGCTTCTCTTCAGACGCCAGTCCATCAACAACTCGCGAGCTGGCGTGGGTACGCTCGACCGGAGCTTACCGCCCTGCGCGCACGCTCTTGCTAATGGGATTCCCCTAAGAGGATTTCGTATAACTAAAAATAACAACGTACAAGGATGATGCTGTTCTTTATAAGTATTTTACACGTCGTCTTAAAGATTTACCAAGCGAAGGGTTTGCCAGCTTTATAACTTTCTGCCGGATCGCGATGTTGTGGTCTTTATACGATTCAAGTACTGTAGGTTATGCCAAATACGAGTTCACAAAACTCTTGTATAAGCACCATCTGTTCGGGAAATATTTATGGGGAAGGCACCCCCCACCCCCCTAAAAGGGAAGGTAATCGATATACGCTCAATCACCGTACTAAATTCAAGCTGACACGACACTTGGTCACACCCTAACCCAAAAAGTGTGACACTCCCAAGCGTTTTAGTTCAACGTGCCAAAACTCTTGAGACACTGAAAATCAGATCACCTTGGTCCGGCCGGGTAGAATGAAGTGAAGGTGGAGACGCGGCAGAATGCTAGGGCGGTGGAAGAGACAGGGCAACCAGCCGGCCCACGTCAACGTCCGGCACGATTCCTGCGCGAGAAAGTCCCAGTGTCCACGCCGGGAATCGAATCCCGTTCTTTCTTGATACCAAGCGATTATTCCGACTACTTCACCACCGCGTCCCCCTTCCAATAACTGTGCAACGGCGCTATTGTGGATTGTGATTCCGGGTAAACATTGAGGTAAATTTCGTTTTAAAAAGTATGGAAAATAAGTCAAAATATAGTTTGTTCCCGGTATACTGAGCACTTTTGAAGCCCTGCTTACGATCTACTTGTATACACATTGTGTAGTCTTCCACCAATTGTAAAAATAACATTGCAATTGGCCTGATCACTTAATTCACGTGTCGATCAAGTCAAACTATGACATTATTAGACGTGTAAATATTATGCAAATTTGCTCATTCTTACACTTATATACATTCAAAGAAAACAGAATGCAAAGGAAATTATTTTAGATTTGACTAATTTTTACTTAAATGCTTTAGTTCAACGGTAATACATGGAACTATATTCCACCCGTCCTTACCAACATTACTAGCCGCATGCTAGTAAGTGTATCAGTTAAAATACATACATGCAAGTAGGGGCAATGACATTTCAAGTGTAAAACGCACGCGGTTAACCCGCAGGCAAAAGAGGCCAGCAAAATGAAAACTGCGATAGTGGTTCTGCATTTCAGAAGAAAGGGAATATTACATATTTCTTGTAATTATTTTCATTTTGAAAATTTTATCAGTACTGCCTAAGGACCTAATTAAAGTTATTAAGTGTCTACTCTGAAAGGCAAGCAATGTTTCAAAATTTTGGAAGGTTATTTTTTGGTGTGTTGTATGAAAATATGGCGCCATTTTTCTTACTCTTAATCACCTGTAGTAAAGATAACTTCAATATGGTAAATGGCGATATGAGAAACTAATTAGCTTCAAATGTGTCAAAAATTGATTTTCCTTGGACATATATTTTGTGTTATGCTGACAATTTGTGCTTAAGCCAAAGGTGAAGTCACATTTATTTCGTAAACGTCAACACCCGGAATAATATATGCACTCCTTATCCTGCAGAAAATGACGCTCTTTCAAGTTGTTCGTCCCACGTGCGGACTGCTGTGTGGCGCGAGATAAGAGGTGAAGAAGTCATTTACATAGAGTGTAACTTGGGCGTGCAGGCGAATGTATGTACGGGACTGGCCGGGGCGGCTGGCACATTAAGACGTCTGATCTCGTGCACTTGCTGCGTATAGTCCATTCTCGGTTACTTCACACTTTTGTGAAGCTCTGCTAAAGTTCTACTTACAGGATATTCCTCCGCCTCGTGCAAACTAAGCTTAACCATTTCTGGAAAATTACACCACAGGAAAACGCACCGAATTCATGCGCACTCAGTGTAACAATAATTTGAATACGAACTATTCCTTACTAGCCGACTTCCGTGCCGCAGTCGGTTGGTGCGCGACCCATCTGGGGTACTGGAGGCTCTGTGCTCGAGCCCCGGGGAAGGCATGGGTATTAATTTAAGTTGGGTTATAAGTAGGTCTGTAAGTCGTCCCCTGCTAAGCATTCAAACATAAAACCCGGGGAAGTCAAAAAGCCTTTACAATACAATTTTTCTTACTAGGCGCTACCAAAACACGTTTTCTGACTGTTTCCATTCAAATTATTTATAAATCAAGGATTATAATTTATAGATAAAATATGAATAACATTTATATTTAATATAAATAAAAGTAACTTTTATAAACACAAGTATAAAACGCTTGTGATACATGGCATATGTTGAAAATAACTAAACACGTCATAGACGGAGAAATTTTTCACAGGTTTGATTCAAAAAAGAGTGAAGAAACAGCGAATAGACGACACATCGCAATCTTTGCGCTGCGCCACCCTCTCCTATACACCTCTAGCTAACCTTGTGCAGCTGTCTCCCCTCTGTCTCCCGTCACACCTCTAGCTAACCTTGTGCAGCTCTCCCCCCTCTGTCTCCCGTCACACCTCTAGCTAACCTTGTGCAGCTCACTCCCCTCTGTCTCCCGTCACACCTCTAGCTAACCTTGTGCAGCTCTCTCCCCTCTGTCTCCCGTCACACCTCTAGCTAACCTTGTGCAGCTCTCTCCCCTCTTGTCTCCCGTCACACCTCTAGCTAACCTTGTGCAGCTCTCTCCCCTCTGTCTCCCGTCACACCTCTAGCTAACCTTGTGCAGCTCTCTCCCCTCTGTCTCCCGTCACACCTCTAGCTAACCCTTGTGCAGCTCTCTCCCCTCTGTCTCCCGTCACACCTCTAGCTAACTTGTGCAGCTCTCTTCCCTCTGTCTCCCGTCACACTCTAGTAACCTTGTGCAGCTCACTCCCTCTGTCTCCGTCACACCTCTAGTAACCTTGTGCAGCTCTCTCCCCTCTGTCTCCCGTCACACCTCTAGCTAACCTTGTGCAGCTCACTCCCCTCTGTCTCCCGTCACACCTCTAGCTAACCTTGTGCAGCTCTCTCCCCTCTGTCTCCCGTCACACCTCTAGCTAACCTTGTGCAGCTCTCTCCCCTCTGTCTCCCGTCACACCTCTAGCTAACCTTGTGCAGCTCTCTCCCCTCTGTCTCCCGTCACCACTGGTTGTTGGTTGTTATCAATGTGGGAGCCAATGACGTCAAGCTGATTCCAGCGTTTGCCAACTGTCTTCATCATAATCTCAGGCAGGAATTTTGTTTACCTGGTAGACTTTCTCGCATGTTCCTATTAAACTATTGTCAGTATTTAGATTCTCGCAACCTAAGGTCGTTGTGGGCCGGGGTAGAGTAGGGAAGTGTCTTATACACTGGGGCTTTGCAGGCCAGATACGGCCGGTGATGTCAACATGATATATGATGAGCTAAATATCTGCACCTCTTGGGCAATGTGAGCGTAATAACGTGTAATTTAACGGCAAAAAGATGTAGTTTTTTTTAGAAAATGTACTTGTTTGAGATTTGGCTGTGTGGCGTAAAGTTTCGATTTCGTGCCAATTTGCAAGGGAGAAACGAAAACTGGCGTGCTACCCTTTTGGGTTACGAGCCTATCTATAGGCGTTGAGTAAGTACAACATGGGCTCGAAGTGGTGCATTGTTTCAAACTTTAAGGGCAACTCTTTTAATCATAATTTATTATTAAGATGTGATGCTGTGTAGATAAAATGAGTCAGAATTTTCCCTTGAAAGCAAACAAAAACGGGGAGACAATATTTTGAAAATAAAGTTAGAAGCGTGCCATATTAAAGTAGCCCGTTTCATAAATTTGTTACTCAGAAATTGTTTAATAGTTGTTTTTGACGTATGTACATCTACACTATATATATATATATATATATATATATATATATATATATATATATATATATATATATATATATATATATATATATCGTTGTTCTGCATATGAATTAAATTTGCAAGTATTCAGTCATTGACAGTAGCAAAAATGTAGCACTGGAAAAAAAAAATCTTTGCAAGCCGACCCTCAATCAGGATGGCGGTTTTCCCCTTCCTCGCAAAAGGAACGAATCGCAGGCCCGCGACTGAATCACACGGGCAGCGCATGCGCAGGAGAAACGACGTGATGACGTATTGGTCTCGGAAGCGTCTCGATTTTGGCTCCGAGAATGCCCCGGTTATATTCCCCATCACCCCCTTTCTCCGCCGCCCTCCGCCCTAGTTGTGGGCTGATAAAAACAGTATCCCTCCCGAGAGGCGGGTGGAATATCGGAAGGCGGTCCGAGGATTGGGCGCTTGGAAAGGGGAGAGGCGGGCACGCGGGATTTACGGCTTATTTACCGACCAGAACTTTATCCGGGGTCCGATCGCGTGAGACAATTAATTGCCTGGAGACGTCGGTTTGGTTGGGTTGGTTGGACGTAGCGGAGGGTTGCAAGGGGTGGGTTGTTCTGCGTAGCTTGGTAGGAAGTGGGGGGGGGGGGAACTAGTGTTTCACTGGGGGGGGGGGGAGGGGGAAAGCTTCGGTGGTCCCAGGCTACCATGACCTGGAGACGTATTTCACCGAGAGAGAGACAGAAGGCCGATGCAATGTGTTACCCTCCAGAAAAGCCGAAGCACAGCGCGTACCATTCCATTCATCCCTGGGCTGAATTATCGCCACCCACCTCCAGTTTCCAAACCCTTTCAGACGTCACCCCTTCTCCGGGCTAATTAAAATGTGTCCTCGAAAATAACAGATTTATTATTCATGCAGGACTCGCTATCGTTTCGTATTTCGCGCCGGCGACTGTAGTTGTGGTTTGCGAGGCTGGAACGGCGAGTCGCACTGGGGATATCTGGCTGGGTGTCGTCCTACAGCTATAGCGCGACTCCGCGTAGAGAATACTAATATTCTTCGCTGCGGGGACTCCAGTTCCCTGTGAATTTGCTCGCATAACATCAACGCTAAATAGTGTTCTTGCTTATAGATACTGAGAAAATTCCCCCTAGCCCATCACAAAGAAATTTATTGCACTTACATGAACTTGAATATTTTGTTTATGGCAAACTGAGCTTTCTGAAGTAAACCTTTTAAATGTATCATTATCTGTGACTACAGGCTGTTCACGGTAAACTAAGTCCTTTTGAAAGCCCTGTTTAAGATCTACTTGGATGCACATTGTGTAAAATTAACAGTGCCACGGATCTAATTACTTTATACATGCATTGTTTACGTTGGACCGTAAGAGATTATCGCCATCTTGCCATTTCTTACAAGGAAGTATGCCATTTTAAAAACATATTAAAATTCTTGGAACTACAGGCTGAGTTGGACTTGCCTGCATTTGAATTACATACTTAGTGAAATTAGATTTAACATTTTTCTACCCTCATCCCCTGACCAAAGCAACTGCTCACAATTATAAAACCTTAACTTTTGGAGAGAAAAATAAAGTATCGTTCTTGGAGAGTCATCATAAAATACTATTTGCAAGCAAAAAAAGTTGTTCAAAGTTTTAAGCCCATGTCAGGACATCTAGCCTAACGTCGAAGTGACGTCATGACCTATTGCTTGAAGAGCTTAGCCAGTATACTCCTGAATTATATAACGTCAGGAGTGGTGATCCTCCCTCGAGGCCGAAAGTCTGATCTCGAACGAGCAGAAGGACAAGGCATTTATACTGTTATCTTTCCAATAATTCTTAGACAGGTCAACAGATTCCAAACCCCAATGATAATTCATTATTATATACCGAAGTCAATAGAATTAAGTATCACCACATTTTGAACTACAGTCGTTATACTTGGTAGTGGGAGATATCAAAAAGAAATGTTCCCTAGATGTCTATTAGAAATGCTCGTTGAATAAGAGTTCATATTTCTCAACATGTCCAAATAAGGACGACACTGCGTCACTCCAACAGCCGTTTGAACGGCGCGCCGACCTTCTGCGCAGATGACGAAAGCACCCCCGCTACCAGGGGAGGGCGATCACAGCGCTCGGTACCGCCGACAGCAGGAATGGGAACTGCGGCCGCCATAATGTCACTTGTTGATCCAGGCGACGCGTGAACGAAGTTATTCTTTCGCAAGTGCCGTGAAAAGTTTAATTTTACTGTCGTGCCGGGCAACAACACCACCAGCGAGCCGTACAGAGGTAAACAATAAGGTGCATTATGAGTAAAATGTTCAATTTAGTCCAATTTGTTTAACTTTACACAAATATGTTCACGTGCGTATAACTGACTACATACTATGTCGGGTTGCAAGGTTGAATAGGGGGCAGATTAGAGACAACACAAATCGCGTAAATTTTCTTGTATTTGTCTCAGAGGCACTTATGTAAATTATTCCCAAGCAGATTTATGTTTACTATATGAAGAACTTGCTTAATAATAATACATTTATGCTACTAATACTTTCACAGCGGCGTTTACTTTTAATGAATGCTGCTAGACAGATCAGTAGAATGACAAAACTTGCACGTATCGTTAAGATGCGCAGTGATAAAGAGACGTTAAGTAGTGCTCTTACAGAATACATCCAAACCTAAACCAATTATACATATACGTCCACAGACTGCGGTCTGAGATATTCTCTTAAACATACTCAATTAAGCTAGGGTCGGCAGTGCCGCGTTTGTGAGATGTCAGCCGCCACAAATTGGCAACAGAAGGGCCTGTACGTAAGCCAACATCAGAACACGACAGCTAAGTGAGTAAATCGGTTGGAACAGCAGTGCATCCTATCTGACCGACAGGCCGCTGTCAGTATTCCGTTAATCAAGTCACTGTGACAATCACTAGAGCTGTTCACTTAACCTCGTGTGCATTGATTACGGACTACGCACTGGCGCTATTTGACGCCTCAGATTTGAAACCCACTTTACCTATTGTGGGTTCACTCCATTAACATTAATGCCCGAAAACCACTCAATAAGCCCCTAGGAGTATTTCAACAAGCACTTTTACATACATACACAAACACACACAGAAGTAATGTGAAATATCCATTGAAACAAAAGGATGGTTAGTGGTTACAAAAGTTATTTGACTTTGCAAGGCAAAATTTTGATAACTGGAATTTTTTTGAGAACAATATTAAGTAATTCGACAAGCACTAAAGCCAATTATTGCTTTCTAACGTATTCAATTATTGAAAATATTTAGTTGGCAGGAATAGCATTCGTGTCATCCAGAGCGGGACATTTTTGCTGCAACTGCGAAATTAAATCGGTTATATTAAAGTCATGCGCACTGGTGTATTAGAAGCGGTCACCTCCTGGTCTGATAACGACGCCATATTTGTCAGTGTTCGTCTCCTAGCCTAAGGTTACGAACGAAATCACGAGGGATATTCATAATGAGTAGGGTAAGAATATCATAATAAGTAAATGTTGGAAGAAAACTTTCCATGACGTGTTCTGACCTTGGCGTGTGTCTCACTCGTCAAATTTGTGGTATACGCATGCAAAGAAAAATACGAGCTCTACGTTATATCGTATACGCATGTTTAAGTCAAAACCCGCAAAACCGAGCGATGTGGTGCAGTCGTGACACACGAAACTCACAACATGGAGGACCCAGATTAGTAGCTATAAATGGGGGCTTCTGGCGCAATGGCAGCTCGCTGTGGTGCCGCCTGCCATGACGTCACACGCGCGGCCAACGGCCTCGTTCATCTCCTCCCTCGTTGCTTCCAACCAACGGCCGGTCATCCCAGAAAACTGTAATCCTATAAATTATTTTAGTAAAAAAAATAATTTTAACTAAAAATATTTTTATAAGAAATTGTAAAAAAAATTAAGAAGTATCGAACCACCACTTGGATTTTTAATAATTATATCAGTAGTTTTGAGTGTCGCTGAAGATCATAATTCCATTTTTTACTTTTTTCGAGTAATGTTGCCTGATCCCTCCTCCTCCGTCACAAAAACCTGTAACAAAAAAAAATTTAATGAGTGGTATCGAGTGAGTCCATATCGGGCAGGAGGGGGGTGATGGACGGTGAGAGGATCAGGAGGGTGAGTGGTCGTTGAGGGAGTGAATATCCGGCGAGGGGTTGAAGCGGGAGAAGGGGAGGTTGTCAAAGGGGAGGGGAAAAGAAAGGGAGTGGTGTGTGGTGATCTGAACCACATCCTTTGAATTCGTAAAAAAATATACACAATGGCGATCGGCACTCTAGCAGTGATCGGGGTAGTTGAGCGAGTGGAGGTTTCTATGCAAACGGACGTTTTTCAGTGAAAATCAAAAAATACCCGAGATAGTGAGCCGAAATTATAAAATTTTAACAATATTTTTCAAATTAATTTTTTATTTTTTAATGGTTTTTGAGTGGGCGGCGGAAAGGATAAGGCAATGTTACTCAAAAATTGTAGAAAAATCTAATTATGATCTGAAGCGATCTTCTAAGACGATATCTTTATTAAAAACCCAAGGTGTCAGGCCGACAATTTCAATTTTTTATAATTTTTTATAAAAATGTTTTTCATTAAAAAACTTTTCTATTAGAATAATTTCTAGAGTTACGGGTTGCTGAAATGGTCGGCCATTGGTCTTGTTGCGGGGAGTTGGGGGATGAACTAGGCCGCCGGCCGCGCCTGTGATGTCATCGCAGATGGCACCATGGTACCACAGCCAGCAGCCATTGCACCAGAAGCCCCCATTTCTAGCTACTCGGGTTCGATATCTGATCAGGCCATTCTGATATTGGTTGTTGGTGGTTGTTCCAAGTTACTCCAGGCGCTTGTATATAAAGGATCTGGTTGATTCCTTCCACGATCCTGCTGACGACGAAATCTTGCATTATAACTTAGCTACCAAAGCCTGCAAACGCAAGATACATTTGGTAACCCCACCAACTATTACTGCTGCTACAGTCTATTCACGATTTGTCCACACTTTGCGAATCAAAACATTTAAAAATCACCCCATGTGTGATGTGCTGTGTTGTTTCCTAAATATGTCACGCATCACAAGCGTTTTATACCCCTCTTAACATAACAAGACCTTATTCTTTATTAAATTAAACTAATACCTAACATATTTATCCATTAAAAATATATACAGGACAGGAATCCAAGTCTAGAACTTGTCAATAGGCACACACACACAAAGTAGGTCAACACATATTCTTTCACGCGGTTGCGCAATCGTGACGTTTCGCTGGCTAAGTCAGCTTCATCAGGCTTCCAGTTGTAGGACACTGCAGTATGGTAAAAAGGCGCTGTTAGTATTAAACCTAGCGGCCGGGTTGCGAACTAGGGTGGGGCGGGAAAATTTAAAAAAAATTGCAGGTATATTAAGGAGCTATGATTATCTTATATTTAGTCTTGGTGGCTACCTGGATTTAGTTATAAATTTGTGAGCTAATTCCCAGCGTCTGAGTTCTGAGCTATTGCTTGAAGGTGGCAGGGCTCTCACAACTCTGGTACTGTAGCAGGAATCAAAAGCTTTGTTGTGTGATGCCTCGTGTGCTGCAACTGGTTTTTCCTGTAGGTTTTTGATGTTGCCAGCTATGGTTTGTTTGGTATCTGCTCTGTGGCCTCAACCACTTGGGACTCTACCCCCTTCCCACCATCATATCCCTTGAAAAGTTCATTACATACATCATGTTCAACATTTCAGACCCTTATTTTGCTACCTCATTACCTAACAATAGTAACATAACCTCTTCAGAAAGAACAGCCATCAAAAACCTCCAAACAACTCAGACATAATGATACTACCGGATGACAAGGGCACAACCACAGTGGTACTCAACAAAACAGACTATATTCTAGGACACATCCAACTACAAGCGTCTAAGAGAAGACCCAACCACCAGATTCTGCGACCACAATAATCAATTCCTTGTGTCCCACAGCCCCCTCCAAGACCTATCCGAGGCTTCAATAAAACTGCTCACCCCAAATAAAGCCACCACACCAGTTCTCTACCTGCTTCCGAAGATACACAAGGAACAACGGCCACCCCCCGGACGCCCAATTGTAACAGGTATTCGCAGCCCCACTGAGAGAATTTCAGCCCTTGTAGATGCCCACCTTCAACCTTGAGTACAGCAGATTTCATCCTACATCAAGGATACTGGCCACTTCCTGGAATGTTTGAGACACCTGTGCTCCATTCCCCAAGATGCATACATGGTCACCATAACTGTTACATATATTTATACCAACATCCCCCACTCATCTGGACTTTCAGCCACAGAATACTACCTCAAACAAAGACTCCCACAGAGTAAACCTTCTGCGGCATTCCTTGTCGAACTCACCAGGTTAACCCTCAGCAACAACAACCTCATATTTCAAGACTCACGCTACCTTCAGGTCAATGGCACAGCAATGGGCACACGTATGGCCCCATCCCATGTCAATCTATTTATGGGCCGGATAGAAGAAAACTTCCTCAGTCACCAACCAACCCAACCACACTGCTGGATGCCTCTCATCGACGAGATATTCATGATATGGACTTCCACTGAAGACAACCTAATTCACTTTCTAGCCAATTTAAATGCATACAGTACACTCAAGTTCACCTGGTCATACTCCAAAACACATACCATATTCCTAGATGATGAACTCTCTCTCTCCACAATAGCAAAATCCAAACTGCTGTACACACCAAACACACCAACAACTTCCAGTACTTACATTTCGAGAGCTACCACCCATATCATGCCAAAAAATCCCTGCCCTAGTCTCGCCACAAGGGCCAAACGTATCTTCTCCACTAGCAGTGATCTCAAAAAACAGTGTGAACAAATAGCCAGAGCCTTCCTCGACAGGGATTACCCCAGGCACCTTGTCCAGAAACAGATTCAGCAAGCCATCTAAAATAATGGAACACAAACCAAGGTCAAACACTCTGATGTTCCCCTGGTGGTATCATATCATGAAGGCTTTAATAAACTCAGAAACATTCTCCACTCTGGATACAAAATTCTAGCTTCTTCACTGCAAGCACAAGAACCTGCTCTCCAAACCAATCATATTGGTCTTCAAAAACCACCTAACTTCCGCAACAAACTGGTTCGTCCTAAGCTGCAGCCCACCACAAATGCCAATCAAACTACCACTCCCAAAGGATCCCAACCTTCAAATAGCTCTCCATTACACCAACCCTCAACTTCTTTCAACAGCAGACTCACTAACCACACATACACCATCCAAGGCAATTAATTACAACTGTGCAACAGAAAATCTGATTTATCAAATACAGAGCCAAAACTGTAACGCAGAATACATCGGCCTTGCCACCAACACACTCAGGCAAAGAATGAATGGCCACAGAGCAGATACCAAACAAGCCATAGCTGGCAACATCAATAACCTACAGGAAAAACCAGTTGCAGCACACGAGGCATCACACAACAAAGCTTTTGATTCCTGCTACAGTACCAGAGTTGTGAGAGCCCTGCCACCTTCAAGCAATAGCTCAGAACTCAGACGCTGGGAATTAGCTCACAAATTTATAACTAAATCCAGGTAGCCACCAGGACTAAATATAAGATAATCATAGCTCCTTAATATACCTGCAATTTTTCAATTTTTCAATTTTCCCGCCCCACCCTAGTTCGCAACCCGGCCGCTAGGTTTAATACTAACAGCGCCTTTTTACCATACTGCAGTGTCCTACAACTGGAAGCCTGATGAAGCTGACTTAGCCAGCGAAACGTCACGATTGCGCAACCGCGTGAAAGAAAATGTGTTGACCTACTTTGTGTGTGTGTGCCTATTGACAAGTTCTAGACTGTGAGTACTTCGATTCCTGTCCGTTATATATTTTTAGTAGCCTAGCGGCCTATCCGCATCTTAACTAACATATTTATCTATCAAGTTATAATATTTTATTTATCGCAAGTGGGAATCGTGCCGAACGATGCCGTTGGTCGGCGGGTTTTCTCGGGGATCTCCCGTTTCCCCCGCCCCTTCATTCCGGCGCCATTCCATATTCACTTCAATCACTCTCATCGGCTCTCAAGACCTCGCTGTTAATAGCTACCCAAATATCTTCATCTCTTCACTATTTCATTTATAATTAATATAAAAACGGGAGAATAAAGGTAGGTTGGTAATGCCTAGTAAGAAATAGCTCATATGCAAAATATTATTATACTGTGATGGCACGAATGCGGTGCGCTGTCCCTTTAGAGTAATTTTTATACCTACGTAGATAGTTTGTTTGCATGAGGCGGAGGAATATCCTGAAAGTAGAACTTCGGCAGGTCTTCAGAAAATATTGAAGTAATCGTGAATACACTCATCGTAACAATATGCTCAAACTTACGGGGGAAAAAAAATTCAGTGCCTAACAACACACTGAATTTACATAATGGTGATCAGAAAATGCTTTATTCAGTGTGATATGAAAATTAGTAACATAATATTTTTTTAAAATGTTTAGGTTTGTAACCTTTGATAATAAACTGTCGCATACGTTCTCGCACACGCACTGTCCAGATATGGCATTTATGAGGCTTCCGGGAATCTCAAGTATCAACCTCCGTTTGTATTCACAATTACGCTAACGATCTTTTTTGTAATTAATTAAGTGGCGGCCGAGTATTACGAAAGCTCCCCAGCGCACGGCTTATGAAGAGTATACCGGAATAACTTTCAGGAACTTTCAATTGTTCAAGGCTGGAGTAGCAGGAGATAGCGAACAAGCCGGCAACCGTCTGCCACAGCGGGAGTTCGTGAAGCACTTGGGCATGTATAAAACCGATACTTGGAAGCATTAAAACTTTCTTCTTGGAGTTGGATTCATTTTTCAGGCCCGCTTGAAAGTGGAGAGACGTAAAGTTGTGGTAAATTTATACATTTCTCAGTCTTGATTAATACGTGGTTTCAGGGACTGTTTTTCGTTAGGATTTAAATTAGCAGTGCATTTTTGAATGAAGTGGCTAATTAGCCGTTGTGAAGTAACAGACTTCAGACTACAGCTCACGCCTCGTTTACGATGGATAATAAATATTAGGTTTGTACTGCTGCGATCGGCATATACAGTATGCTAAATCATTTCTGGTTACTTTCGGTTAGTTGCAGTGAATGCGAGGTGAACCCCCTGCTCCAAAACAGTTCGTATAACTTCGTTTAATTAGCCAATCCTTTGAGCCCCATTCACAAGTAAATTGTAAATTAAAACCACAATGTTTATATTTCGTGGTGCTTTAAACTTTTGAGATGAACCATTCCGAGAATAAAGTGATGTAGTTCTGCATCTTCCGCTAGATGAAAATTCTGCAAAAGCAGCATGTTGAGAATTTCGTTCATTTATAAGGATGTATCGTCCGTAAAACACATTAATGGTAAGGCAAGTAACCCATTTTATAGCTATTACAAACTGTGTATGGTTAAATAAAACTTTACATCACTTATGTAAATACTTTAAAACATTGTTCAAATGTTTTATGTACAATACGGAAAAGTTTTGCTTACACCTTAAGCTATTCCACTACCGATGCACACAAAATCATAGAAATCGCTAAGAATTAATGAACGCCGGAAAAAAAAAAAAAAAAAAAAAAAAAACCCACGATATTGCAATATAACACTGCCACTGTAATGAAATTGGCCAGAAAACTGTTCGAATGAAATATGTGCACGCCTACATAGTAAGCTACTAATGGCTAAATTCCGCTAAATTGCTCCACGTCGTCTGATCGAGATCTTGGTTCCATAACCCAGCTCAGCAACCAATAGTCAGAAGCTACTCCATGCACATATGATTGAAGGTTTTGACAGCCCTATTGACGTATGCGTACCCATTCGGTGATTGGTTGCAGGAATCAGGCCAATGTCGAAACAAGGGAAAAAGAGGGGGGGGGGGGGGTTTATGCGATCGCCTCCCCCAAGCTTCAAGAAATCAATTTTTTTATCGTTATCGCTATATGCTATTGACAAATATTAAAATAAATTCCGTGCTTCGCTGTCCTGGCACGAGGAAAATCTGCAAAGAAGTAATTTTAATAACTTTAATGTTGTGCCAGCTAAATACAATTTTGAACTTTAACGAATGCATTCCTTTACGTACGTACACATATGGCTAAAAAAATAATTAATTTTCAGAGGAACACGCACGATTATGTTAAGAAATATGCATACTCACGGGTAAATTTTAAATTTGAAAGCAAAAAATTACCCAGGCGTAAAACCCTCGGACCGCCCCTAAAAGGTTGTCATAGTCATATCACTAGTTATCGTTGCAATTTCCTCCCCTCGAAAATTCCCCATACATTTTCGATCACCCACTCCGGAAAATTGGTCCGCTTACGCTACTAAATCTGGCATCACGTCAGATGGCAAAACCGTGATATGGATACGGCTCCCAGTGATTCGACCGCTGTCTGAAAATTTTTTTGAGCGTCCTTTCCATTACTTGGAAAACCAATTTTCAGAATTGTAATATGATTTTTACTAAAATGTCATTATTTCTCCCTATTACGTTCCAGTGAATCGTCTGCTCAGGTTCCTTAACAGAGCGCAGAGCTTCAGTTGTATAGTTGTCAGTGGAAACTGTTAGATATTTTTCAGCATCGTAGCTTCTGAATATCATTTAAGAATATGTTTACGGCCGAATACCAAGATTCCGTTTTCTTTTTTCGATTTTAATGTGTAATTTTTAAACTGAAATAGGTGTTTAAAAATCATTCTTATACACTGGTGGAAAATGGAAAATGAACTCCCGGACGCAATTGTCCCACATGAATGGAGGTTGTATTGAATTATTATACAGGTTTTCGTTTGCGTGTTCATGTTATTTCAGAGAATTGCATTTAACTTAGTTTGCATTCCTAGTGAAGGAGATGAAATAATTGAAAATTATTAAACTGCATATCATAATGATCATAGGGTCACACACCTATAGATAGATGCTACAGTGTCTCTTGAACAACAATGTCAGCATCTTGTGTAGTCGCCTTTAGCGACGATGTAGTCTTGCAGTCGTGCGTAGAAACGATCATAAAGGTGTCGGATGTCATCTTGGGGAATAGTGTTGATGCTATTTCCACCTGTTGTTGCAATTGGTGGAGGTTTGTTACCGGTATTGCAGACCGCACCTAACGCCGCCCCATAATGTCCCACACATGTTCAATGGGGGACACGTCGGGTGATCGTGCTGGCCAGGTGAGTTGACAAACACGTTCGGCAGTACTTTGGGTAACACGAGACGTGTGTTGCACGGACATTGTCCCGCTGGAAGAAGACATCTCCTTCGCATTGAAGGGACGGTAACAAAATGGACTGGATGATATTCTGGATGTAGCATTCATTGTTCAGTGTTCCCTCAACAAAGACCATAAGTATACGGTCTCGAAGACTATCGCACACCAGACCATAATGCCAGGAGTTGAACCAGTACGTTACTGTCGTATACGCATACGCTCTGATTGTTGCCGTTCTCCTGGTCGACGCCGCACTCACGAATGTCCGTCACTGGTGCCAAGGTAGAGCCTGATCTCATCAGTAAACACAACTCCGCGCCGTTCATCCCTCCAGTTGCGTCGTTTGCGACAGAATCCGAGGATGACTGTGCAGTGATGACGTGTGAGAGGAAGCCTGTCGAGCGGCACCCTTGATCGTAGCCCAGCGTCCAGCAAACGGCTGGTGATGGTCCTAGCTGACATCCTGGGTGCAACAGTGGCTCTGATCTGTGCGGCGTCCACCGTGCGGTCAGCAATGGCTGCTCGTCTGATGCGGCTGTCCAGGCGGGAATTCGCTGCCGTCCGGATCCCGGTTCACGAGCATGTGCACTATCGTAAGGCCACCGGCACCATCAGTGATACATAGCAGACACTTCACGTCCTACGCGTTGGGCAACTCTTCGGAAGGATATTCCAGCCTCCCTCAGGCCCACAATAAGACTTCGTTCAAAGTTCATAAATTGCACGAAGTGAGGTCGTCTATGCCGCCGTGGTATGTCTACAGTGCTTACACAGGCCGATGCTTGAAACAACAGACTACGCTTTCGCCGAGTCAACTACAGTTGTATTGAACTCAGCAGTGTTATGCCTAGTACGCGGTTCCTATTCTGTGCACAGCAGAGTACTGTTAATCACTGCATGTACTGCCCTCTATGCGCATATGGTGTTTCTACGTTACCGCTTTAGTGGTCTTCGTTTTTCATTTTCCACTAGTGTATATGAAACATTTTGGTACAGGCTTCTTAACATGTTATGAATAAACGCAGCACATACTTTTCTGTATTAGTACATCATAAAATGATAGGGTCGCCACTGGACGTACTATGAGGCGAGTCAACGAGATGCGACGAGATATTTTTGCACGTAACTATGTATCCGAAGCCATTCCCAATTCTAGGCCACGGTCACGCAAAATAAGGACAAACCTTTAATAGTTTTCTATTATTTCATCTCCTTCACTAGGAATGCAAACTAAGTTAAATGCAATTCTCTGAAATAACATGAACACGCAAACGTTCAATTCATTGTCAGTGTTGAGAGCATTGTGGCACCCCAAAATCAAGAAGGGGAGTTTTATAGAGGAGGGTATTTAGTCTCGCAAACACAAGGAAACGTACCGCATCCACTCCCATTTGCGGCTCGTTCGCCAGCGCTGGAATGTATTTATCGGGCGCCATCACTCTGGGAGCTGCTACCAGATCACTCCCCATCCCCGGGACTTGAGGGCTGGCGGTTAGAAGAGGGCTGCCGCTAAAACCAGGCCGTGAAACCAGCCACCTTAAACCTCTGTGGCTACCGGCACACCGGCCCATCAACAACCCTTCCCCATCCCTGCCATGCCAAGACTGCTACCCACTCCAGCGGCGGCCATTAATTCCGCTCCAGGAATTCATCCCGGGCCATGTTCCAAAACACCACACCGAGAGTACACTCGCAGAGTAGGTCAGTGCACTGAGACGTGGAGGTTGCTGTGATGTCGGCGTACCTATCCTCTGATTGACTATGTGAGAATCTGGGTAAAAGCCTTGTATCTAATAAGCTACTGCATGCTGCGAATGTTTCCTTGCTGGCTGGCCTGCCGGCCCGCGAGTGTGTTACCAGGCGCTGATTGGCGAACGGCGTTCCAACACTTTGCTGTCCAGGACGCCATTCTTCTGCTGTGTGCGGCTGGAGCTCGGTTTATTCACATCTGTATTTTTAAATATTCTGTGGTCAATTAGCATAGAATAAAAGCCGAGCAAAGCTAGAGTAAAAATGCTTTTGGAACAAGTTCCTCTTTCTACTAAAATTCTTCTGCGCAAAATGCCAAATAGGCTTTTGGCAATGGCATAACTATAATAACGGTGCTTAAAATATCCTACCTTAACTGAAAAAACAATGTTAAATTAATCATATGCAAAATAAGCTACACTTTTCAAAACCAAATCATAAACATCGTTTCACACTAAACTTTAAAATAAAAAATAAGGAAATTATCTTTCATAAATTGTACTTCTCCAACTGTGTATGTAACCAGAATGTGTCTGTTTTTTTTTCTGTTTGCATAATTGAAATAAATATCCTACCACTTTCTACTTTACCCTTCGTTACTCGCCGAAATAATGCACGTGCAAGGTTTTACTCTTGCAAGAATTTACTGTACAATTTTGGTACAATGCCAACAGTGGTTCAAACATTTACTCAGAGGATTTTGGGACAGCCAAAGAATAAAGTTTACTTGCAGAGTAACGTTCCGGAACGCCACCCAGAGAGGTAAATGCCTTCCCCGCTACGCTCTAGGGGCCAAAGGAGCAGCGAGACTCTTGGACTATGCTGGATGCATTTCACAGCTTTAGCTGACATTTTTGTCGAAAATTACGTATATTTATTTACTACTGGTAGCACAATTTGCCATTAAGTAAACATAACACCGCATTGAATAGAGCTTGTGTAACTGTGACCAGTATTTAAAACAATTATTTGGTTTTTATACCGCACATCACTAAGCGATTTGCATATTTAAAAGAATACGAATGTAAAATAAATGCCTTACGTAAGTCGTCTTATTTTATAAATCTACGTAAACGTTTAGACTTTCCAGATATACATGACTGCACACAATTTCTTTAAAATTACATTTCGAATTCACGCTCTGTATTTGTTTAAGTTCAACTCTGCTGTTTCGGGCGGGCAGGTGGGTTGGTGATAAAGATTGTTCCAAAATTAACTCGCGCTGCTTGCAGTGTGGCCAATACATAGAAAAATACGACAGAAACGTAAATAATTCTATTTTAGGAACCGAGCTTGATAACCGGCAAGGGCCTGACTAAGGCGAGTGGCATCTTACCGCGGATGGAGTGTAAGTGTCGCGTCCCTGTAGGCGTTGCAATAAGTAGCTAGTTTAGTTGAGTGTTGGTAGTTACATTAGAAGAATAACTTGTATGTGGACGCCACTTATACGGGACACAGAATGCGGAGGACCCCACTCATTGCCCGCCTGATCGCCGAATCTTTACCAAGTTAACTTACGTAAACATTTAGTGCTGGCTCAAGGCCGCGGTGTACAGTACCGTTGAGGCTACCGATGACATCTTTGAACAGTGCACGCATGTTACATACTGTCATACACGCACCATACACGACGTATTCTTAACGGTCAGGAGGTCATTGAACAATTTTTACAAGCCAGGTTTGATGCTTATGGCGGGAGTTTCCTACTTTCCGTACTCTAACACCAGTGCATTGACGATTATCTGCTACTATGACGCAGCAGCTGCACTCTGGCCACTTTACGATGCTAACCAACATTCAGCATGACCATGCTCGCTATCGACCCTGAAAATTAAAGCATTTATATACTTTTGGATCACCTTATTGTGTGTACTACCTGCACTGTAAGTTTCAAAAGTTAATCAAGAGCATTTTGTGTACTATTTCCAATACAATATACCTGTCCATAAAATTGTTTCGATTGATTCCGAAAGTAAACGTAACTTTATTACGATTTAAATTCTACGTGACGTCCACTTGAAAAGTGTCGCCCATAAAATTTAATTACTAGCCCTTCCCTCCACCACATTTTTCCACTTTATGCTACCTAGAACTTCATAGCCTGTGCGTTATGTTCAGAAATATGAATTTAATTTTTTCCAACACACCAAGGTAAGTTAAAAAGTACTAACCACACTGATTCAGGTATCTCAAAAAGCAAACAAGTATATATAAAGATATATATGAATATTTCTGAAGAAAACAGTACATATATCTTCATCTAAATGGAATAGACTTTGAGATCATCTGCGAGTGTTCAGAATGCAAGTTACCATGATAGTGACGAAAATTAAGATAACATCATATGTGTTCGTGTTAGTTGTGTCACCACGACCACGAGCTATTAAGTCGCTTATTCAAGTTTTCTGGAAAGAATAATTTCGGTATTGTTTAAATAAACAAAACTGTATTATAGCACCGCTCAACTGAAAACAAAACTAGTGATTGTGACTCTTTAAACAACACAAAATAATGTAAAAACTAATACAATGTGGAAATAAGTAGACATCGCGGATTAAAATATCTCTTTCTCTTCATTTACTCGGCATTTACTCTCACGGGAAAAATTTATACTCGTAATATGCTGAGAAAGAAAAATACATTGCAAGAAACCAGAAATTTTCATGGCATGAAATGCCACTATTTTCTAAGTTGTTGTGAATACTATTCTCACACTCGTTGTTAGCCCACAACAAAAATGTGTTGTCAGCATTCATTCCGTTTATTTGTTAACCAGCGCAGATACCCAAATATCAACTTTCGTATGTGAAACCTTACTCCCGACGAATTTCTCTTCCCCTCCCTTAGCCATTTTTTTTCGCTCTCGCCAGGGAAAATTCCTTCGCTTCTCTTACCCTCCAATTTCAGATCGACGTCTGGCTTTTGTGGTGCTGGCAAAGGGGGCTCGGCTTGTCTTTGATCATCGGCTGCTACCATCTGGTGCAGTGGCCTGGAAGCTCCCACCTCCCACCCTCCTTGCACCCCCACCCAGCGAATTCCCTGCTAAAACTACCGGAAAAATTACCTGGAGCAGTTTCTGTCGGCGATTTTTTTGTAACGCGCCATAAAAGACGCAGTTATTGGAATAAGCCAAAGATCCTCCGTCCGTAAATGTTCGTCAAACGTCTGCGCCTAATTTGTTCCACCGTTTGCAAGAAGAATTACTTCAAAATATTAATGACTGGTAAACTTCAGACGATATGTGAAAGGTATTCGAGCAGGGTGTACATATTTAGCAACAATTTTCAGGAAGGTTTATTCCAGTCCCGTCTATTAACAGAACTTTTGTTCGGTTTTATAGGATTTATTGTAACAAACATCGATTGTCTACTTCTCGAGGTCCAGTTTATATTGATATAGTAAAATTGTATTGTAGAGGCAGTTTTGTTTTAGAAGTACCGCTGTAAAACTGTGCACGCATGATTGTTATGTGGAGTATAATGAGAATTATTTATCAGTACAAAAAAAGTTGTACAAAAGTATTCGATGGATAAACTACATTGTATACGCAGGACTGTCCGTAACAACTTGCCCTGTGCACGTCTAATTTGCGTGTAGGATTATAGCATAAACTGCTCTGTACATGCTATATTGGCGGTAGGAAGTCAATGGTAAACTGCCATGCACACATGGAATTGGCATGTGGGAATCATATGGTAAACTGCATACGCAGAACTGACACGTAAGTGCATATTGTAAAATTTTCCATACACGCAGCATTTTCGGGAGCAATTCAGTTTTAGAGAAGACAGTATGGCAAATGTGAAACAGTTAGACTCAGATTCTTCTTAAGTTGGCTTTTTCAACACTATGGGAATAAGAACAGCAGAAAGGTGCCATTTATAACCGTTGACTTTAAAACAGCGGAGCTTAAATTATGTTATTAGCGAAAATTGTTATTAAGTTTTATGTTTTTACTAATTGTACCATAAAGTTAAATTTTATTGTAATTACTTTCTACTTTTACAGGAAATATCTTTAGAAACCGTGTTGCCAAAAAATTATTTTATAGGACTTTTTTTTTGTAAAATTGCTATAGCCTACTAAGTGGACATAACAAGCTTTAAACAATATTACAAATTACTGACTTACATTTCGCTTACATGGTTGAGGAAAATTACTGACTTACTTGTTGAGAAATACTCACATAGTTGATAAATGAAAATAAATTAATTGTAACTGAGCTTTCCAAAACGGCAGTGAAAAGGAAAACAATTATAATTATATTTACGCTAAAATGATCGAAGCACTGGAAATCGAATCAGTAAACTTTGGGTTAGGTCAACAAGCAACATAACATGCGACTCCTTTGTCTTCCGACATTTTGTTCCTCTTTTGACGGTAAAACACTGTTATATATACCACGATGAGTTTGGAAGGCACCGACAATTTCGGCCTACATATTTCCTATGAAAAATTATGTCGAAAATGTGGTCTATGGTGCGACACATGGTCTACGATGCTTCGTAATGGTGATACGCACCCTTGAAAGTAGAGCTGACTTATATGTTTATTTTAAACTTTACAGAAAGTATTAATATGGAACAACGGAATTCAGGATTATGTGTAGTGAATGAATATCAGCAATGACAGGAAAACCGAACGCTGCCATTACAATATGTTATCATACATAAATCCAAGGTTGCAACCCTGTCGTCACATAAAATTCTGTGATGCCGAGGCGTAATCGGGTTTCGAATTACGGATTATTGAAGAGAACGTAAAAATTGATTTAAAATATCGTCTGGTGTTATCACGCTAAACCCACCGTTCGCCAGGAATTCGCTCATAAAGGTCACAAACGGTGGTGTTTAGCGTAATAACACAAGACTACATTATTAGTTAGTTTTTACATGCTCTTTATGGTCCGTTATTGAAAACTCAATTAGGCTTCAGAATAACAGAACTTAATGCAACAACAGGGATGCAACAATGAAATTCTCTATAACGTATTTTAATGGCAGTGGCCTGTTTTGCTATTGCTGCTGATATTGGCCAACTATACATCCTGGATGCCAGTGTCCAATTTAAAATACTATCTGTAAAATTTACAATACAGATTTGTTTTAGCTCCACCTTCAAGGGCGCATACTACCCTTATGGGGACCGCGGTGGTGTAGTGGTTAGACCACTCACCTCCCACTAAGGCGAGCAGGGTTCGATTCCCAGTGAGGCCATCCCCGGATCCTTGCATGTAGGTTTATTGCCGGACGATGCCGCAGGTCAGCGTTTTTTCTCGGGGATTCCGTTTTCTTTTTCCCTTGCATTCCGGCGCTGCTCCATACTCACCTCGCTTCACACTTATCGGCTCTCCAGACCTCGATGTTACGAGCCCCCCAAATATCTTTACTCACTCACTCACCGCCCTTACGAAGCATCACAGGCCATAATTCACATATGTTTTCAAAGGAATGTTTCATGAGAAATATGCACGCGAAGTTAGGTTTTTTTCCCCAGCCTCATCCAAGTTCAGTCTGAAAATCACCGACTATCTCCGCCTGCATATTTCTTGTGAAAAATTATGTCGATAACATACGTGCGACATATAGTTTGCGATGCTTCAGAAGAGCGGTGTACTCCCTTTGTTTAGATTGTTTCCATTACACTGATTGTACTGGGACCTCCTTTAGGGTACTTTGTGTTAGTTAATACTATATGTGGTCCTGCCCGTTCACCAGATCTGACCCCTTTAGATTTTTCTGTGGGTAAAGCCAAAAGACACTCTCTACAAGGATATTAAACAGCGTATTACAGGTGCTTGTTCTGAAATTTCTGCTGAAATGCTACAACATGCGCAGTAATATTTACAAGACGGACTGGAAGCTTGTATTGTAGATGGTGGCCCTCATTCTGAACACAACCTGTGATACACGCTTTTCTGTTTCTTCTTCAGAATTCATAAAATTTTCTTTATTAACTTTTTTATTTCTTAAGAGAGTGCTGATACATGGTACAGTGAAATCATATAAATGTACAAGATATTACATGTGTTTTCTTGCACACTCAGAAGAAAACCACACACTAAATAAGAAAAGTAAGCATACTACCACCATAGCCTGGTAACTAAGCAGATAACAGAAAACCGTAGGCATTAAAAATGTTCATAACTATAGCTTGTAAACTACTTGCAATAGAATCCTGCCAAAAAAAAACACCTTTGGCATTCTAATTTCCTCTAGTTTTACTTTCTTGATGTGAACAGGCATTGTTCCATTAGATATAATGTAACTATGTTCAAGAAATACACATTCTAATACTTAATAAAATTTGATACATGGCTGCAATTATGAGCTCTTGTCTAAACTTCAATTCTGTGAAACCAACACATCAATAGCACCTTTCATTTCCGAAATATTTGCGTTGCAAGTTTTAGGCGATTCATCCTGTAGTTTTTTTGGTTGATTATAAAAATTATTCGGCGGATGTGAATACAGTACAGCTGCATGATCGCATGATCTTATATTTACAAGTAAAGCAAGTTGAAAACTAACAAACTATTTAATCTGAAAAAAAGTTTTTTTTTTTACAATTATTACTATACAATAGTATGTAATCTGTTGTTTCGAACAACAGTTTGTAATATCGTTTGGGTCAACTACGTTTCACTCAAGATAAATAGCCTCATAATAGTAACAATAAGCAAATATTAATAATGTTAGCTTTGCAATCAGAAGAAAATTCGTGATGGCAACACTACGATGAAGCAGCTTGTTTTTAAACAAAGCATTTAATATTTGTACGCTTAGCGAAAAAGTTTTTGGAGTGTTTGTAGTACAGGCATACCGGTACTGATTAATAAAAAAACAGTGAATTTGATTATGTGGCCATGGGTGAGTGAATCGGAATGAAGTGATGATGGTTTAAATTCTGGCCGGCTGCAATGGAAATGTTTTCTCCAAGGAGGTTATCCGGCACTTATTCAAATCAAATGCCAGTCCAGTGCCTTTATAGGAACATTAACAACTCCCGTTAAAACCAAATGCTTGTTAACCAGGGCCCACGTAACCAGTGGAAACCTACGTTGGCCCAACATGGTCATTTCGTTGAAATAGTTGGTTATATGTCGGGTTGGAGCACAAATATTGATAAAACGTTGGCCCAAATAAAAATGCCAAAAAATGTTGCACTCACAAAAATTTTAAGAGATTACCAAGCGCCCTTAAGACATGATTTCACTAAATCAGAAAATGCCATTAACTATGGAAAGGGTATTTTTGTTCCAATTTTTAAATGGTTTGTTGATGGTTGGCAGCATGTTAGTAAATATACTGTTGGTGATAGATGATAATTTTTCTGTTGGCCCAACCACATTTCATGTATGAGATTGGAACAAACTTTTTTAATGAAAACAATGCTAATTTCTTGTATTTTATATAATAAGGAGTTTCTTCATGGCCTGAGATATATCTCATTAAAATATGTTCAGTGGGTTATGTTGTGTCAGTGTTGGGAACAAAATGGTTGGTAATTTGCAGTAATGGTTTAATTTGGCCAACATTATGTTACCAACATTATGCCAATAATGGCAGCTACCATATTTTAAATGAAATGACACTATAGTTTTGTATAATTGTTTTAAAACGATTGTTAACACACAAACCATGTTATATTTAAAACTTACTTCTTTTCTGATGTGTTAGTTACTTGTGGGAGAACAAACTGCCTGCATTTGTTGTGTAAAGTCCGGTTGGGCCAACATTGCGCCAACAATAGTATTGCCCAAATTTCTAATTAAATAAAATCATTTTATGTTTGTTTAAAAGCTATGTTTTTGAACACACAAGCCACGTTTTATTTAAAATTGATTTCGTTGGTCATGTGTTCATTAATTTTAGAAAATATACTGTTGGCATTTGGTGTGTAAACATTTGTTGGGCCAACAGTGAGCAACGAACTTCGTTCCAACAATAGTAATGACTTTATTTGTGATACAATGAAAAAATAATTTTTATGTTAGTTTAGAAGCTTTTTAAAAACACGAAGCCTGGTTTGTTTAAATTTGACTTCTTTGGTTATGTTTTGGTTACTTGTTGTAAAACATACTGTTGGAGTATGGTATGTAAACTTATTGAGCCAACATTGTGTAACCAACATTATGCCAATAAAAGTAATTACCAAATTAAAGATGAAATGACAGTATAATTTTATATGATTGTTTAATGGTAACTTTAAAAAAAAAAAACCTTATCTTACTATAATTGACTTCGTAAGTGGTGTGTTGGTTACTTGTTGGAAGACGTACTGTCGGAATTTGGTATGTAAACCTTTGTTTGGCCAACATTATACAAACAACATAAATTCACTAATAAGAAAAAATGTTTTTTAATGAACAAATATAATTTCCAAAGATGATGAAGACATAACAAATGTAATTTTTCTGTAAACTGTGTTTTGTTCCTCAAGTGTTGAGGCAAAGTTGTGAACATAATAGTTGTGATGGGTACGTTTTGGTACGTTGGGACAACATTGTGCCACCATAGGATATTATTAATATTTCTTAAATAAAAACATCTGATTCATTTTAATTCCTTAATGATTAAAGCTTTTTTAGCACAGAGATTCTTTAGAAAATAAACTGTCTTTTGTTAGTTGTGCGTTGCTTATTAATTGGAAAATGCACTGTTGAATCTCCTAGGTTTTAAATACAGTTTTATAGTACTTGAATCTAACTTAAATACATAAAAAATATAACACAGTAAGCATACTGAACTGCAATAATATGACAAGTGCTGATTGCTTTACTTAGGAAGTCAAGGTAGTGTAGTGGGTAAGATGTCTGTTTGATAAATTAAGAACGCGAGTTCGAATAAATATCCCCCGAGTAAGATTTAATGGCAAGTGGAAAGTGAAGAATACTATTAGACTAGGGGAATTTTTTTAAATTTTGTTAGTGGGTAAAATTTATTTAAAACACTGGAAACCAAGGTTGGCAGAGTATTGTTTATTGGTTGGCATTATGTAAGCAATAACACATCTTGCAAACACACTATCAAAGTCGAAACATGTTAATAAATCTTATTTTGGTAAATGAGTGTGTGAATGGCTTTCTGAAAGAAAAAATACGCCGACTCTTAATTAAAAGTGTGCACAAAACCATAACATTATGTTGGACCAATGTATTATTTCAGTTGGCAACCAACATAAATGTCATATTGGGACAACGTATTATGTCAATGTTGGTTGAGCGGTAAAGCCAAACGTTGGGCCACCGTTGGTACAATTAAATTTTTCTACTGGTTTAATGATTTAAATACCACATATGAAACGACGCAATTTCATTTTGGAACCTCAATTTTCTTTTCAAACTTGATTTTAATTTAATTTAGGTGGGGCGTAATAATCAGTCATAGTTCTGCAGCTTCCAATACCGTAATAAAAGCCTGACGTGACACACTCTTCGTAATATCGCACTTAGAGCACCCACTCTTCACAAACTTAAAGCCCAAAGCGGTTCATTCTCTAGCGGGAAATTTACTCTAAATAATTTTCTGTCTAACAGATTTACAGCAGTTCAGCCAGTCGTATTTTCACATAGTATTATGCACCAGCTGAATGCTTATCTCGGGAGTTAGTTTTAGAGCGAGCTCTAAGTTCGTCTATTTTTATTGTATATCTCAGACAAATAAAACTTATTTACTGACATAACTTAATTATTTTTCTTCTTTTGTAGCTTATTTCCAATTTCTTTGATAACCATAAGGCAAAACACTACCATATTATTTTCTAAATCGCTTATAATATATCAGTGAAGTGTAGAGAATTAAACGGCTCTAATCATCAGGGTCTTGAGAGTCAATGAGGGTGAAACGAGGTGAGTATGGAGCAGAGCAGGAATGCAAGAGGAGGGGGAAACGGAGATCCCCGAGAAAACCCACCGACCAGCGTCATCGTCCGGCAGGATATTCCCACCCGTGAAAATCTGGGGCGACCTCGCCGAGAATCGAACCCGGTTTGCCTTGGAGGGAGGTGAGTAGTCAGACCACTACATCACCACGGCCCCGTATAATATATTTGTGTTCCTTTCCAAGGCAAAGAAATATATTTTTTTTTTTTCAAGAGTTCACACCTTCTACGTTTTCCTTTGTTAGTGGTAAGTCTAATGACCACGAAGGCAATATTTCGTTGCAAATTAAAAACATGAGAATCGTTCACGTCGCAACACACGCACTATTGGTAAAGGCTGTTCACGATAAAGTGAGCACTTTTGAAATCAACCTTAGAAAAAAGTCACTGCCCTTGCTTCCATATATTATAACGGGCGCACTGAGTTGCATATGCCCGGCAAAGTTGCTAACGATGGATGTAAAATAGTTCCATATCTTAAAGTCGAATTCAAAGTGTTAGGTAACCATTTGTGATAACTTATATTATTTCTTTCGCTTCGTGTTTTTTTTTTCAGTGCCTCGAAGCGTAAAAAAGCATATTTGTAAAATGTTTACTTTTCCAATAATTTCACAGTTTCACCAGACCGACGCACGAATAAAGTAATGGGGTCCATGGCAGTGTTAATTTTACATAAGGCTGAAAAACACCCAATGTGCTTACAAGTAGATCTTAAGCAGGGCTTTCAAAAGTGCTCAGTTTACCGTCAACAATCTTTAGCTGTCAAGTTAAGACTTGTCCACATTGTAGAATAATGCCGAATCATGGAGGTGTATTGAGATACTTCGTGTGGTGTCTGTGAGGATTGCATAGCACGGCAAAGTAGCGCCAGATGCAGGTAGAGGCAATGCTGTGTCTTAGGGCAGAGTGTCTGGGATACAGAGTATCCCAGATTAGCCCTTAATAGCTTGTGCTCTACTGTAGTGAAGAAGTGTTGGTGTCTGCGCTATGAAACAATATTTTACGTAAATTAGCCAGTGACGCACGAAAAGTTTGTTCGTGTTAAGACACAAAAATATTTTCTGTACTAGTCGTATATATTCTGCAAAACAATTCCGCAATTTAAGGTCGCAAGTCCTTGGACCAAATTTCCAAATATAAAACATATCACTATTTAAAATTGCAAACCACAATTAATCATAGTAGGGATAAAAAATAAAATTGACAATGATATTTAGGTAAGTCTGACAGATTTCAACTTTGATTAAAACCCCACTAACCAGACCACATTACTTCTGATGGATTAATAAGGCGAAAATTAATCATCTGTAAGACTGGCGTCAGTAACATGTGATAGTTCGATAGTTACACTGTGGTATGTTACACTCAACAATACCAAGCTTGTGAAACATAATCGATAATATTTAATTTGCATATCCCCAAATTAGTGAAATACACTCGATTTATAAGCAATCGTAGTAACAGAGTGAATAAAATAACTGGGAGAAAACCGCAGTGTTCGATCTTCATTTATTAAAGAAAAATATTTTAATCTGCTCAAAAAATATCGGAAACCTATATGAGAATGTGGAGTTTTTACAACCGCTTATTTGAGACCCACATAACAAATGATGTTTATATAACTCACTCATGCAAGATGTTTCTAAGGCTCGGATTTTTAACAGAGCTAAGAAACGGCTTGAACGTACACTATCGACCAAAAAGTAATTGCGCACCTGTCCACAATGTTTGCTCAGTGGTTGTCATCAAGTTAGAATCTCGTAGGGCTACCTCTTGCGCCTATAACAGCAGCCACCATGTCTGGCATGCTCTCTACGAGTGTTTGCAGGACATCCACGGGGATTCGTCGCCATTCCTCTTGCAACCATTCCATGAGTTGAGCAATGGATTTTGGCCGCGTCTGACGAGCCCTCACCCGGCGATCCAATTCGTCCCAAAGATGTTCTATAGGGTTGAGGTCAGGGCTCTGGGTGGGCCAGTCCAATCGGCGAACATTGTTGTCGGTTTACCACTGCATAGTAGCTCTTGAAACATGGCACCGAGCATTGTCATCCTATAAGTAACACGGATCCATTCCGTAAAAAACGCCACAATGTTGGGAGAATTTAATCATCCAGAATATTACAATAGGCCTCTGTGTTCATGCTACCACGGACAAACACCAGCGGTCCTGCGCCAAAGGCCGTGAAACAGCCCCACTCCATCACTCCACCACCACCGAATTTCCTAGTTGCACTATACACTCCGGCACACCCATACACGTCCATCAGACCGGAATAATGTAAACCTCGACTCATCAGTCCACAGAACCGATTTCCACTGCTCCAGTGCCCAGTTGCGACGGTCAAAACACCACCTGAGTCGCCGAGCTTTATTGCTTGTCGTGATATGGGGCTTATGTGCAACTGCTCTTCCGAAATATCCAAGTCTTTAGCCTCTGTACGCAATGTTCCAATGGAAACCGATACTCCTGTTGCTGCACGAATCTCCTGTCGGATGCTAGCCATGGATTGTGCCCTATTTTTGACAATTTCATGTTTCAGGGTTCTGCGATTTCTGTCGGTCAAGATTGGAGGTCGCCCAGAACGTGCAACATTGACACAATTCCCATCGACCTTCCACTTACGCAGGATGAATGCGACCGTTGATTTCCGCCTTATTACCTTCCATGCAATCGCCCGGCTAGACAGCCCACTGAGAAGGCAGCCCACAATCACGCCCTTATCGAAGTCCGATAGATCTGTAACTCGTGCCACATCTCCTTGTCAACTGATTCTACACCTGCCTGCAGCGTATGGCGGCCACACAAGTCAATTGACGTACTGAATCACCTATCTTCACAGGTGCCCAATTACTTTTTGGTCGATAGTGTGCTTTCAAGTGATAAGGGGAGAGGGAACACTCCTATACGTCCTCTATCTCTGAACTCCAGTGAATATAATTTACGAAGATACATAGTTTTCGCAGATTCAGTAATACGAGGTATAAAAATAGAGTATTTCCAGTACAATCACAGCTAATATAAATTCCACTAATTCGGATTAAGTGCCACATAAAGTGCTCTAAATATATTCATCATACTGTAACCGCGTTTTTGGTAAAACCGCCATATTTCTAACACATGTTGTAATAAATAGCTTCAGTATTTCTTCCTCACTATGAACGAACGTCTTGCGAGCTAGAATTTTATAGCTCAGTAACCGGAAAAATAAAAGCATGTTGCAATCAGTGTAGTATCATTCGTTTACCTTTCGGCAGGTATTCACGTTCTTTGTATGCGGACGATCGAATAACGCAGCTTAAAGGTAAGGATTTCTATCACATTAGGTTTGATTAAACACAAATAATGTTTAACACATGCACATATATAGGTGTGAAAGCGTTCCAGAGCCATAATACGACGTAACACGAAAACACGCTAACAGCAGAGGAACTGTGTAGTATAAAAATCCTTTACGTGAACAGTAGACAATATTTTGTGTGTGGGCGTAAAAAAAGGTTGAGAATAATACGGGCCTATGTGGAATTCACAATGACATTTTTTAACATGTCACATTATTATATTTACAAGAGCAGTATTTATAGGCTAAAGCGACAAAAAAACTTAACACTAACTTCAGTAAAATCTGATATCATTTTAGGAATCCAGTTAAGTTTTGTGCTAATTGTTATTGTTGAGAGCACTTATCTGAACAATAGGACAAAGTACACCTTGAAATGTTTGAAATACCTTTGTTATGTGTATTTATAATTAGTAATTATATTGATATGGCTTCAAATATCAAATTACGAAAATTTTATTGCATAAAACCGCCAGTTGTTGTGCCCTCATAAGTCTGTTTAAAATGTACGAATATTTGTAGTGTTAGCAAACAGGCTATTTTTGAACCACTTTCCAATACATATTTAGTGTTCAAGCACGAAAAAAGTGCTGTAGCAATACTAAGTGTACGTTGTTCAGACTTATATGTACGGCCATTATAACTACTGAGGAATTGGGGACGCTGAAATTAAGTACCGTAGCTTCATTATCGGTTGCCTTAATTATTGGTGGAATACTAGTCAGGGGGAAAACCCCGCCAATGCGGGAGCACAAGATCGAAAGAATGCAAGATAGGCACACTATCAACGGTACATAAACTAACGTTGATACAGCTTACGTGAGTTCCTTGCTTGTTACGTAACGGGACTGCAATCTCGGTCTCCTACAGCTGCACATCTCACGTCTGACCAGCGGCGGCGTCTTCACGTGGCGCGCGAGGGCGATATTGGAAACCGTCCATCATTTCACTTCCCACGCTTCTTCCTCCCTAAAAAGCTGGGCGGCTAAATATATCTTCCAGGTTCGTGCAGAGGATAAAGCACTCCCCGCCGGAGGAGCGTTAAGACTTAAAAAGTGAGGTGAGACGCATACGGGAAAAGGTTCGGAAACTGTTGGGCGTGTTATAATTCATATTTATAACTTTCTGTTTTATTTTTTTTCCCTCGCCTCTTGTTTCACGGCAGAACTGGAGGGTATCAAAAAAAAAGAAAAAAAAAAAAGAAAAATAAGGAGAGAGTTATTATTTTGAGCCAGGAAGTTGTCAAGCATCCGCGATGGAGAAATGGAGAGTGATAAAGATGGGGGAAGGTGGTGGAAGGGTATGTAAGGGACGGCAGAGATTTACAGCAAGCTCCGTATTCTTTTCGTTTATAGTTAATGGACAGACTCCGTCTTACCGGGACGTCACAAACACCAGAGGCCTTCTTTCTTTCGCCAGCGCGAGGTTGGCACAGTCGTGACACAACTGAAGCTAACAGAAGTGATAAAGCATTTCGGTTCAGTTGATTCAACTATTTCATGTCCAGTGCAGACAGTTATCTACATGTTGCCTAGGAAGGTTATACTTCATGTCCATTGTAAACAGTTACCTACATGTTGAGCAGGAAGGTTATACTTCATGTCCAGTGTAGACAGATATCTACATGTTGCCCAGAAAGGTTATATTTCATGTCCAGAGTGGACAGTTATCTACATGTTGCTCAGAAAGTTTATATTTTGTATGCACTGTACACTGCGAGACTCGGTGTCCAATGGTCCTTCCTGTGGGTAACTGATTCCTAAACACTCCTAAATCTTTACGTTATGACTTAGTCATATCACTCATCATCGAATATGAGACCTACATCTTATTGGTTGTTATAATAAAACATGTTTTGTCATCTTAAATACAGCACACATCATAAAATGCCTTATTTGCAACATCTGAAATCGTAAACCAATGTGGCAATGAAAGGGTTAAGTACACTCGCATTATAGCAGTCTGCGATTTTTTCTTAAGCGTACACTTTGCCTGTCAAGGTGTGCCGTGTTGCGTGCGGATTGCCATTTGCCCGTTTAAAACAATGTGCTGATAAGTAGTTGATATTGCGCTACGCTTTAAATACGTTGCTCTGTTTTGTCTGGGTTCACAGTACACACAAGTATTTTCACCTGCACGCTTAGTTTTATTCTGTGTGTGTGAGCGATGCGTGGTGGAAGAAAATATTCGTGAATCTACGTGGTAATATGAAAACGTCAGCAGTAATTACAACATTACTTTTGGCGGCTCTAAACTTGTAGGTATCAGTCGCCAACACTGCAAACCTCTCATTTTTGATAGAAGGGCACTACTTTTAGATGAATTTAATATAAATTTTGGTTTAAGTGTGTACCAAGGGCCCTTTTGTACTTATTGCAGAGGCTCATATTGCAAGGCCATTGACAACATGTATGGTATTGACGCACACAAAACAACACATCGTAATAAAATTTATATTGTACGTACAAATAAAAAAAAAACATCGTTTAAAGAGATTCTACACGAATACCTACAAGTATCAAGCAGTAGACAATAATTTAAGTTTATTTCCTTGATCGGCGCATGAAAACATATCAAATGAGAAATTTTAACTTTTTGCGTATTTCTACTACACAATAATACTACTTTGGGTTTGCATCTGGTTAACTACACATTGATTGGAAGATTCGCAAAATGTTCAACCGCTAGCGATTCTGTATTGTCTTGTATACTAAAAACACGACTTCTATAGTTTTCAATGACGTTGAATGTGCAATTTAAAAAATGGCGACTTTACAAATAGTAAGGGTGTTAACTCAAGAAGAATACTACTTATTTGAACCAAATGTGATATGCTGGCAGTACCTAATTCGAGCACCAAACTTGTCAAGTTATAGCTTCTGTCTTCGCCCATTTAGATAGTTACCACCATCCAAACTCTTAATTTTACATACCTCTGAAATTAAGATACCAGTTCATGATATTTATGAAAAACCTTAGTGCTGTAGTAGGCAAACAAAATGAACAGAATTTAAAAAGCTCTAATGTTTATTTATGAAAATGGCAATTAAAAATGTTAAAATATCACCAGTCATTTCTATGAGAACATTATAATTATGTCTCAAAAATTGTACGCTGACAGGGTAAAAGCAGTATTTAATATTTATTTTAACTTACGCTTCCACATACTTAGATTGTACCTTCAGACTAGAATACTACGACTAATTAAACCGACTCCCATAAAAATTGGCAGTGTGTACAAGATCGGCAGTCAAAGACATTTGAGAGTTTATTAATTTTAAAATGTTAGATTACTTTTACATATCATTGGGGCAACACTTAATGAGCGCAAATAATTCATAAACTTGTCTGTTTAATCCGCCGGCCGAATCAAGGATGATTCTGAAATATTAGTCCTCCGCAAGGCCCTCTTTTAAAACTTGATACATCTGTTGAGCGAATCGGAACGCCTAAACGGCCGACTGACCACTGCGGTCAGAGGTTCGTGATCACCAACGCCTAAACGGCCGACTGACCACTGCGGTCAGAGGTTCGTGATCACCAACGCCTAAACGGCCGACTGACCACTGCGGTCAGAGGTTCGTGATCACCAACGCCTAAACGGCCGACTGACCACTGCGGTCAGAGGTTCGTGATCACCAACGCCTAAACGGCCGACTGACCACTGCGGTCAGAGGTTCGTGATCACCAACGCCTAAACGGCCGACTGACCACTGCGGTCAGAGGTTCGTGATCACCAACGCCTAAACGGCCGACTGACCACTGCGGTCAGAGGTTCGTGATCACCAACGCCTAAACGGCCGACTGACCACTGCGGTCAGAGGTTCGTGATCACCGTGACCCTTGTGTCATTCAGTTAGCCAACTTTTAAATCAGCACACATAAATATTAACTCAATCAGTCTGAGTAACAAACGATATCCCAGAAAATATTACTGCCGCTGGTTCGCAGATAAATGAGAACCACTGAAAATTTCTGGCCGGAGCTGAATATATTTGAACTTAAAGAGCGACAGGCAATCTCCTGGTAAATCTGACAAAAATGAACGAAAAATAATTCAATGTGTCAACATCTAACTTTAAGAGTAACGTTTGGTTTTGAGAACACTTATTTTAAATTTAGGTCTTTTCTTTTTAATTTATGAACAATAATTATTATATCATTATGATACGTAGCACAGTCAATAATTTGTTGAACGCCGTGGTGTGCCCCTAAATTTGGGGCGCCAGACAGTCAACGAACTCATCTGCTATGGTAATACAGCTCCTGCCACCTTAGTTTGCTGATGGCGGCTTTCGAGAGGAGATAATCATTCAAAGAATCCTAGGGACCATACAAACTATTAGTACACCCATCAGTCTATATTTGACAGTCATTCTAACTGGATATATTGCTATCAATGCGCAGAAGTAATAAAGCACTTTGCTCGCTCCCCGCTTATACTTAAGCTGGCGAGCACTGTATTTATGTTGCTAACATTTCTACAATTACAACTGATATACGCATAAATAATGTGACGTGGTCAATGGCAATGCTAGTGTTAAACATGGCGAATTGATACGAAATGACCAGGGAGTTAGGGCTTACAAAAGTACTCGGTTAACCGGAAACAACACATACACTTCCTTTGCGTAGTGTATTAACACGTTCACAGACTTGCGGCTGATAAATGCGTATTGTCTTTTACAATATTACTGATGTCCTCAAACGTGATTTTGATTGCATTGTGAAACCTGGTGGATTATTTGAGTGGCCCGCTTTTACACGTTTACCAACGATTATGCCGATCTACAATGAATTATGCCGTTTGAAGTACTTGCATGTAATTTCTTTTCATTTAGTACATAACTACGAAACACAAACAAACAGATGTTAATTATGACTTTGTTTCTGACTTCGTTTTATAGAGAACATTTTGTTGTTATACCAACTATGATGTGATGTTAACAGGACTATTACCAGAAATAAATATTCATACATATTATTTTACCGTAAAATATTTTGGTATTTGTAGTGACTTATCTGTAGGGAATAAATATGGATATTCCTATAATGTTATGGCAGAAAAATTATATTCAAGTAGAATGTAAGTGCCCAGCCAAAAGTTAATTTAGTTTCCGAGGTTATTGAGTTCAGCGAACAGCGGAACACGCCCCGCTTGCTTCGCTATCCTCGAAGATAATTAAAACAAGATGAATACTGGCAAGTTGCGGGCGGAGGGAACGGTGCGCTGCGAATTTCTTTTCTCCTGTGCAAATTCAAGACAGAGAAGCATTTTAACGCGAGAAGGAAGAAGAGAAGAATATATGCAGATGGCGTCTTCCCACCTACCGCTTTAGCTTTGCTTAGCAACGAGGTAGGTTAATAATATCGCAGTGAACACGACTGTACTGCGTAGTAACTGAACCGAGATCCACTTGATAACTAATTTACATTTCCGTAATTAAATTTACTTGAGCACCATTCTAAAACTTAAAAGTAAGTAGGAGTTTACATAGAACAGAGAGGAAACTATTCATACAAATTGAGACATGGACCCTCTTTTTATTCTTTTGGTTTTGCCTCTGGTACAAATACAAAAAAAAAAAAAATTGTTCAATGAGGAAAATTTCTGACTGCTAACAGATGTTGCGGAAGCGCTCTGTTTTCTGTATAAAATTACTCTTAAGCCATTAAAATAATACCAAGGAAATTGAACAAACGTATTGGTTTCTGAAAAAAAAAAAAAGCCGCCGAACGTTTCTTTTATAGAAAATACGTGTGTAGGCCATCTCTAAGGTAACTTAGCAGTTGCTGGAGTGCACAGGCATTTTATTCCACCCCCTGGTCGTTATGGCAAGGAGTTGATGTATTTTACCGGTTTATCTCATGTGTGTCCGTTTGGTATAGTTGTGACGACTGGTTGGTGCCGTCATGCCAATACCCCGCAATGCTCCATAAAAACAACAGCTGCTGCCCCGTTGTAACGCTGGCCAGGTTGAACGAGGGATATAGGTAGTCTCAACATTATATATATATCTCTCGAATTTAGCACTTTTCGTCTCACGTTTGTGTAGAGTGACTATGAGGGTATGATTACACTGCTGATCACGTGATGCCACTTGGTCATGCACAATATGCTCGTGCCGAAGTCTGTCCGCGAATCATCTTGCGGACCGGCCTCCTCGCCACGAAAACGAGATGCCGTAGCGTACACGGCCACGCAAGACTTCCATTCGAGCTCTCTAGCATTAGGCTGAGTTGAATTAGCTGCCGTCCAGCTGTAGGTAGGACACAGTTCTGTGCATCGCAGATAAAGTGCACTATGCATGTTTTACAAAACCGAGATTTTGATATTGTCTTATTTTATTTTACACACTATTGCCGGGTTGCAAAGCACCACATAATATACCAAATATTTTAAGCGTGGAGTGAGTAAAGAGGTCTGGGGGCTCTTAACATCAAAATCTTGAGAGGGTGAAGCGAGGTGAGTACGAAGCAGCGTTAGAATGCAAGGATCCCCGAGAAAACTCGCCGACCAGCTCCGGAAATCTAACCCGGTTCGGCGTGTTGGGAGGGGATTAATAAGCAATTTAGTCAGTATGATAGGCCACTACATGTCATCATGGTATCGACGTAAAATGCACCCTTGTAAATTCTAATATTTGTGACGGAATGCCCTTTAACTCCGAAGCACAGCGTTCTAAGTTCCTTTGATGTAGACGTACAAATTCTCTGAATGGCTGCGCGAGGCTATAGGGACGGGGCTTGTGCCTGACTAACTACAGCGTACTGCGAAAGTTTCTTATTGTCTGAGCTGTCAGCTAGCACGTAAGTTATCAGAGGGCAGATTGGCGAACGGCGTTCCGACATTTTGGTGGCTAGTGGCGCCATAATACTTCCACGTGAGGTTGAATTTGGAGAATAAGGGGCTCTTGCACCTCTGTATTCTTAAGCACTCTGTGTTACAGTACTGAAGCTGTGCCGTCGCCCATTTCAAATGGCAGCCCTTGCACTTGTGGTCCACATCATCGGCAATTAAACCCATTACAATATCCACAGCACTAAGCATCACAATGACATTATTGGTGAAGGCTGCCGACGATAAAGTGAGCACTTTTGAAATCAACCTTAGAAAAAAGGCACTGTCCCTGCCTGCATATATATCAACGGGCACCCTGAGTGACATGAGCCCAGTCCAGTTGGTAACGAAGATACAAACTAGTTCCGTATCCTAACATCGAATGAAAAGTTTTAGGTAAACATTTTTGATGACTTGAATTATTTCTTTCGCTTTAATTTTTTTCTGAATGGAAGTGTAAAAATGAGCAAATTTGTTAAATGTTTATTGTTATAATAATTTCACAGTTTCACTTGACCGACGCATGAATAAAGTTATGAGGCCCATGACAGTGTTAATCTTACGTAAGGCGGAATAATACAGAACGTGCATACAAGAAATCTGAAGCAGGGCTTTCAAAAGTGCTCATTTTACCGTGAATAGCCTATATGTGCAGTTAGGTAGATTGGGCTTAACGTTTCGACAGCAGGGTAGTTAGAGATGCAGATAGCTGCTTTGCTCAGAGAAGCCGGAGTGGGACAGGAAATCGACCATGGCCTATAGTAATAAACCAACCCAGCTACTCCCCTAGAGTGATTTCAGGAAACCGCGAAAATCCGAAATTTGGATAGCTGAACCGGGAATCGAACCCATGCCCTCTCGAATGCGAGTCCAATGGGCTTTAGCCTATTCACGATAAAATAAGTACTTTTGAAAGCCATGCTTGAGATCTACTTGTATGCACGTCGTGAATACTTCTTCCTTATGTAAGACTAACATTTTCATTGGCCTCATCACTTTATTCATACGTCGGTCAAGTGAAACGGGGAAATTATTAGAAGAGAAAATATTTCACAAATGTGCTCATTGTTACACTTGGACGCATTAAAAAAAGCGAGTTAAATAATTAAAGTTGTCAGAAATATTTACCTAACACTTTTTAATTCGACGTTAAGGTACGGCGCTACTCCCCATCCATCGTCACCAACTTTCCTGTCACTCAGGGCACTCGTAAAAATATATGCAGGTAGGCGCAGTGACTTTTCTAAGGTTGATTTCTAAAATGCTCACTTTATCGTGAACAGATATCAACTGGCCAGCAACATGGCACCAATCAGCGTTTGGACTTTCTGAAATAAGGGTGTTCTGTTGAAAGTCGTATTCTGCCCTAGTCTTGAGTGTAATTTCTTTCCATATGCAAATACGAGGTGCACACATGAAATAGTTTGCTTGAAAAACAAGTATAAACACACTGTGAGCCATTTCATTCCTCAGGTAGGCGGGCGCCTTAAGGCCCCCCCCCTTTTTTTTTCTATTTCCTTTTGAAATACTCATTTGTAATTTATGACGCTGTGGATTTTGTATTTTAAGGAATATTGAAAAGAATTTTTACAAAATCTGAAATATACATAGGACCTACATTAATATATACTTGATACTAGCATACTATGACATAAGCGTACGTAAATAACTTCATAAACATAAACAAAACTTGATTTACTTATAAAGGTTAGATATGCGGAGTATAGAGTGAGAGTTGGTCGGCTCTTAACATCGAGGTCTTTAGAGCAGATGAATGTAAAACGAGGCTAGTATGGAGCAGTGCCGGAGATCCCTGAGAAAACCCGCCGACCAGCTTCATACTCCGGAACGATTGCCATTTGCGAAAATCAAGTAACAATCCCGCCAAGAATGGGACCCTTTTCTCCTAGGTGTGAGGCGAGTAGACTGACCACTACATCACCGCGGCCTCAGATTAGATATAATTTATCCGTGGTGTACACAGCGCAGTCTAAATTACTCGGCAGACGAAAACGGACAGTCCATGGTCCTGGATGGCAGATGCCAGTGACGAGATTTTTAACTTTATAATGTGTTTTGGTTAACAAGCATTGTCGAAGAAAACCAGAGGCTTGCAAAAACCAAAATATCTATAGTTACACTACCTTTCTGTTAATTGCACTCGCAAACGATCACTGTATTATTCGAATCACTGTTTTTATTAATAAATGCTTTTATCCACGAATAATATATAGCGAAAATCCTGCTTAGAGCAAGCGTATTGATAACACAGCCAACTGAAGCACCTAATAAATCGCACCCAAAGCTTAGATTAAAACGCCAGCAGAGCGTTAAACCAGAAAAATGAATGCACATTTCGATATTGCAAGAGAAACCCTAAAACGTTTTTCTTTTAGTGTCAACAATATTTAGTTAATGCAAGCGCCAGTGTTTGAAGAATGGTTGAAAGTCAGGAGATGATAACATTTAACATGCTCTCCCTTAATTTTACGCTGCATATTGGATGAAATTGTTTCTGCATGAAGCACGAGTTAGAATGACAGAGAAGTTGTTGGTAACTCAGTGCTAAATCTACCACTGCGCTGTCGCCACGTGGAACTGAGATAATATGTATCAGCGACCGCCCAGAACAGATGTCGGCTAAGTATAACTGGCAGCGTGACAGCTGAAAAAATGTTAACTGTATTCCGTCAGTCCCTATCACGTGTATAGACAGAGAAGCGTTTCCGATGTTTCTTTCTTATATTCCTGGCGAGTTTCCTACAGAAATTTGGCTATGTTTCAGAGCACGATACAAGTTATACCCGCTGGTAAAATCTTACGTGGGTCAAAGGTATGTTTATAGAAATCGGTTGATAACTGAAATAAACACAATCCTAAACGTGCGTTTACCCACTCAGATACTCACTGATTTATTATTTCAAGTGTTGCGACCAAGTATTATTTTGATCCGCGCTTTACTTACTCTATGCACGGTACTTGTTTGATGATCACAACCAGTAAACTAATTTCTTGGTGCTCGCAGACAATGATATGAATAATTAGCTGACCATAGCGGTAGACAATGCCTACAAATGAAATTGAATTCAGATGAAAGAAACTGACTGCACTATGGGCACTGAACTTGTCTCCTGTACAGCGCGTCCATGGTCGTGTAGCGACAGACAGAATTAGTTAACATTAGTGAACACCACCGTGAAAGAGAGGATGGATGGAATAACTTTCATTCCAAGTATTTCGAGAACTGCGAACTCTTATAATTATCAGATAATGTAGATGAATCTTGCCGATGAATGAAGAAAACGTCAATCGCCCCTAAAACTCGACGATTACCATTACTGTAGCATCATTGGTAGTTAAATGTGTGTGCTAGTGTGGAATACGAACGGAAATGTGGTTTACGCAAGTTTGAAAATTATAGAGCCCTGTTTGGTAATTGATGAGTGTTAAAGAATATGAAACTTTTTATATCTCAGATGAGATGAGAAAATTTTTTTTAATTGCAACTTTCTGTAAATTGGTAAAGGCTGTTCACGATAAAGTAAGCATTTTTGAAACCAACCTCAGAAAAAAAGTCACTCCTCCTGCCTGCATATATTTCAACGGGCTCACTGAGTGACATGCGCACAGTAAATATGGTAACGATGGAAGGGAAAGTAGATCCATATATTTACGTCGAACACAAAGTGTTAGGTAACCATTTGTATTAACATCATTATTTATCTCACTTCCTGTATTTTTTAATGCATCGAAGTGTAAAAATGAGCAGATTTGTACAATATTTACTTTTCTAACAATTTCAAAGTTTCACTTGACTGGCGCATAAATAAAGTAATGAGGCCCATGGCAACGTTGATTTTATATATGGAGGAAGAACACACAACATATATACAAGTAGATCTTAAAAAGGGATTTCAAAAGTGCTCATTTTACCGTGAACTGCCTATATATGTCCTACTTGTAGTGTTAGATTTTTAATACAAAGCTGCGTGTTAAAAGTTATTTTCACCAATCTATATTTACGTAACCTACCTCCGTATGTTTACCGAAGTTTAATATGGTTCTTGATCAAATTAATTTATACATAACAGCCAGGTGGAGTAAGTCGCTTAAGATGGATAGCGTAGTGGTATCTTTAAAATAAGTTTGAATTGTATATATCCCAATATATATATATATAAATACTTCACCTAGCCTACTAGTCATATTTCTACAATTTTCTCGTCCTTTTCTAGAAACACAATACAAAAAATACACCAAACGAAAATGAGGTTGCGCCATTTTCATGTAGCCGTACCCACTCACTAATAGGTTTCTTGATGGTTAGGGAGTTGCCGTATATCTAAGTGGTTGTATCCTGATGCATGATGTTGCCTTATGGTTCTGCCAATTTCTAGCCAGTTGATCTCTTAATTTAATCTTGCAGGATACTTAATCTCTGCTGCCTTTTGTATACCCACATAAGTAACAAAAGTCATATTACTTTTCATAGCAGAAGAGAAGAAATAAGTGATATATAAGAGCATAACCACACTTCATCTAAATTGATAGCGAAAATGTGTGAAAAACAACCAAACCAACACAAATCTGGCAAACAGACTGCACTTGACAGGAGTGCTGTGTTTGATTCATACAAAAATTAAGAGGATAGGGCTGTTTGATTTTAACATGAATGCATCATGATTTAGTTTCTGAGTAGTGTTTAAGTATTAAAAGTAATATAAAAATATCTTATTCGCCTATCCTGTAGAAGACCTCCTGTAACGCAATCGGTTGGTGCGCCACCGATCTGGGGCGCGGGAGGCTCTGGGTACAAATCCCGGATAAGGCATGGGTGTTCATTTAAGTTAGGTTATAAGTTAGTCTGTAAGCCGTCCCCTACTAAGCTATCAAGCATAAAACCGGGGGACTTTAAAAAATCCTCATCCCAGACGTCGTGTTCGATCCGGTTCAGCTGTAATAGGGACGGTTTTTCCCTTGTAATTTTCCATGCCCGTTACATGCGAATACCATTACATTTGTTAACTGTCAACACTCCGCAGTTAGAATACAAATCTGAGCAACTTATGCGCCTAAAAATGTGTAGACTATGATGACATTAAAGTATGTATAGTTGCCATCGGCAGTATTCTTATCATGTTTTATATAGGTACTGCACAGAGCTTCACTTATCGCTGGTGGCAGTAGTGTTCAAGTCCTCAAGGTGGGCTGCAGTAAGGTAGGAGCAGGAGGTTGTGGTGCTCATGAAGCACGCGCTGTTCATTTGTAAATGAGGTTAATATTTGTAATTAATCAATTAATTTGGTTGCTGAACGAAAGAATTTCTTTCGTTCGAATTTTTTTTTGCCCCAGAAATGTAAGATTTGGCTGGTGCAACTGAAGATTTGTATGGATATACGTAGATTATAGTTTCGATTATAAGTTTTAAAAAAAGCGAAAGGAGAATCAAAATTCGGACCCGGAACGCTGGCGCCCAATTGCTATGCTTTAGAAACCTCGATCAAGGTGACTTTACGAAACAGATATGTTTTTCTGTTCACATAAATACCGATGCATTGAATATACATTAATCTCTTTCAAGTTTTAAAGGTTTACTATTTTGTTTTTGTTTTAATTATTTCAAAGGGAATGTCTGTGGCATTAATACAGAGGCAATACTGTTATTATCCTAATTGTAACAGCAATGGTAAACATACTCTCGAGCTGTCAATTTGAAAGAAGGCGATCAGATGATCCAATCACCGCACAGCCAACAAAATAAATGCCGGGACTGACGAAGCTGATTTTGCTGTCGCAATTCAGTAATGATAGACTTAAACTTTGATCACGCTAAATAGAACACTTTGTGAAGACCTGCTTAGGATGTAATTGTATGCACATTGTGTATCCTTTCGGCATTAGTAAAATTAATATTGGCATGGGTCCGAGGACTTTCTTCATACGTCAGTCCAGTAAAACTGCGGAATTATTATAAAAGTAACTATTGTAAAAATTGCCTGTTCTGACTCTAACAAACATTAACAACTCAGAAAGAAAAAAAAATGCTTTCACTATTCGCAGATAATTACTTAACACTTTTACTTAAACGTCAAGACATGGCACTAATACCCGTTAAAATTTTTGCAGGTGGTGACAGTAGAATTTTTAAAAGATGATTCCAAAAGGTCTCACTTTACCGTCGTACACAGTTTATACCACATGGTTCTAACTAACAAAATTCTTATTCACACCAAAACAAAATATTCATTTAACTCTCCCCTGTTCACATCAAGCAAACCTATTAGCCATTAGAAGATCCTTGCAAAATTGTTGCGTGTACTAACTACATGTAGATTATGTCGCAACAACCAAATAAATGTTTAGCTCAACAAATTTTTTTTAAATGCTGAATTTGGTTCTAGGGAACGACTGCAGATGTTTGGAGGAAGAGCATTGTATTTGAATCAACAAAATATTGCCCAGTGTCAGCAAATACAGTTGAAGTAAACGCATTTGGCATGCGAAAGTAAATGTTTGAGTGAGCGTGTAACTGGCGCGTCGCCTGCGGGGCACGCGAGGTATGTAGAGTGACAGGCGGCCGTCTCTCGACGTGCGTCTGCAAGGCGGCAGTCCGTCTACAATGCCAAGCCGCGGCACTTAACTCGGGAGCCACACAATGACCATTGTGTCCGGCCTTGTTCCGGGGACAATGCGCACAGCCGCGGCATTGCCTCGCCGAGATAAAGAACCCGCCAATAAGGGCGTTGTTTGCGAACGATAGCGAGGGAAAGGGGCGGTCACTGGGCCAGGGGCCGGCTGATAAGACGCGAGGAGAGACCGCTCTCGGCCACGGGCCTGTGGCGATAAGGTCATTAAGCAGATTACCGGAAGTCCCAGGAGGTCAGGCATGGCGCCTGGACTGGACGGCAGTGGTCGCCGACGACAACAAAGAACCGCAGAAATGTGATCAAAGGAGATTTCATCCCTCTGCCCCTCAAATTACTGGTCATTTTATACGTTCTCTTACTACCCCTTACCAGTAGTTCTTTATATTGTTTTCACACTAGGAACAGCTACTGCTTTTGTCCCATACAATTAAAATTACCCATTACTCATTTATTACAGTTAAGCGATGAATCAGTTAAAATGTGGATTGCTAGGCCTTAACGTCTCGTCAACAGCGAGGTCATTAAAGACGTAGTAAGTTGCTCAGAGAAGAAGGAAAAGTGAAAGGAATCAGCCATGGTGTCTGAAGCCCTTCTAAAGTTCTACTTTCATGTTACTCCTTGACCGTATATAGAAAATTACACCAAGAGACAACGCACCACATTCGTGCGCACTCAGTTTAACAATATGTGTTTTACATAAGAACTGTTTCTCATTAGGCATTACCAGCACGCCTATCTTCTCCCTGTTTTAATTATAAATCAAGTATTATAGTTTATAAGAAATACAAGTAATAACTGGATATAATAAATAATAAGATATATTTATTTAACACAAGTATAAAACGCGTGTGATGTATGACGTTCACTAGGAAACAAGCAGGTACGTCATACATGTGGTAATTTTTAAAATGATTGATTCAAAAAGTATGAAGAAACCACGAATAGCATACACAATGCACATCCTAGCTTTCGCCTAGTGTAATTTCGGCAGACCATGGAAAACTTAAATCACGATATGGCTTAGCCAGGAATCGTACCAAGGTCCTCCCTAATGCGAATACGAATATTTACCACTACGCCAACTCGCTCGGTAAACACATTAAATAATAACGGGCATGATTTGTACCATAAGTGGCACAGTTAGGATACACTTGGCTTTTATTACACTTTGTAAGTTAACTAAAAGAAAATAACAAATTTGTAAACATTTGTAGCAGGGAATCTATAAGGAAAGTGTTGCAAACTTATTTTAGCCAAATTAAGGCCTTAAGTATAAATTGTTTGCTTACATTGCATAGTTCTGCATGAGATTCTTATTATCCGAGCCATTACCGATTGTGTTCTCGCTACTGACGAAGGCGGAAGGTTAAGGTGGACTCACAACCATCCGTCGCATCCGTCAGTCGCCGTCCGCCTAGCAGTCACATGACCCTCAACCAATCGCAGGTCTACTTTTTTCTATCCGTCAGTCTGTGAAATATTTTTCAAACTTTACCTTTCGACGGACGGATGGATGGATGGGCCAACGCCTTCTGACGACATTCCGTAGACGTGAATACGCACTTTGAAATAAAATGCAAGGCGGTGGATCTGTGTACATGATCTTTTGTGGTGAATTCAGGAATTTAAAATGTAAACAATATTTCAGTATAAATTCATATCACTTGAAAAATTATCTCCCCAAGATTTTTCTGCCTTGAAAAAATATTTACAACCAAAATATACCTCCAACTAAAGTAAGATCACGAAATTAAGCTGTAACGCTTAAATTTTGCCACAGAAGAATTGACGGACCATCTACGAATTGTTGGGAATCGCTTTCAACTGAGGGACGAACAAACAGGCGGATGTCTGATTGACGGACGGACGACTGACGGGACGACGGATGGTTGTAAGCCAAGCTTAATTTATTTCTACGGCTGGGTCTTATGTTTGCATCCCCTGACAAAACGATCAATTAAAGAAATGTTAAACATTTGTATTAAACAGAGCTCAGACCTTTTTTAAGGTTTGGCGAAGTTGAAATATTTATAGCGATCTTATAGAAGGATATGCTTTACTACAGTGCAACACGTGGCATGATTTAAAATTTTTGGGCACCTCTCGAGTCACTAGTGGCCTAGTGCCCAACTTTAATCACGAGGTCCCTTCATATTTAGTATCTGTGCTAAGTGGCCCGTTCAACCGTAAGATATATTGGTTTATGATTTTATTTCTCAGCTACTATCAAAATAGTTTGTTGCTGGTAATCTAGGTAAAGGCTGTTCACGATAATGTGAGAACTTTTAAAATGAACCTTACCAAAAAGCCACTGCCCCCCTGAACGCATATATATTAATGGGTGGACTGAGTGACATTTGCCCAGTAAAGTTGGTAACGATTGATGGAAAATAGTTCAATATCTTAGCTCCGAATAAAAAGTGTTGGATAACCATTTCTGATAACTTACATTATTTCTTTCGGTTTCTGTGTTTTTAATGCATCGAAGTGTGAAAATGAGCCGATTGGTATAATATTTACTTTCCTAACAATTTCACAGTTTTACTTGACCGACGCATGAATAAAGTGACGAGGTCTATGACAGTGTTAGTTTTACATAAGGCGGGAGAACACACAACGTGCATACAAGTAGATCTTAAACAGGGCTTTCAAAAGTGCTCGCTTTATCGTGAACAGCCTATACTGACGAGTCACTACCAGTTGATCTTGTGATGTATTGCGTGTAGCGTCGTGCGCAGGCTTAAGAAATCAGCCGATTTTCCCTAACATATTTTGTCGCAAACCTTTAGAAGCAGTTCAAATTTACAATAAAATGCATGCATTTGATAGAAAACTGAAATGGCAAATTACATTTTACAGTGGAACTAAGAAAAGTCGAAAAGACGAGTTTGCTGAGAAAACAAAATACAAACTGTTTAGTAAAAAACACGTTGCTTTGAAGGACGCATGCTACATTGCAGTTTTGATGGAATTCCCGTTTATTGATAAACATAGGTCAATAAACCAATGTGTTTACTGTTACAATAGCATATAACAGTATATCTTGCATCAGGAGGTTGCGGATTCTATCTATACTGGAAACATCAATGATCTTTTTTTTACCCAATTTCGTTTATTTTCTTCCATAACCTCTTGGCTACTGCTACATTCATCTAATTATATTCAGCATTTAATAAATAAACAACATGATCTATTTTGCCTAATTACAGGACAAAATCGTTGTTTTGCTGTTTTATAACAATAGATTTTCAAATCCAAATTATTTGAAAGAAAAATGAGACAGATTGTACGGGACCAAAAGGGCGTTAGATACGTTACGAAAATACACAAAACCACAAATAAACTATACATTTTATAAGAAATGGCATTGTTTTGGTTTGTAGTACTTCCTGGATTTTGGCGAAACCACTTTTACTAAGCAAATCATAATATAATAATATGAACAAAGATATTACCTTTCAGCATCTATTGTAATTTTATCCAAAATTCTGTAAATTTTTGGTTTGTTTTGGCACAAGTTCCAGAAACAGTTCAAAACTGATGTTCTGGCATGTGAAAATAGTGTGCGTTTATATATGTATATGAATATATATACTTATATATGTGTGTGTGTGCGCGCGCTCGCGTGCATGCTTATAACGGAAATGTGAGCACTTTCGAGGCCTTAGTAATTTCATTCCTTTCAGCACATTTTTATCTTTGTACCATTTTATTTAATAAATATTGCCATTTGAGTAATATACATACTGTAGGTATCCCACCACATTCGAAAATTAACGTCTAAGACTACAATAAAATATATCTTTAAAAGTGCTTCCTTTACCGTGAATAGCCTAGAGAGAGGGAAATAAAGTTTAAAAACGTACCGTTGTTTGTTAAAATATAAAATATTTCAATTTTTTTGCACCGCTTGCGCGCTCTCAAAGACGGCTCTCGCTTACAGAGAAGCTCTTCTGCAGTTAGCAAGTCAGGGACGGAAGTGACGTGGCGGCTGTTCCACGACGCGCCTAGAGAGCTACACCCCGCGACGCGACGCTGTGAGTCATCTTTGTTTCTTTCCTTTTTTTTTTTTTTTTTTTTTTGTTTATGTCGCGCGAACAAAAGGAAGCAGCGTCGCTTTCTGTGCGAGAGCGTTCCAGGGGGCGAGGCCTTCCTGAAGTATGCATGGCGCCCGAGGGAGCAACAAGGGAGCGGGGTGGCACCTCAGCGAGCAGGCGTCATGCTTTATTTTCACATCTCCACCCTCCCGCCCACTGCGCCTAGGCAACACCCTCAGTCAGCAGACACCACGCAATAACGGAACAAGGTACCCCAACATAGCGATATTCATATTTATCACGTCCACGATACCTCGATCGAGGGGATCGACACAGCCCGAGCAATCACACGTATTGGGGCATCGGTGGTCTAGTGGTCAGACTACCAGCCTACCATCAAGGCGAACAGGGTTCGATTCCCGGTGGGCTCACCTGGATTTTCGCATATGGAGATCGTGATGCCGCTAGTCAGCAGGATTTCCCCTTCCCTTGCATTCCAGCCCTCGTCCATACCCAGTTTGCTCCACCCACATCGGCTCTCAAGACCTCGATGTTAAAAGAGTCACCCGAACTTCTCCCCTCCACTCCCATTGATTAATTTGAAGACAATATGAACTCCAAACTTGTAATTATACGTATAAATTACCTTCACGAATGGATTACAGTTTACTATAGGCTATTCGCGGTAAAGTGAGCACTTTAGAAAGCCCTCTCATTTGGAATAAGAGTCGATCAATATATTTTATTTTAGTCTTAGAAGTTAACTTCCGAGTGCAGTGGAATATAAAAACACTGTGTTTATTACTTACATGGCAAAATATATTTAAAAAGATAGTTAAAGGATAAGATTAAGCTGAAAGGAAAAAAAAACTAGGGCGTCAAAAGAGCTTACTCTAGCGTGAACAGCCTATAGTCATATCCTACACGACTAGAGTTGATAACGAACTTGCAAGAAATAAAGACAGAATATCGTGCTGCATGGTCTGACATGAAACCGGTTACTCATTGGGACCACAGTCGACGAACAAACAGTCGTGGCTCTAGATCACAGGAAGCTACAACCTTTCCTGTACATGTCACTGAACTCGCGAAAAGTTTCCATTATCTTAGCATTCTGAAAATCCTCTTCCTTAGTTCCTTTCCTTGTCTCTGCGCGTGTCATTTCGTAGCCACATAATTCGACATTGTAACCTATCTAACTACTACAATTCATTTATCACTTGAAACTGTGAAATTTTTAATTACATTAACATGTTACTATCACGCCAAGCTCTTAATGTTTCGCGTTAGAACATACGCAGTTAGGTTATAGTCAGAAATATACGTCAAGATGTTGATTCCAAAAGTAATCAACTAATAAATTTAATACATGTTCGTTTCTTTTCTAAAGCTCCTGTAAAAATACACGAACACGTACATTTTACCCACCAAAAAAGACAACTCTTGTGAATTAAGTGCCCGAAAATATTTCACTGGAAATCCACGTGTAACTAAACGATGGGTTGTGTGTGCATAATTTTTTTCCCTACGTCGCGTAATACTGAATTACATCTCCAATTTTTGCTGAAACGTTGAGCTCAATTTCTCTAACAGCCTAACAATCTATTTTGGGTACACATTCACCATAATTTTAGGAGGGAGTTTAGAACGTAATTGCGCAACTCAACCCCATCTGCCAGAAACACTATGCCAAATACGAGCTATTTTCTTTTAATAATGATAGAAAATCTTTGTGACGGAAGACTCCGGACTGGTGAACACTTGCGCTTAAAACCGTCAGGCTCACATTTATATTACCAAGTCATGAAGCTCCTGCTCTATTTAGTCTTCCTGAGCAAAACTGTGGGACATAAAACGACATCTTTCAGTTCTCGTGTCATCAGAGCTTATCGGATAAAATGGTCGAGGTGCGTATCCCTCACTCCACCACTGCTCCATCCTCACCTCAGTCTCGCCTCGACCACTTCTCAGTGAGAGCCCTTATACCTGAAACTGTTTTGTACTTTAGCAACTGCGAGTCTCTCTCTCTCTCTCTCTCTCTCTCTCTCTCTCTCCTCTCTCTCTCTCTCTCTCCACTACTTACACTCTGGCTTGCATCATGCTGCGCCTAGGTTTTATGCAGTTTTAATTACTCTTCTGTAAGGTGTCACTGTATGAGTAGTATTGTTTTGGTCAAAAAAAGGGAGTTGTTTTCATTAAGTTGAAGCAATGCTACTAACGAAACCAATTCAAGAAATATCGGACCGGATGTTTTAGAGAAAATATTGCCGGCAAGCCTGAAGCGCAGATTTTTATAACTACTGACCCGATGAAAAAATCTAAACACAATACCCAATGTTTCTTTTCATTACAACCGTTAGCTGAAAGATTTTATAGTTGTTGGCCATTAGGAAAATATTTCTGTTTGAAGTATCATGCTCACCACTGTGCAAACAAACAGAATCTACAGCGTACAATACGAGCAGCTGTGGTGCATCTTGTTTATCCGAGCCAATGGTACCGTCTCTTGTGGTCCCGGTCGGAGCGAGACATTAAGCCTTACCAACGTAAATAACTACTGAATTAGCATCCCACTGCCTCTCCGCTCAAGGTCTGCAATGTATTACCAGTGCTGCGAGTACATGGAACTTATAAAGGAGACCTTTATATTTCATCGCTACAAAGTTTCTTAAACAGTTCAACAAAAATGGCTCTATATGAGCTTGTATATACTCAAGTATAATATTACTGCAGACACAAAATGCCATTTTTTTTTTGTATTCTAAGTAACTGAAAATAATGTCCCTGCAGTATGTCAGACGTCCCGAGTGTTTTATTCCCAACTACTCAGAAGTGTGGTCTATACCTCATGAAAATAGACTGCAAATTAAAAACCAAGTTTATGTTAAAAACTCGTGCTTCAGACACTCCTTACCGGAAATGAAGCGCCAGGCAAGCTGGCGACTTAAAACAACCCTTCAATAATACAACCAGTTTTTTTGGTTCGAACTAGACACACAGAACACCAAATTTAGTTTGGGCAATCTTGTAGCCTGGCAACGTTACTAATGCGATAATGGGGAATAAAAGTGCAAAGAGGAAAAGCTGACAATTCCCCTATCCCTCAGCCAGTCGCGTAAAAATGGGTATTCTGCAACAAAAAATTCCAGTTTTAATTCTCGCACAAGGGCACCATAAATCTCGTGCAAGTCATGGCATTACTCGTATGCTGTGATTTGAGAAGACGACTGCATTATAATTTCACATTTACAACTATATACAAAACTTATATGTTATAGGGGATAACATACAAACAGAATATGCTATTAAACGCGATCATGAATCTGACTGGCAGTCAGTCTAAAGGAGGTCCGTAGGTAAGGGTTTCTAGGAGGGAGGTGGGGGGCAGGCCCCCTAAATATTTTTGGGCTCCCCAAATTATAATTGACTGATCATTTAATTTTCTGTGAAAAGTTCGTCACAATATGAGAAATTGCACTTATGAGAGTTAACACTAAATGAAACTCACAACACTCTCATTGATTAAAATAATACTGTTTATTTACGTAACGGTACCAGGAAACTATGAGACAACCAAAAGTTATTTTATATTCGACATCGCCATTCAGACTCGAACTCGTAACATTCCACACAGGAGCTATGAACTTGAGGTCATCAGATCAACTGTAAAGTGTGAGTTGGCATATTTTTGTATGCCCATCTTGGTTGTAAGGTACATCATGTGAAAAATTTTAAATCATTGCACAACATGTGAACTGGTTAAGATTTAATTAATTTAATTCTTAAGGCAAAAAAAGTTTTTTTTTTCTATAAGAAGATATCCACAAAAAATAATGCTCCTCTTATCTTCCTTAACATTCATACATCCTGTGGTTGTGAACTTATTAATCGTTGTGTGTATGGGCGAGTAAATATTCTCGCTTTGTACAGTACTGTACGCTCCCTTGTGAGTTGTTCACCCACCCTTGTGAGGTCGCCAAGCACGCCCCTTTTCGACTGCATTCCTTACAGGGCCAGGGAGGTTCCCAGTCGCCGACAACAAGCCATTGGCTTTACTGGATGGGGTGTGGCATTGTTAATGCAGTGGGCGGACCAGTGAGTGATATTGTGCGTTTCGGTATTTTTAGTTTTACTGTGAATATCTTAACTGTTAACATCGACACTGTCTGCATCATTAGGTGATTTAAACAGGGGCGTTGCGAGTTTGGTGGTATTTAATACTTATATATTAATACAACGTGTAGTAGGTAATGTCTGAGACACAACTCGCGCCGAGTGAGGTAGCGCATTGGTATACGCTGAATTTTCATTCAGCAAGGTGTGGTTCACTATCCCGTGTACGGTTATCTTTAATTTACATGCCACAGCATGGAAAACAAGACAAACAAATGAGCGAAAATCTGTTAAAACTACGTCCTAGGTGGCTTGAGTTGAGATAGTGGGCTGGCCGGCATGTACGCGCGTCTGTCGCCCGTGGCGGCAGTCATGCGCCACCTTGACGGGCGACAGGACCACCATAGATGTCAGATTGGATCCGAATATTCCAGCCACCTGGCCATTAAGGTCGCTAATTCTCTATGGCTCATTATGTTTGCGCTTGTTTTGGTGGCAAGCGGAGGTCATGTTTACCTCTCCGGGATATCATTTTATTCGGAAAATATCTGCCTATTAAAATAAATTATTTTATTCATTACTTTAAAATTAAAAAAAATAGTGTAAGCAGGTTATCGATAACAGTGAAGCACAATAATAACGAAATACGAAATTGTAATCTAAAAATCAAAGCGGAAAATCCAAGTTGTATAAAACACAGTTAAAAGGACATTGACCGTGAACGACTACGGAAATGTACAGGCAGAAGAAGTATGGCAGACATAAAAATCACGTGAGCTTCACATGGTCACGAAACTAGCCGCAAGCCCGCTTCACACGATATCGAAATTTCGTACATATTTCTACTCGTAAAATCACAATTTTTTCATGTAATAGTTTTGCGATTTTTTTATAGTTCTTCAAAAAGACCTCGTTATAACCATCGTAGTTATCGTGCTCACTATTACGGAATTCAACTGTAATCTGAGCCTTAAAAATCGAGTTTTATGATGATCTGTGCTGGAACATAATTATTGCACTGGAATAAGTTGTATTTTATATTTAAAAAATCCTGTAATAAATTAAAAGTCCAGAAAGTAAAGTTTTTTATAAATCTGTTCTGTTGTGTCTGTATAACTGTTATGTTACTGCATTTTGTTTGTAGCATTTATGGCCGGTTTTATCAATGCCTAATACAATTTAGGAGCTACTTAACTCCATACGAAGAGTTACTTAACACTGTTAAACTAACTTCACATGACTCCTTAATACCTAAATTAGTCCTTTGTCTTGGGTCTCAAAATTTGGCTCTTCAGTTATTTAAGTACCCTTTAACTAGATACAAATAAATAATAAACATGTACAACGGTTTCACATGAGGAAGTATTTGGCAATGTATTGTAAATATCAGTATTTTGTAGCAAAACGGTCATAAAACAGTAAATGTGTTGTTGGGAAAGTAGCTCAACCAGTGTAGACTAGTGCATTCATCAGTGGTGTATCGGTTAACGAGTTATAAGAAACGGAGTAGCAACATTAAGAAGAAAACTAACAGGACTTAATTTTCTTCTTTAGTTCTCCTATTTGATTGACTCAATCAGATTACTGCAACTTCCTAGTTTCTACTGCCTAAGTAAGAATTATTACTACTGCTTTCCCTTAAAAGCATTCAGCTAAGAATCCCCTTCACCCGTACATATATGAATGCAGAATTTGTGAAACATTGATTTTTTAAAGTTATCCTCTTAAGGGCAACAAACGAAAGTATCTCTTAGCCAGGGGTTAGTTCATTTCGTGTTTTTGGAACTGGTCATTAGTGCAAGATTATCTGAAATTATATTCAAACAATACGTTATTAAAAATTGGCTATAATTACATCATTCTTTAACGTAGGATTGCAGTATGGATGTCACCCATTAACCAAAGTGTCCAGCCAAAATTATGTCAGCTAAGCAAACTTCAGTAAGAAGTTTCTTTACTGAGCATCAATCGAAGGCCACAGCTGATGTCACACAGAATGCTGACGAAAATGCTAATCCTTCTGTCCTCATCACAAGCAAAGCGGTGGAAAATGCTGGTTCTGATACTCCCATCATAGGCAATACAGTGAAATATACTGACACTGCTGTAAAGACATCAGCCGCCAGTGCCTCCACTACTTTAGAAAGTATCAGAGAATGCACAGAACATATTAATAAAAATTCAGCACAAATACCCTTAGGCACACCGGCAGATTTAGGTGACGCAAAACCTGCACAACCGTATCTTTCGTCGCATCCTGCAACTGAAATATCTAGCCGTCCATGAAACTGCCAGTATTCCTGGTATAAAATATGGGATTGATTGAGTACTCAGTCACCAGAAACGCTGTATTTTGTTTCGTTTGTAGAAATATCCCTTCTGCAAAATCAGACTCATCATTTGTAACTACAGGTTATACTGATTGGAAACATGCTGTAGAAAAAGGGAAAGACTTCTCCAAGCATGCGATGTCACAAGTCCATATAAATACAACGAAAATGTTTTTGGAGCAATAGAAGCGAGAATTGACAGGAGAAACCATTGAGAAAACGTTGTGTGGAGATGTTATAGAAAAGAATAGATAGTATGTCAAATGTATTAAATGTATTACAGAAGTCATTCAATTTTTAGTTGTCAATCAGTTGCCTTTCAGAGGCAAATCTGGTGCGTAGGAGTAGATGCAAATGGGCTGTTCTTGGAGTTATTTGAATTTTCTATGAGGAAAGATGAAAAATTGCAACAAATAGTGAAATCAGTTCCTGCAAATGCGAAATACCCTAGCCCAGATATTCAAAACGAAATCATTCATATTATGGCCAGAGTAACTGTGGACAAAATTATGGCACAGGTTAGTGAGAGTTTGTGTGTCTCACTGCTAACTAATGAAACTCGGGACAGACAAGGCATAGAAGATTTAGCGATTGCTCTTCGATATCTTGCATGTAACAAGCCAACAGAAAGATGTATCGCTGTCCTTGAACTTAACTCACAAAATGGACAAAACATAACATCTGAAATTCTGTCAACATTAAATGGTTTACATTTTAATTTTGACAAACTCATTGCACAATGATATGATGGAGCAATTATTATGAAATATATCTGGTGGTGTCCAGGCATTGATCTCAAAGGAACTTAACCGGAACATATTGTTTCTTCATTACTTCAATAACCAACTTCATCTGGATGTAGTTCATGCAATCAAATTAATACCTGTGGTGAAGGAATATTTTGCCTTGTGTGAACAGTTATGTGCATTATTTTAGAAAGGCAGTGTTGCTCAAGTTTATGAGGGAAATTCCTTTAAACGTCAGTTGGTACAGCTATGAACTGGACACTTAGATTCAGTAAAAATTATACATTCAGACAACGAATTCATTGTTTCCACACTTGAATTAATTGTTGCATCAACCTCCGCTGAACAGTTTGGTCACTTGAAAACTGAAGCGTTTGGGTTGCTCTATGAAGTGACTGAATTCCTGTTTTCTTTTCTCAATGAAGTTATGCTGAAAGTACTAAGCTATCTAAAGCCTGTGATATCACTGCTACAACAGAAAAACTTAGACATTGAAGCTGCCTTGAAAAATGTGGACTGTCTTCGAAATCAGTTGCAAGATATGAGAGATGATGATATTTTCACACAACTTTTGAAGCAGCCAAGAAAACATGCAACTCTACTACTGTAATAGCACCGCCTCCAAAACGTCTTCGTAAACTTCCAAAACAGCTCTCTGGCTGTGTAGTTGATAGTGGTGTTAATTTTGAAGGTAATGGTGAAAATGAATTACAAATAATAAGTCTTTACACTAGTGTTATTGACCATTGTGCACAGGAACTAGAAAACCGATTTCAAGAAAGACATAATAGTGTTGTTGTTGCAGCTTGTAATTATTTTCTGGAGGTAGATAGTGGTGACGAGCTAAATTTAAATCCATTGTGTGGCATATTGAAGCACAACTCTGATAACTGCAGAAAGTTGGAAAATATCAGTTCTGAACTTCAGTTCGCAAAATCCCCTATAAAAAAAAGGCCATCACTAACACAGTTTTAGGTGGAACATACAAAGTATGGCAGTGCATTTCCTGGAATAGGTCTCTTAGATGAGGCCGTATTAACAATCCCTAGCAGTACTGCAACAGTCGAAAGCTGTTTTTCCCATCTAACTGAAGTTTTACGGCCACAAAGATTGTCACTGCTACATAAACGTAAGGCTGATCTTGTTATCTTAGGTTTTGATAAAGACATTACAAGAAAATTGGACTTAGATGCACTTTTTCTGCATTTTACTGCTTCAAAAACGAGAAAACTTTTGTTGTTATTTTTTTGCTTGTCAAAACGAGCTACATACTGTACTTTGTGTAAGAAACAAGTGTTTATTCTTATATTTCAGCATAAAATGAGCAACATACTTTGTATAGAAAAATAAGAGAGTATTAATGAGCCACATACTTCGTTTAATAAATAAGAATGTTTATTGTTACGTATATTTCTGTGCAACTGTTCATTAAATGAGCTACATTCTTTGCATAAGAAATAAGAGTGTTTATTATTATATTTAAGTACAACTGACTGCTAATAAAATTATCTATATTCTTTGTAAGAAATAAGAGTGTTTGTTATATTTAAGTGCAACTGTTTATAAAATGAGATACATATTTGTATAAGAAATAAGAGCGTGTTTATTGTTATATTTCAGTACAACTGTTTACAGGGAAATTTGAAAATGCGGCCATGTTGTATTTATCAGAAAATTTGTTATAGTTCTTATTGTAAGTACTTTCAGTTTCAGAAAAGATGATTAAATTTCCACCAACATATTGTTTTTTATTCAGATTCATAATTTACCTTGTATTAAAATTACATAAGAATTTACTTACTTTTCAATTTATTTTAATACGGTTAATGTTTTATTTAATAACAATAAGTAAATTAATAGATATGAGAGCTGCTATCCGAGAATAGTACATTTAATTTATTGGCATATGTATACACACATGCACACACATATTATACATATGTGTTTACATATACACCCTCACTCTTGTCGGGCAGTAATTGCCCTCCCCCCCCCCTTCCCGTGGTCATCTGGTGGTCCCCCTAGAGCTTTAAGCCTGGCTACAGGCCCGGTCTAAAGACGTATAAGTTCACCGGATTCTTCAAATAGTGAAACGTCTTTAGCGTGAAGACGACTGCAGCCTGAATATTCCAGCTCACAAGACGCCATTATGTTTGAACTCTTTCACCTTGCCTGCAGCCTAATGTCGAGTGTATCTGACAAAGCTTGAAAATAAAATATGGATAGGGCAAACATAATATGTAAGCCTATATTATCCAATTCTTTATTTTTAAAGTGGTTTGCTTTATGTTAATTCGTCAACTGTGGAAGATTTAACTAAACTGCCAAGTTTCATTATTTAATAAGTGACTTCTTTACATTAAATTTCTATTGTTGTTAAATTAATGTAATTGAAATTAGTCGGTCGATGTGGTCTGGCCTTCGCCCGAGAGCCTTGTCAACAAATCCAGTAGACACGTAATTTATCTGTTTCAGGATCCTGTGTTGGCCTTCCCAACATTTCTGTAGCTTCGGGCAATATCCCTTCTGCTTCTGAAGGTTGTACAGCCACTTCTGCTGTCCTTAAAAAGTATCTTCAGGCATTCTCCGGCCATATCGTGTATTCATTCTATCACTATTAATTTTATGGTGCCTCCTGGCAAACTCATGATGGTCGACCAATTCTTGATGTAGTTTAATGGCATATTCTGGAGTGACTGCATATACTTGCACTGGACGTCCAAACAGCAGGTCACCAGGCAAGTGGAGCTCTCTCCCAAACACGATCTTTGAATGTGTTACCCTTGCAGATTCATAGACCATAGAACGATATGCCAAAAGAAATAAGAGTATCTTGGAGTCGCAATTTTTCTGGTTGTCTTCTACAAATATCGCCAGATACTGTTCCAGGGTATGATTTAGCCTCTCGACCATCCAATCCGACTGAGGGTACAAGTTTTCTTCGTTCCTAAAATCCTTGTTATCATTTGGAAAAGAGCTACTTTAACATTTTGTCCTTTATTAGAATGAAGCTCAAGTGGCACTCCAAACCTGGAGAAAACATGCTCTACAAGTGCATCAGCTATGGTGCCCGCCTCTTGGTTTGGCACAGGCATGACCTTGGGCCACTCTGTGAAATAGTCTTGTGCTACCAGAAGATACCGATTCCCCTTCTAAGTGATTGGCAGGGGTCCGAGAATGTACACTACCATCCTCTAAAATGGGGCTCCAACATTATATTTCTGAAGGAGACTTCGTTCCTCAACCCTCGGACCCTTCCTCGCGGCACATGCATTACACACACACAGCATAACTTCTCAACATCCTCCCGACAATGCAGCCAATAGAATCTCATTCAAACTCTGTCAAGGGTCTTATTTAGACCGAAGTGATCACCTGCGGCTCTATCATACATTATACATATATACATATCTTAACAATTCTGAGCGAGGTGGCACAGTGGTAAATCACTGGACTCGCACTCGGGAGGACCCAGGTTCAATTCCCGGACTGGCCATCCTGATTTCGGTTTTCTATGTTTTTCCGAAATCACTCCAGATGAATGCTGGGATGGGTCCCTAACGAATGTCATGGCCGCTTCCTACCCCGCCCCTCTTCCCTGTGCGACTTACACCGTCTCTAATGATCTAGCGGTCGACGAGACGTTAAGCACACTTACCTACCTTCTTAGAATTTCTGGGATTCGCCACTCTGATACAAGTAATTGCAAATGAGCACTGTAATAGATCTTTGTGATCCATACTTCCTTCATACGATCTTCTACACTTGAAAGCAATTCATAAGTGATTCTTTCTTTAGTAGAGACATCACATCTCTCTTGCCAAGCCTTTATGGTGTCCTGTCTGTACATCTTTCGATCTTCCTAGGTAAGCCTTATAATCCTTCTCTCCTCAGCAATTAGACCTCGTTCTTTCTCCAACAAATCCACGGGCAGGACACAAACCAACACTGGAAGTTCCTCACTGGATGCCATTCGATATGCTCTTGCCACAGCCAACAGCGCTGCCCTCTGAGCACTTAAGAGCATCCTGGAATGCACCACCAGATCCACTCGAGAATGCCACATTACCGTACCATGTGGCATAATGCCCTCGAAAATTGATTTGTATATCTCCCTTAGCACAGGGAAGTCAAGACCCCACTTCGTACTTCCCTATGTTCTGAGTCTGTAGACAGAACAACAGCCTTCCTTACTACATACTGGATGTGCTTCAGGAAGCTCATTTTACTATCCAGAATGACTCCCAGATATTTATATTCCTGAACGCACTGGAGGAACTCTCCACAAAATCCTAATGTTGGGTTTCTAGCAAGTGACCCTTTCATTTATCATAGTTTCGATCTTTGAAGGGGAGAATGTGAGCTTAACCCTTGTTGAGCACTCCTCAATATTCATCATTATCATCGCCGCCTTATCCTCCAATACCTTTCTTGTAGATCCAGAGACCAAAACCAGATCATAATTGGCATAGCCAAAAATCTTGCAACCTGGTGGAAAAGTTAACTCCAGAAGATCATCAAACAACACATTCCAAAGGACCGGTCGAAAAACTGATCCCCGTGGACATCCCTTGGTGAGTACCTTCTTCACCTGTGCATTCCTTGCCGAATAATAGGTGACTCTGTCCCGGAGGTAGTCCATCAGTACCCTTTAGATATTGGTGGAACACTGCTTCCTCTTCAGCTGCCACATTACTTCGGACCACCAAGCATTGTCGAGTGCCCCTGAAATATTAAGAAATATTGCCATCACATACTTCTCATCGCTGTGGCAATGGAAGTCCTTACATCACATAGTGTAAAGTCTACTCTGCTATCTTTCTTGAAACCATGTTGGTTCTCATTGAGCATACCATTAGCCTCCTACACCTGAGTAAGTCTGACATTCGGGAGCCTCTCAAATACCTTACCCAATACCAGAAGCAATGTAAGAAGTCTGTAAGACTTCCCCTCGGACTTGTCCTTCCATCACCTTTGTACAGGATCTGTATGACACCGACCTTCCATTAACGAGGAAACACTCCACTTTCAAGACATCCATTGTAGACATCGAGAAGTCTTGTCTTCGCCCTTGAGAAGCACCTCTTGATGATCTCAGCCACAATATCGTCCAGTCCAGGAGCCTTCCCATTCTTCAGGTTCCAAACAACATCCTCCAATTTGTCAGCAGTGAACTCTGGTGCATCCATTTCCTCAGGAACATCTTCCATCTTCCGTCTCTTGGTTGAGTGCTCCTCGTCCTCACCATCCTGGGTGTCATCTAGCAGCAACTAGTGGAGCAGGACCTCCATGATTTCTTTTAGGTCCATCACCAGGATCCTATCAACCTTTACATTTGGTGGTGTCATCTCCTTCTTCAATTTCCCAGCAAGGAGTTTCTACACGACCCCAAAAGGGTCCTCATTTCCGATCCTGGTGACGTAATCCTGCCAAGAGCTTCTTTTCTTCTGCCTAACCCTATTGAAATATGTTTGCTTCTTGCTCTTGTAGTGACGTGCAAGTTCCTCCCTGTCTTCTCCTCTTGACTTGTGAAGTCTATTCTGGTCCCTTTGAAGACTCTTCCGCTCTTCTTCCAAATGGTTATCCCACCAGCTCATATTAGGAAGTCTCCTCCTGGTCTTCCGAAGTACCTCTTCACAAGAGCCAAGAAGCACTGAAGCCAGGGCATCTACTTGCATCTGTGTACTTCCATCTTCAAAAGCAGCATGCTCTTCCTCCAATCTCCTCAACAGGAACAGGCCAAAAGCTTTCCAATCTGCTCCATTGTGTATGAACCTGTACTCAGGCTGCCAATCCATCAGTTCATGTTCATCTCCGTTCACAGGCAGCCCCACTTCAAATATTATCAACCTATGGTCACTAGAGCTGTGCTCCATCACTTTGCAATTCGATACAAATCCAGCAGCTCTTCTATTTCCAAGTGTAACATCCAGGGTGTCTTCCATATATCTTGCCTGAGATACAAATCTATGCAACTCCCCTTCAACATCATAGACTTATAGTCCATTTGCGAGTACATACTGACTCACCAGCTCACCTTTGTCGTCCGACTCCCTGCAATGCCACATTTCCGACTTAATTTTCGCTTCAGTAAGTTCATGAAGAGGCTTGGTGATCGAACCCAGATAAAAAAAAACAGGAATAAATATATAGACCTAAGCCCAGGAAACTTCTCATTTCAGTTTTATCATTTGGTGGAGACTAATATCTTAATGCTCTGGTCTTCTCAGGGCCTGTTACAATGCCATGGGCCGACACAACATGAGCAAAGAAATGAATTTTCTTTTGTAAAAAGGGGCATTTCTTAGGAACTAATATCTGTTTGGTTACGGCGACTTTCTAAAACACAGAATTTATCTGTGCCAGGTGTTCTTCAAATATTCTTCCCATTAACTATGGTATCATCTAAGTACACCTGGCAAATGTTTAAAGGCAGAAAATTCTCCAACAGTCATTCGAAGGTGACAGGGGCATTGCATAGCCCAAAGGGCATAACCTTGAATTGCCAGGTTCCTTTCCCTAGGACACAAAAGGCAGTCTTTTCATTGTTTTCTGAGGCCACATAGCACTGCTAATACCTGCTATTCATGTCTAAAGTAGAAAACCACTGTAAAGCTGCTATACTATTCAATGTGCCATCTAACCTAGGAAGTGGGTAAGAATTTTTATTGGTCACATTATTAAGTTGGTGGTAGTCAATACAAAATATAATGCAATTGGAGAATATCGCAGACTGACCGATGGCTCTATCACATCCAAATCCTTCATCTCTTTCAGAATACAGTCAACCACCTCATATGAAGCTAGCAGTAGTCGCCTTGGTGGCTGTTTTATAGGCCTGGCATCCCCAGTGTCGATGTGATGGCATGCAAAATTAGTTCTGCGAAGGTCCCTGCTTCACAGGATAAAGCACCTCTATTTCTCTGCAGCAATTCTGAAACTGCCCTCTGCTGTCGCCAGGTGAGGTTTTCTCTTGTTCTTGTCAGCTGTTGCCCCAGAGCATCTTGCAGAGGACATTCAGTGTTTTGTGGCATTGAAGCTTCTAGAACATTTGGAAGTACCTGTGAGACATGCTTCTAAACCCTTATTGTGTCTCCTCCTCAAGACAGATAGCACAGTGAGATGAATTAATCATTATAACAGGCAAACTGTCTGATTTTGAAGGAATCATAGTTCTTGCTACAATGACACCATCCGGTTAGATGCCATATTTCTGGGCTGGTTCGCGTATGCACAAGCACCTGGCAAATTTTCATAGTCATTTATCTGGAATAACTATTTCCCTAGAAGTAGGGAGCACAGTAGTCTGATTACACACTACTAGGCAGCTACTTTGAGAAGATAACTCTCATCATATTGGCACCACAAACTCGGAATTACCAGCCTGTAACACCCCCAGTCCAGTATCGATACAGCATTCCAGCTTACGTAATACATCAAGACCCAAAATGAATTCATCCTCTATTACTTCTATGTAATTATCATGCTCTATGTTGATGTGACCGAGCTTAAAGTGTACCTTTCTCTTGCCTCTGACTGGTGTGGTATCGCCCATTACTGTAGATAATAGCAGTAACCCATGCTCTTATTGGATGATCGCTGAGGGGAAGGCCCGAGAATGTCCAGTCTTAACACCGTAATAGTCGCCTCTGGTGTCAACGATCATCTAATAAGAAACATCATCTAGGCTCCCCTCCACCAATATGGTATCTAAGTCCTATCTCATTGAACATACTTGCAAAAACATTGGGGCCTTCCCTCCAGCAATCACTTTTCCCTTCAAGATTGGTAGTCACAAGTTTCCCGAAAATGTTGCACTCTCACATGCCCATTGCTGCCTACTTCATAGTTGCTGCTGCTGTTGTTGCTGCCGAGGACAGTTGGTTCTCAGGTACCCCTGATGTCCACATAACCAACATTAAGACAATTAGGTTGGGGAACTGCGAATGTCCATAGCGCAGACCCTGGAAGTGATGTCCCCCATGGTCGTCAGCATGTCCTTCAACGTCCTCTGGATGCTGTCGCCCTCTTCATTTAGCATCACTACCCATACTGGATGTCGGGGCACTGATGCCTACCTTACTAACTCCACTACCAGTACTCGGGTCAAGGCATGTTGAATGGTGTGAGGCATAGCAAAACATACAGCTTGCCACACCCTGTTCCGACGATAGTGTCGACAAAGAAGCCGACTGCGATAAGATCATGTGCACCCTCAGGGCACCTCTCCAGGGACAAGTGTGACAGCCTCACGATGTCCTGTTACAGTTCTTGCTGTGGTTCCCCTGAACGCTGGGTGAAGCTTCGCAGATGGATACGGTGGGTGTGTCGCAGGTATCGGTCGCCGAATCGCAGCTCCAAGACTGACACCGATGTGGAGTACTCCAGTCGATGACACTCTGTCAGGGAATGCATTATGCTCAGTGTCGGTCCTCTCAGTACATCCGCCAAGCAGTACGCCCTTTGCTCTTCTTTCCAGCCATTCAGGGCAGTAGCAATCTCGAAATGGTGCTTGAATTTACGCCAAGGTGTCTGTCCATCGTAGGGGCGGACTTAATTGTGATGACTCTATCCACTCTTGGCTGAGGAATACCCACACTGCAGAACTGATGCGCCTTCCCCGTGATGGCTACACTGGTGGAGACCTCCACCTTCTTCTCGCTGCCCGGACTCGTCGGCTCGAGGGTGATCAATCTCGGCTCCTCTTCCGCCACTGTATGTCGTCTTCCCTGTTGCTGTAATAATTCTTGCCATTCCGTCTTGAGGGCGCTGACGTCCTGGTTCCACCTTACACTCGACACTGTTCATCCTTTCATTCACACTGTTCATTCTCTCGCTCACAATGTTAATTTTCTTGTCCACACAGTCATTTTTACTATTTAGTAGCTCACTAATACCTTCTATCTTTCTGTTCACATTGATTATTTTTCTATCCACATTGTTGTTTACAGTGCCAATTTTGTTATGCATATATTAGTTTACACTATTTTATTTTCTATCAGTTCACTATCACTACTAATTTGACTATTTACATTATCATTTACACTACCAATTTAGCTATTTACAGATTCCCTGACCTATCTGTTTCGCTACTTAGTACTTCCATTAAAGAACGAAGACTTCCATGTCTGCCGACATTTCCCTTGTTAGCATTCAAAAATTTCAAAATAATGCCTTGACTTAATACTGCAACTTTAATTATATTTACACAATTATATTTATCCTACCAGCTAATATTCTACTTTAATATAAATTAAAATTACTTTATATTTAAATGTATTTATTTTTTAAATAAAACGTCTCAATCCCACTTCTGGCACCAGTGTTACAATTTTCTCTCAAAGTCAATGGACTAAACCAAGTTTGTTAGAGTTGGAGGTCTTAATTAAATAAAAGATTTAATTACAAATTCCTAATTTTATTCACAATAACTACGAACTAAATTCTCTCTATTTAACATCGCACAATAAATTGACATCACTTGCGGTTTACAATGAATAACTTCAATCAATATAATTTACAATTACCTCAAAGAAATTAACATGATTAAATAATTTAAAATCAGTCCCAACAGACAGTGTATCAAAACATATTCAATTATTTTACAAATTATATGTTCATACTTTACAGTTCCAATATTTACAATTAACTCACATGTCATTAAGTCCCATTTCAGTTTAGTCCAGGTCCCACCAGTCCGCAATGTTCTAGAGTTCTCCAAGCGCCATCATGCACAGTAGTCTTCACTCGTCGGGTTTCGCGCCCTCTCGTCCATTCACACCACAAACACCTCGCCCACCGTGTCCTCGCAATCTACAGTCGTTGTCCGTCCTCTACACGTCACTCGATTACCGAACTCAGCTAGTTGGCTTCCACAAAAATACTGTCGACAGTCCAGCTGAGGGTTATATTTATGGTTATCGCCCAGAAATTTCTCTAAATGCCACGTTGCGCCGAGGGTCCTAGTTCCCAGAGTATTCTTGCGCATCCTCTAAGCTCATCGCCTTCTCCACCAGGTGGAGGAGGAGGTGCATCGAAGCGAGCCAGGTCACCGCTGTCAATCATTCCCCCTCCCTAAGGCGAGCGACGGAGAAGCGAGGGGGTCTGCCTGAGGAGAGAGGAGTGGCGTGGTGGGTCACCCCCACAGAGCCGAACCGCGCCTGGAGCATACGTCAGCGCGTAACAGTATTGTTGTTAAATCAATGTAAATAAAATTAGCGATATTTAACTGGCTCTTCTATTTACTGTTGTAGATCATTTGCCATACGTAAATGTAAGGAAAAGGTTATGGGAGTCAAATTCATAATTGATTTATAATATTACAGAATAAACAACAGTTCGCAGACGACGTGCTTGTCAGACCTAAACACTGACTGAGCATCTACAAAAAAATGTATTGGGTGTTTGCGCTCACCTGGAAATCAGCTCCAAGCACCACTATTTAGAAGTGTCACAGCTGTCGTACAAAAAGTACAACAATCAAAGTTCTAGTCTGTATATCTTATAAAAGTGCACATTCGATAAAACTCGCACATATTTTAACACAAACTATTTTTTAAACTAACACCAACACATACGATAACGGACGCTACTGTTATCGGGCACGCAACGAGCATTCTCGTGGACTCGACAATATTCGGCAGGAAACTGCGGAAGAGCCTTGGGTCTTTTTTGCGACGAATGCGCGCCTTTTTTTTCTTTCCACCCCCGGGCGGGCTGGGCCTCGGAGGGATGTAGGTCAGAGGAAACGAGAAGTCATCACTCAAAGTGAGTAACCGGGAGGAAGGTTCAGAGGCTCGGAATCACGTTCGTCGCTACGTCCCCCGAGGCACTACTGTGGCTCTCTTGCCTATACCTCGTCCCCCAGCCCCCATCTCTCCCCTTATATTCTCTTCTTCCCCCACCCCACCCCACCCCTCTAGTCTGAGCCTGTAGGGAGGGGGTCCCTTCCCACCATCTCAAAGTAGCCAGGCTCGCAGCTCTCAGGAGACGCGGCGAAAGCGCTGCAGGACTTGAGAGAGAGCCCCGAGTTGGTCGAGCCAGCCTCATGATCTCCCATCCTCCCTCCACTCTCCCTGGTTATATCACCGGACGCAGAAATTGCGTGGGGGCGTTGCTGTGCGGAGGTCGTGCGACCCGGAATTTTACACAACAATAGCCAGGCACGCAGTACCACCCCTGTGGAACGTGTTTGCTTCCAATTGCTTTAACTTTGCGTCAACATTGCTTTAACATAATGCCAAAACACTGAACTTTCATCTACTCTGCATGCATAGTTGTACTTTCAGTAGCACACGAACGATAATTAATAACCAGTGTTCGCTACGTTTATTGTTATAAATCCGCGAGGGATGAAAATTTTTTACTAGCCATGTGAAATCTTTGCAGTTATAGACAAAAGCTGAGTGGATAATATATAGGACAATATTGAAGCGTTTTGTTCTCTCTGTATTTTGGCACGTATGAAATGTGTACTAGATGGACAAAAATCATTAGATATTTTAAAAACATATTTCCGTTTGATAATTAAATTATCCAGTGAGATTTTATTGACCTCTAAATAAATTCCTCGCGTCCTGATTTCCAACGATTGCTATCTCTCCAGGCCTTGCCTTGCAGTTTCCTCTCAGAAATTTCTCTTCTGACACCATCCCCCATTTTCTTCTGTTCACATCTCATCAGTGTTGGAACAATCCATATCCTTCAAAGGTCGCCCATCTTCACTCTCAAGACACACCGTGTCCATACTATCTCAACACTTTGCTTCAACAATATTAACTACTGTGGTCTATATTCCCTTTTTTCTCTGCGTGTAAATAACTGCTGATCAAATATCCATGATCTAGGCATGATCTCTTAACATTAATAAACTGATCCCCAAAATTTTCTTTTAGACATTAACCGACAAATTTTGTTAATTTGAAATATATCGAATGGATATTATAATATAATATTTTTACTTCGCATGTTTGAGTACCTAGTAGTGGTCATATTCAAGGCCCCTTCAAATCACACCCTTCTGCAAGGTATGGCGAAACTTGTTGGTTTCTATAACCGGCATGCTTACAAATGAGTTGATAGCGATGCACGCAAAGTAGCTTCACGCCTCAGTGGCTCATTTTAAATGGGAAAATAAATCTGTTTAATTTCATTTATGTAAATTTGAATAAGCTTTGGCAAACTAGTAACGCAATTACGTTCGTAAAAATTTCATAACTGCACTCGAGCTGCGAAAGAAGAGAATCATCGGGTCCATCGGAAACTGGGCTTTCAATAGTTCTCAACCGCGAACGTCAGCTTACGCAAGTGGTTTACAAGAAAAAATGGCAAATCTAATGCCACATGCTGTAACATAAAATAGGGCATACTTAGTCACGTAAAACTCGCTAGGGGGCCATGGTGGTTTAGTGGTTAGACTACTCACCTCCCACCAAGGCGAAACTATTTCGATTCCCAGTGGGTCACTCCCGGATGTTTGTATCTAGAAATTGTGCTGGATGATGCCGCTGGTGAACGGGTTTTCTGGGGGATCTCCCGTTTACCTCGACCTTGATTCAGGCAATCACATTGTTTGACACTCAACGGCTCTCAAGACCTCGATGTTAAGAGACGAACACAACAGTCCACTCCATTCTCCACTAAAACTCGCTAGCTAACAAACTTCCTTAGATAAAGTGAGCTGGTGGCTGAACCTAGCTCAGCTATTTACTGTAGACTTAAGCCGACGGTGGTCAGCACGCCTTACTAGCTTTTATACAACAGTGCAACATCTTGCCGGCGATACAACACATTGCGATCGTCGTACACTAATTGTCGTCCATCGATTTTACAATAGCGCAATGTTATCGTTGCGTTTATACAGAATTAGTAGTTAATGTATGCTAGCTTGGCGTGAGCGGAATCCTAAGGACAAATGAACACGGAAACATAAATACGAATTTCGGTTTACGGTAATTTCGGATGGTGGTAGACGACTCCGAAAGTTGAGAGTGGAGCTGTGTTAAGTAACGATAAATTGGTAATTACTTGCTGCTAAGCAACGAAGATTAGCATACAGGCAAGTGGTAACAAAGTACATAATAACAGAGTACACCCCTTCATGCATCAAATAGAGGCTGGCACTCTCCTATTGCTTGAAACATTGGAACCTTCCGCTTGAAGCAATTTGAAATTACGTTGTAGTAATCATCACGCTAAAATAAATAAAAAAGGTAGCCTTGGTAGTATCTGCTAATCACGACCGTTACCTCAGAAATCACATGTTTATTTGGAAAACAGATTAGTAGTTTCCTGAGAGATAGGCAGTCTCTATCACAGTCATGCATGACGTGTCTCATATTCTAGTTCTAATGCAACAGTAATTTGTAACGCTGTACACTGCAGATGTTTATCCAGCATCAGTTCAAAAACAAACTGTGTTTCTGACATGTTTCCTGCTCACACATTTACTGCTTTGGAATGATAGATGATTCGCGGCACTACTGTGTGATCATGATCGCATGCATCGCTGTGACGGAAACTGCTGCGCGATTGAAGCTGTCAAGACAGGCTGATACGGCAATGGTTTGCTGCAGTCTACTGCAGAATAAACGACCCTGATTGAGAGTCAGCACCTCTATCCACCACTTCAGGAAGACGGTGATTTGTTTCTTTAATGGCACTTATTAAAAAACTTTTAAACAATCGTTCAGTCAAATATTTTACAGCGAGACAAGGTACATTCTGAAATTTTTTCGCAAATTTACCAAATAACTTGACAGGCGTATGAGAAAGCACTTGACAGGCGTATGAGAAAGTACTTGACAGGCGTATGAGAAAGCACTAGTGGTAAAGTTAATTCCAGTGCATCTACGGTAGTTTCCTTCGTTAGTTCCAGAAATATTCGAATACGTCGTGAAGTTCTCAACTCTGTAAAGTAGCATTTATATTTTTGCATCATTGGGTATGGAAAATGGTCTATACCACGCACGGGTTAATAACTTCTATTACCATTTAGGAAGTTTATTGTCAAAATTTTTCACCGTGAAATACCAAGGTGACCAACAGATTGTAGATACATTTTAAGTGCATAGATTGCAGATACATTTTAAGTTAACTATTGGCCAACGTATATTACATTACTCCTCTTTATGGCACTATTTAATTTTTATAGTACAACATATAAATCTCGAGAAAACCGCAAGGGAATGGAAAACGATTTTTTAAGCACTCAGTGAAAATCGGGGAAATTTCATTCGCGTCTAAAATATGTTAAGAAACACCGTTTTTCGTGTGTGGATGCATGAAAGATCTCCTGATTCACCTTAGTTGCCTGCTTACGATACACGGAGGAAATGAGGAAGTTGCTTCCTGCGCTAATAATATGCCAAATTTAAAAAAAAAGTCGGAAATCTCACTCTAAAAAATAATGAAAGATTGTTTCCTCAACATGCCTATAAAATTGTATGGTAAATTTACGAACTATATTTTGCGGGTGCATGCTAAAATGAATTTTTCGTGAAAATCCACTGGCTCGAGTGATGGCTTCTCGGATATTTCCAAACGGCCCCACCCAAGTACGTCCGTAGCCGCCTTAAGGGTCGTGCATCCTTAAGCGATGTGAAAACGGGGGTATTATGAGAGTTGTTCGCCGGCGCGGTGGCGCGCGCCAAATGGGTCGCGATCAAACACTCGTTAATCTTCTCCCCACTTCTTCCTTGCCAGCCTCCTTCTCAGCCTTCCGCGAGCGTTGTTTACGAGCGACAGGACGACAAAACGCGATGTAATCGCAGGCGTGGCGGCTGCAGGTGGGGAGAGAGCTGCCCAAACTACACGCCCCTCGCACCGGCCTTACACGTCTTGTAGAAGACGAGGGTGCCACGCGTGGCGAGCGTAGAGTACATCTGACGATAACTCGAACCATACATAAAAACTGAGCTGCAATGACCCAGTCGCTAACTTACGAAACGCCATCGCAGACGTGTCTAAATCACATGTTAGAACAGTACTGTAAAAATAATTATTAAATCTAGGGTTCTAATGACACCAAAAATTAATAACAAATACAAAATACGAATTAACACAGGTAAATATGAAAATGAAGTTTAAAAAATATATACCCGCTTAAAGGCACTCGGATTATAAACTTATCCAAAAATAATAAATAAGGTAGGAATCAATCTAGACTCAAAGAATAAATAAAATAATATATTACTACTAGCTGTTCCCGCGACTTTGTTCGTGTGTACTTTAGTGTTTGTTTAAATTTTTTTTGAATAGAAATAGAAAATTTAAAAGCTGATCCCGGCGAAATGTGCTGTGTGCTTCATCAGTTTGTGCAGCGCACGTTCACCTTCTATTTTCCCTTCTCAATGCGTCCTCTCTATTACGTCGAGTACGTCAACCTATGTTTGACCGTGTTATCGCTGCCATTTTTCTCTTTAAATAAACAAATATTTCCTGCAAGTATGATCAAAATTGGCCCTTAAATATAGAAGTCACACTCCAGCGCCACCTATCGGAACCTAACCTACCAAATGCACGACACAATAAAACCATTTATTTTAGATCAACAAACATTTCCTGCAAGTATGAGCAAAATCGGCCCATAAATATAGAAGTTAGACTCCAGCGCCACCTATCGGTATGAAACATAAATAAAAACCTTACTCTCCACCTCAATAACATATGGTTTGAATATGGTCTCAATTGCTCCAGCGGTTTGTCAGTGATGATGCGGTTCAGTCACGCACAATGGATTTTATATATAAATAAAGATTAAAAGATAGAAACAATGGTAAAGACATTAATATTAAAGCAAAAAAAAATATTAGCAGAATAATAATTTGTATTAATAGATTCACAGGCCATAATTACCAATCTACACATGAAAAATGTAATCAAATAAAAAAATATACAAAAAATATCACAGTACAAACTTATGTGAGCAATGTGATAACCACGTGTGCCAAACCTCGTGGTTTTGATCATTCTCGTGACTAAAACCGATTCCATGGTGGGACAAAAGAGATTGATTAATGCAAGCAAAGAATTTTTGCGCACGCAAAGAATTTTCCTCAAATTTTTGTCACTGGAAAATTATTGACATTATTACTGATATTCAATAAATGTTGTGTTGACATATTAGAATTTAGAGCAGTATTTATGCTATCGTTGTGTGAATATTTCTTCTAGAACGCCCAAATGTTACTTTATAATTGCACACAGCCAACCTCAGCAAATTTTAGAAATTTAATCAACCATTGGTGCAAAAAGTGGGAATATAAACATATAAAATAGATATAAACTTTGTTACAATTTGCATAAGATTTTCTTCTATATAATTATATCATAAAATTAGTTTTATAATATAGACACAATTCTTAACAGTGTTTGCAGTTGGCGTGGAATATTTGGCCAAAGTTCCCTATAATAGCGAAACGTGGCTGCCACAATCAACAGAAACCGATACAGAGTAGGGATAAGAAAAGGCTGCATTACAATAAACGAACAATAAATGGATCATGGTCACGGAAGGACACGTGACATACAAGCAACGTGGATCTAAAAGGAACGACTGGGCGCTCTGCCGATCGATCTAGGCCATGAGTTAGATTCCGGCACAGTACATTTAGGATTATCGTTTCCAAGTGGGTTATTATCTCATTCAAAACAGTAGGGTTTAGTGCAATTCTCTAACATAAACTCTCGTAATTACTTATTCATTAATATTCCAATTATGCTGTGTACATAAACGGAGATGAACATTTTTTGTTAAAGATTCGGTGCTACTCAGTTCACAAAAATTAAAAAATAAAACATTTTTCTACTTACGTATTTATGTAAAAAACTTTTGTACAAGGCTTTTAAAACATTTTGATAGAAATTAAGTAAAAATTTAATATTTAAATAAAATATAATAACGCATTCTAGAAGCTTTCATCATGAAAATTACTGAATAATATAGGAAAATGGATATTTCTGTGATAAATATAATGATTTGTGTGTGTATTAACATTAGGTATTTGGAAATTGTAACAACAAAATTCCCATACAAGTTAATGTTTTATATGTAGACTAGCTTCTGTTGTAACCACTCGCCATGTATTTTTTTCTCAGAGTATTTTAGAATTAATTCTAAGGGTCAAATAAAAAATCAAATATGACATTGCTTAGTATGAATATTTTGCAGCGTCACAGCTACCGTATGTATGACAGTTTATTAGCATTTTCTGTTACAAGTTATTGTTTTCCATGTCACGTCTGACATGGTTTATAGTGTCAAGGAAGTGCTGCTACCTTACGACGACATATAAAACTACGAAAACTCGGGGACTCGGGACGACGCACTAAAAAACGTCGTTGAGTCAGTAGGGGTTTTGGTGGGGCGAGTTCCATGCTGTGTAGTTTAGGTGAGGAGAGCGAGGGGGTAGAGAAGATGAACTAGATTGCCAAGTCTGAGTGCGGTACTGCGAGGAGGAAGAAAATTGCAGAGACGGTTCACTGGCCCTTATGGATCACAGAATGCAGCAAAGGAGGACGTTTATAGGTCATTCATGCGTCAAATTTATCGGATCCCTGCTTCTAAGTGCTACTTTCAGCCTCCGACGCATTATAGTTTCTTCCGCGCGAAATAAATATAAACTAACTGTGTGACCTACACTCACATATACTGTATGTGTATGTACCTATACACGCTAACAATGAATATCCACACTCGTGCATAAAAATATATGTCAACAACCGAAATATGCATATATTAAGCTTAAAATAAAATGAATTAACCGGGAGTAGACTACGATTAATTACTCAAATAAATTGTGACTTTCTTTGTATTTGTGCGCCCTCCCCTGTGGCGGGGGTGCTTTCGTCATCTGCGCAGAAGGTCGGCGCGCCGTTCAAACGGCTGTTGGAGTGACGCAGTGCCGTCCTTATTTGGACATGTTGAGAAATATGAACTCTTATTCAACGAGCATTTCTAATAGACATCTAGGGAACATTTCTTTTTGATATCTCCCACTACCAAGTATAACGACTGTAGTTCAAAATGTGGTGATACTTAATTCTATTGACTTCGGTATATAATAATGAATTCTCATTGGGGTTTGGAATCTGTTCACCTGTCTAAGAATTATTGGAAAGATAACAGTATAAATGCCTTGTCCTTCTGCTCGTTCGAGATCAGACTTTCGGCCTCGAGGGAGGATCACCACTCCTGACGTTATATAATTCAGGAGTATACTGGCTAAGCTCTTCAAGCAGTAGGTCATGACGTCACTTCGACGTTAGGCTAGATGTCCTGACATGGGCTTAAAACTTTGAACCACTTTTTTTGCTTGCAAATAGTATTTTATGACGACCCTCCAAGAAAGATACTTTATTTTTCTCTCCGAAAGTTAAGGTTTTATAATTGCGAGCAGTTGCTTTGGTCAGGAGATGAGGGTAGAAAAATGTTAAATCTAATTTCACTAAGTATGTAATTTAAATGCAGGCAAGTCCAACTCAGCCTGTAGTTTCAAGAATTTTAATATGTTTTTAAAATTACATACATCCTTGTAATAAATGGCAAGATGGTGATAATCACTTATGAATTTCTTGTGGAAAAATAAGTGAAAGTTTAAAAAAATGGAGAGTTTTGGTCAAGCAACTTATAATTCAGGTTAAATATTTTGAATTGGCCTTTGGCTGGCCGTATATAGCCAGTGAATTGTTTTTGTCATGAAATTGAGAATATACAAATATATCTTTTTTTTTCCATGTTGGAAATATTTTTGATACTTACACAAAGGCGTAAAGTGCCCTTTCATTATGTTTTTAATAAGTTAATATGGACTTAAATTTGTATTACAATTTGCATATCAGTACCTGAATTCCCGTAAGTGGATTTTTTTTTTTAAGATCATATATTATAACAGAGATTATTAAAGATGTATTTTTAATGGAGAATTTTAGAAAACACAGAAGTTTCGAAGGAGATGTATTATCACTAAATATTTTTACGATATCGTAAATGTTCTTTTCTCAGATTGAGTGTACATTACATTTTATATAATTCCATTGATGTTTTGCATACCAAGAAAAAGAAAATAAATTAATAAAATAACTCTCTGCACACTTAATGTTTTTTTGATCTTAGCTTAGCAAATAATATACCCGAATTACTTGAAAAAAAAAACATCTTTTTAGTGTTGACCTTTGCCATTTGTTTATTTTCTGCTCAGACCACCATATTTTGGGATTGTTTTTTTTATATTCTGCCTTGCTGTCTCCTTGGGCCAAGGAAGCAGCAGGGGTCTGAAAGTGACGTACTATGGCAGTGACTATGGCATATACCCTTTCCTTCCATACGACTCATTTGATCACAAATAAGTCCTACCAAAATATTCAATCATCAGAGTTTTCATTTCAGAGTACAAATAAATAACGCAGTCGCAAAATATTGCGGAAAAGTTAACCATCTCCTGATACAGATTGGAATATAAAATATTTAACGCCCACAGTTGTGAGAAATGATTAACAGATAGTTTGTTTTATTTTGTTCATATGTGGGCTAATTTAATTTTTCAATTTTTATATAAAATGCCCAATATCATACATACAAGCTAAATAAAAATTCCAAATGGCCAGGTATAACCAGCTTTAAAAATCTTTACATTAAAAATGCTTTGAATGTATAAGTTTTATAAATTTACATTAATTAAGGGCTCACAGAGCATAATAAAATTAGCCCAAATATTTTAACGTTTCAAAATTTTACTGATTACAAAACAAACTTATCTTAAAATATTTTTCCCCATAAATGTCGATAATCTCATAAAATACGTATAAATTGTGGCGTAGAGTATTAAATATGATGCACGGTGTTTCAACACCGCCACATTTCCTCCCCTCCTTCAAGCGTCGGTTGGTGCGCCACCGATCTGGGAGTGCGGGAGGATCTGGGTCTGAATCCCGGGTAAGGCATGGGGGTTAATTTAAGTTAGGTTATAAGTTAGTGTGTATGCCGTCCCCTGCTAATCTTTACAGAATAAAACCGGGGGACGTTAAAAGCACTTTACAAACAGCGATTTCGTGTGGCTAGTCGTAGTCTCTATCGGGTCGGCAGCACAACTAACATACGCTCGTAGATCTTCTGTTTTTCTTGGACTAACTTCCGGGGTTCCTCAAATACACCACGACGTTATTAAAACCAGCTCTTGTCGACTGGGTATTACACAGCACACCTCCTAACAATACTGGGCATGGAGCTAAAAGATACAATTTGTATTAAATATTTTAATATTCCCTTGCGTAATAATAAAATTTCTCACATTAATATATCTTGTAACTAAACAAGACATTTTTTCTCACTTATTTTTCTTTCGCGCGGTAAATAAAATCCTTAACACATACTAGAAATATATAATATATAAAATAACAAGGGACTACTAACACACTATACTCCGAATTACATAGGGCTGGGGTAGCGCTCTTTTAATTCACTTACCATTTATTTGTTAGTATGTATTATATGAACTTTAAACTTTTTATGTGGGTATTGTAGCTCAGAAACAAGTAAAATAACTGGTGTTAAAGTCGTACAACTCTGATCGGTCCGGTGCACTGCGGAGCTAAGGAAATAAGTTTGTACCATAATCAAATCTCCACTATGTAACGTAACAACTTTACGTTGTAAATTCACATTGTCTTCAATTTTCGTGTGATGAACAAGCGAATTTTGCGTAACTTCCTCCCAGAATAGTTAGCATTATTTATTTGGCACATTTCCACATATATTGGTTGCAATGACCATGAATTTAAAATGGGATGTAAAAGTTGCCTTTCCAAAATGACCTCAGATGGAGTACGCTTATGGGCACTATGGATGACAACGAAATCGTACAAAATGGTGTCCCATTCACTCTGTGTTCCTAACTGTTAATTCTTTCTAGCAAGTTCGCCTGCGGGCAGTAAGGCGATGTATTGATTAACTTCACTCCCCACGTGAACAATAATTCACGAAATTCTCGCGTGACAAAATACGACGCGTTACCCGTGACTACAAACGCAGGGACCCAAAGGCACAAAACAATTAAATTATGAAAAATTACCTTACAAATTTGTACAGCTTTTATTGTGTGCTATGGAAAAAGAAACAGAATTTGCTAAAACTATCGATCGCCACCAACACGTAGACGTAACCGTATTTACTACACGGTAAAGGCCGCGCAACATGCAGACGCCCCCTTTGCCATACAATCTTTGCGGGAGACCCGGAATATTTTTCTTCCTGCTTTAGATTTATCGGCTTGCCTTGCTGGCACACACTGCATTCCCTTACGCGTGTTTCAATGTATTTTTGCACACATCAGACCACGTAAAAATCTCAGTTATATGTAAAATGATTTTATCTAGGCCCTACATGCCCTCCGAAGAAGGACTTGTAGTAATACTTATACACCATCGATCTTAAATTACCCGGTACAAACACGCAAAATTTTCCCTTTTTCGACCATTTACTAATTTATCCTTTATAAACTACGTAATCGGACTGAGCAAAATCTGACATTAGTTGCTGACATTCTACGTCATTTTTTGGTGTTATTTAATGTCTCTAAAAACATCAGGAACATTTTGCAAAGTATTAAAAAAATCTGTGGACTCAACATCATCTGACACTATTTCTTGTATTGCGTTAATTTTCTGTAGTTCGCTCGGATCACCTACATTTACCTCAAGCTCTTTGCTGCAAAACAAACGCGATAGCTCACCAGCTACATAATTATCTTTGCTCTTGACATGGTAAACTTCAAATGTAAAGTTAGATAGTCTTACTAGCCACCGCGCCAGCAGTTCAGCTGGTTTATTAGATTCTAACAGCCAGCTTAAAGCTTGGTTATCCGCAAACAACTCGAACGTTGCGTGGTCTAAATAATTACAAAAATGTTCTATTCCCCAAATACAAGCAAGACATTCTTTTTCATAAATGGTGTAATTCCGCTCTGCAGCTGTCGTAAGTTTGCTAGCGTACGCCATGGGAACAAAATCATCGTCTTTCTTTTGGCTAATCACCGCTCCTACAGCGACAGAACTTACATCGCAAAGAAGATCTCATTTCTCATCAAAATTTGACAATTGAAAAACTGACGGCTGTGTTAAACTGTCTTTTAACATTTGGAATGCATTTTGCTTTTTGTCGCCTACACAAACTCAGTGTTTTCCCTCTTTAATAAAAGCTCTCTAATATTAGAAAAATATAAGTATAAAATTCCCGTATAAATCTGCTAAGTCTAAAAAAATTTCTAACACCGCGCAAGTTTTAAGGAACAGTAAAATTCATAATAGCTTTATTTTTCTCTGGATCAGTACGCGAATGAACATCGGAAATTATAATACCTAAATCCCGGACATGCTGATCTGCCCAACTTATTTTGTCAGTGTTAACTGTCAACTCAGCTTCTTGCAAAGTCTTAATACTAAATGTATGTGGGCCAGGTGCTCCTTTGAAGTGTTACTGCACGCACACATCATCAATATACGTAAACACAATGTCATGAATACATTTTTATAAAATTTGGTACAAAATCCATGACATGGCTTGGGGGCCGCAATTAAAGCCCATTGGAAAGGTGTCCACTGATAAAGACCCCACGGTGTACAAAACGCCAAAGGTTCTCTATAATTTTGGTATAGCTCACATTGCATATACAAAGAATCTAGGTCCAAGATGGTGAAATATTTATCCATACACAAGTACTGAATATATATGTATATGTTTTTTCGTAATAAGATTTGGCAGGCTTGCGTACACACTACAGGTTATAAATTAGCATGGGATGCAACCATGGCCTCAATAAAGTGCTGTTTGTCCAATCCCAGAACAGCTGCGATGCACGCGCCCCTTAACTGTAATATTTGCTGCATGTATACGCTAATGGGGCTTGCCTTGAGATGCACTTAGGTATCTTCCCTTCCTAGGACCTCCAACACTCCTCCTAGTTGTAAGGTATGCCAAAAGATACTCCGCTACGCCTTCCTCTGCCCTCCATATCTCGTCAGTTCCTTAAAGAGTGTTCTCGTGCTTCCTGTAAACTACGAGGGCACAGCCTTTCTTCCCTTCTTCTCAGTAGGCGCCTTCCACGGCGGAAGAAAACTGAAGTCGCCTTTGCTAACTGCCGGAGGTCGCACCTACTCGCGTCGTTCATGTCCCAAGGAGGGCAAATATTGCCGGCTGGTCACAATTGTTATATGCGACGAAATTTTACAATTATTTTTTTCTGAATCTGTACCTCAAATTTTGGAATAATAATACTTGCTAAGCAAGTCTTAAAATTAATTAACAAAAATTGGTGTCAATTCACATTATTTAGTTTTATAAATAATCCTGATTGATTTATTTGAGAGACCCCAACAAACATCAATACTTATAAGAAATTTCACAATATCTATTTAACCCAAAAATTTCCAGTTATGTAGGGACCACGATATATACAATAACTGCAAGTTAGAAGGTGCTAAGAGATTAAGTATCAGTTACTGGATTTATTTTGCTGTCGGTGAACCTAGAATTTTAAAGATAGTAAATAAATTAAACAGCAACTAAATGAAGCTAAATAGGTTCTATGTTTTTACAAACTACGCTGGATTGGTTGGACCAAGTTTTCCGAACGTTTGAAGTTCGGGAAAAAGAAACTTTGGAGCTAAAATGATATTCTTGGTCAATTATGGGAAGTTCGAAAGTTGCTTGCGCGGTAGAATTTTAGTAGAAAATATAACATAAATAAAGTGATAATTTTCTATCATTTTGGATTTCGACATTTTTTTAAATAACCAATATTGACGTATTTCTTCCACCTTGTCTTCCAGCGTCTACGATGTCATAACAAATTACAAATAACACCCGCCCCCTTCAGAGAAGACAAAAATTTTACTGCCAAACAATAATTTGTTTAAAATCGCAAATCTAATTTCAGCTGATGCGATAAGAACATGTTAGGTTCTGCAGTTACAGAATGTTCACCATGTTGAGCCGAGCCTCAGCCGGCTTTGAAAGAGAGCACCAACATAGCAGTAGTATAGTCTCGTATTCATCTGGGAAAGAAACGGAACAATTTCCATACAACTGCCATTAACTGCTTCGAACAGTAAATTAATGTAGTATTTGTTGTTGCCTACCCTGAAGAGGCGACAGCATACTGAGCGTGTACTTTGTAAAGGTCACAAATTGCCTCGAAGGCAACGTACTGACTCGTGGCTCGTTAAGTCAGCTTACGTATTGACAAATCACACCGGTTTTATCAATAAGGCAACTGGATCCTCAGTAATATAGTAAATGCCAGCTCAGTATCAAGACGTCAGTGAACTATTTTCAGTGGCTTTGCATTCACACTGAATTATTTTTATCTGATGATTTAGCACAAATATAAAATAACAATGCAATATTATTGCCTATAGAGACAGAGATTTTGAGTCAAAGGTGAATTATATATTTGAGGCCTTATTAGTGGTAAATAATGGTAAAAAGCATTCGGTGGGCCAGTGAAAAGTTGAAATATTGGTATAAATCTGTATGACTACTGAATAACATGCTGGGCATGCACATAACAATTTTATATTCTTCCTTATTGCTTAATACGAAAACAATGCGTTTAGCAGATGAAAATATGCATACTGTACAACTCGCATTAAAAATAAAGCATGAATTGGTCACTAAATTAGAGACGGATAACCTGTCGGAAATATCTAATTTTCATTGCTTAAGTAATTTGCGTTTTCGGCCTAGCCGATAATTTGGCAATGGGATTGCCTAAGTCTGTTGGTTCGGCGATACATTTATTCATAATAGCTGGAGACAAGAGAGATGTTAGTAAATGCGGCATTTATCTACGTGGGAAACAACAGTAATCCCCGACGAGGATATCGGCCTCGTCGGCATGTATAAGTAAATATGTTTTCTGAAAGAACAAAGTAAACCACGAAAGTATGTTATTTTTTTTACACCGAAATGTTCATGCAGTGTTCCTTCCTTTCAAGGTAAGCAATATTAATAATAAATTATTTACATTTGCTGCAAATACTAAGTTATAAAACGCCGTGTGTTATATGCAACTGTTTATTTTCTTAATATTCACATGAAATTAATATAACATAATTTGTCGTATCAGTTGGTTTGCTAAATCACATGAAATACGTTTTGTTATTAAAATAATTTTAAACTGTTATCTGGTCATATTTTGGTATTTTAAATTAATCATTCAACTAACTTGATATATTTACTTACTGTGGGTTCATCTAAAGCACATATTATATTTAAGTTATGATTTTCGCATGACTTCAGAAATATTGTACGTCATTAACGATACTATCATTCGTTTACTTTAAACTGTTTAACTGTAGTTCGGTTATCACAAAACGCCGTATACTGTATATTATGTCTACACTCGTATGGACTCTCGCTGACGTAGCGCACATAACGCGTCCCATTCGAACAGCTGATCAAGCAGGCCTGTCTTTTACTTTCGGCCATGGTAACAAGGAAGTTGGAGGGTACCTCGAAATCACACTTTGTAAGGCTATTCTGCACTCATTAGTCATCACGAATTACTGGCGATGACCAATTGCCGAATGCTGCAGCACGAGGGAACATTTGTCTGCAGCGTGTATTTGACAAGTATTTTGTGAAGCAGTAGCGACCACGGACAACAAAAAAGCGACGTCTGAGCCACACATTTATGAAGGTTGGTTGATCAAAAAGGAACGATGAAGAGGAAGGGGGGGGGGGGGGGGGGTTATGAATTCGGTATGAACAACCTGTGTCGTTCAGCTTGTCGTAAATATGCCATCAGTGAAGTTTAAGTTCTGAAGCTTTTTATCCAGGCGATTTTATCCCGCCGATATCTTGACATCGTTATCCGGGAAACATGGCAGCGGGTTTTTACGCAGTGTTGCCGCTATCTCAACGTTATTCAGTAGTAGCTTCTATATTACAGGGGTATTGTGAGGAGATTAAGGAGGCTCTTAACATCGAGGTATTGAGAGCCGATGAAGGTGAGTGATATGAGTATGGAGTAGCAACGGAATGAAAGGCCGCGGAAACGGGAGATCCCCGAGAAAACTCGCCGACCAAAGGCATTGTCGGGCAGGATTCCCACATGCGATAATCCGGAGTGACCCGGCCATGCCCCTACAGGATTATTGTACCTTGCTTTCAAGGACGACGTTTATGTACGAGCCACAAATAAAAAATGATATCATCTCGACGGACATTGCCTCGGTGTACTTTGCCAAGAATTTAAGCAAAACTTGTAAGAACTGTTGAGGATCGGTACGGAAATCTGTTCACGCGAGAGAATTACAACCTAGTGTCGATAAACTACTGAGTTACCCAACGCATCGAGATATGTTTAGTTTGCGTTAAAATTATTCAGTTTGGACATTTCTAAGAATAGCTGAGTAAATCATAAATATTGCTACATTTGGGATCTCCAATGAAGAACTCAAGTGTTCACGGCATTTACGTTATACACCCGAAAAAAATCAACGTATAATAATACTCGGTTCAGTTAATACATTCAGCCTCATAACATGCATTATTATATGCAGTAAGTGACCTTATTCAAGTTACCAGAAAAACATTTCGAAATATTTAAATATAATACCTTGCGAAAAGATAACCAAATAATTTTCCCATTAACTTGCTGGTTCTGCATTACTTTTGCTTCTCGTTTTTTTTTTTTTTATGGCGTACTGCGCACCATTCCTGTAGAAAATTAAGGAAATGTCAATTTTTTTTTTACTGGCACTCGCTTTGGTTATAATGAAATTTATTTAAGATTTTAGTATACCATGCGCAAAGCGACCAATGATGAGCTGAATGTTGACTATGCTACTGCATCCACTGTCGTTAAGTCAACGTACAGCTATTCGAAGGTCTTCTTTCGTCAACCTGTTAACCGAAATAGATATAATGTTCATAAGTGCCATGACGTGCCGTCTTTCATTTCCTGTATTCTCTTTCCATCCAGAGTCAATCAAATAATGGAAAGACAAATGCTTTTTACTGGCTTCTTTACAAAAGTACGATTCTAAAAACAGTTTGTACCAGATAAAAGTAACCTCACAGTAAAATCAGTAATGTGCATTGTAAACAGTCTTTCCAGAGCACGTTTTTGTTAAAGCGGCACACAAAAGAAATTCCCCAGAGATAAAAAGAAATCATAACAATAGGAAGAAAATAATGGGTACTTTGTTAAAGAAGGCAGTATTGCTAGCTGAAAAGCTCTCCTGTAAAGAGGCTCTGGTGGAATTTCTGGCCAGAATTTGTAAGGACTTAGGAGTCTTGTGATTGACGGTGCACGCTATGGTATAAATAAGCATGCGTATGGAATTGTAGAAACTACTGAAACATATTTCAATTTTCAACAATAACTTTTACATTCTATAAATGAAACGTTTAATCATAGTTACTCAAATAAAATGTTGGTGAAATTAAAAATATTTTATTTTAGGTCTTAATTTTTTTATGTAGACTTCTGCAGGGCATTCTGCTGGGCATTCTGCAGGCGTACTGGAAACCATTCAAAGTAGAGCCCCTAATCGGACTTGTTTGACAATACATATGTTGTGAACACTGTAAAACGTAGCAGAATCTCCAGAACATTAATAACACATTAATCAATACTGGATCAAGCGTTTGTTCCATAAAATGCGTTACCAAATTAGAATCCCTGCCAAGTAATAGGCCAACTCGTACGTCATAACACTAGTGAAGATAGTTTCCAAACGTTGCAAATTCTAACATTCTGATTCGGCAGGGTATCTGTTACTGTAACACGGTATTTTAAATTAATCATTCAACTAACTTGATATATTTGCTTACTGTGGGTTCATATAAAGCACATATTATATTTAAGTTATGATTTTCGCATGACTTCACAAATATTGTACGTTATTAACGATAATATCATTCGTTTACTTTAGCGCAATTCATTCCAAACTTTGCGGAAAAAATGCGTTTATTTTGTGGCTGAAGTACTTTGAAATACACAACTATGTCTAACGGAAAGTGGTAAATGAGATAAGTTCTTAATTTTTGGACTGAGTAGCAGAAGCTGGTTGTTAAACTATAGGTTATTTTGCCAGTAGCAGCTAATAACACTATGTACTAAACATGTGCTTATTATTCTGGTATTTCTCTTTAAACAATACAACTTAATGGCCCCAAACTATAAGAACATACACGAGATATTACGGTACAGAATTACGGGACTGGAAATTTAGTATACTTTTAATATACTTAAGCAAAGTGATTTTCATTTAACTCATTTTGTTAGGAGTAGGCCTATTTTTGCGTGTATAGTTATCTTTTGTAAAATGTTTGGAATTACGTAACTAACCGTTTGTATTTCTGCTTCTGGAGATTTATGTGTATAGGACGCACATGAGTGTGCCTCAATTTACTGTAGTAAAAAATTTTATTGCAATACACTGAAATAATCCAGGAATACGTTACGTTATCAAATTTGAAAAGTAACTCCTCTTCGCGGAATACAATGTTCTTAAAGCTGGCTAATGGAGAGAACAATATTGTGTATCTCCACACAAAACCGGGGTCAGACACCAGAATTTGCTACTCCTGTCAGTCGAGCAGCGTTCGCGATCGATCGTACAACTCACAGCACATCTGACAATTTCAAATAATCTACGACGCCCATGGACGAATTGGTTGTAAGCGCACCGAGCTGCTGATTGGACGTGTGTTGCTCTTAAATGTGCAATGTGCGTGGCTGTATATACCGTGCTGTGCAACGTATCCTAGCGTGCGGCTGTTAAGATGCTACGCACTGACTGACGAGTGATATAACTCCATGTTGCAAGAGCGTTAGGTCACTTCGTTGTTTTGGTGCGCCGGAATCCGCAGCCAACACAAAGATTCTCTATATAGTACTTAGTCACTGTACGAGCTCATTACGAGCTGTAAACGTTTAAGCTGATGTTTGCTTACTTGCATTTATATCCCGCTCACCTAAATGAAAATGTTTTCAGTCCAAGAAGTAATTCAGCTGTCGACAAAACTGTGCTCGCAGGATACGGATTTCGTTGTGTAAGCGGGGTTTACGGGATAAGATAATCGCGGGTTGGTGGGCTTGGTATACGGGTAAGTTCCTTCAACAAATGACTCGCCACTGAACAGCTTAAGAACTTGGCAAGCCTAAATTTCCATCTTAAAAGAACGCATACATGACTCGCCCGGAATTAGAACCCATGAAAATATAAAGATTTATAAAGACCTTTGCCACGGAAGTCAACCTTAACACGGCTAAATCGTTATCTAGCAGCACTTGTAAAAGAAGGTTGAAGCATTAATTTTATTTCATCACTCTTCCGCTAAGAGTTTTTCTGGTAATTGTCCACGAGACTAGTGTGTTAATAATTAAAGGTTTATTAATGAAAGGGTGTGTCGCGATAGTTCATCAATTAAATTTCTACGAGGATTAAGGAAATTTAATTTTTGCTTCCCTTTTATATTTAAAGTGTTGCCTACACTTATCAGGAGAATCATACCTCATCAACCTGAACAACAGAATAATGCCAGGCATTAAATAATTATTTTATACTTAATAGAGTATCTCCGTTTTAAAGCGAAATGATTATCCCTTACTTTTATTCTTCGGCTTTCATTGCGGTTTACAAGGATGTTTTCATAACGCCGGGGAAAACCACGTGTTTATTCGAGATAGCTTTGTGTCTTTCATAGCAATCAGCATTGTGTATTTATTTCAAAACGCGTTAGCGTACTATTTGTAAAACATGCCAAGTACGTCTTATTACAGTGTAGGTCCGTTGGATTTAAAACTAACTATCTCTACGTCAAACCAAATATAACGTACAACATCACATTGCAGGAGAAAAGTTACGTACATAATTTATATGCAAGCACTCCCCCTTTTATCTGCAAATGTTATCATTATTAAAGAAGCCTTAACAGCGATTCATAAATAAAATATTCTCATTTCCCTGGAAACAAAAGATCGCAGTTAGAAGACTCGTGCAAATGCTTAAAATAATAACGAGTCTTTCAGGTCAGCAGGCAGAGATATCAGTCAAGGCATACAACTTAACTACACAAGAATTACCGGCGATATAAAGCAGCATTTATTATTTAACATGTTGTTTTATTCGCACATAGTAAATTTACCGCTGGTAAAACATTTGGTTACTTTTTTATGGTTTAAGTATTCTTTTTACTTTTGATGCATGGTTCTTGCCTGTAAATATATTATTAAGTTTGCATAATGGCATATGCATGTCTGTTCTGGGAAAAGCCAAGTGTATTCCTTCAGAATAATTAGATTACTCTCATGATGGAATATACGCACAACTGTGTCTCTAACTGGCTGAGCAAATAAGACTAAAATAAACTTTTGGTTTAAAAAATTAGGGCCGAGTATTTTTCCCTTTGCAAATTCTAAGAAATTTTGGACGTTATAAAATGTGCACCAGCACAAACTCAAAAAAAGCTTGCTGACCTGAAAAAATCCGCTCACAAAGCTCAAAAAGTGATCGATCAATCGAATTAGAGAATTATGTACTGAAAACAGCGCATACACTTTTTTTTTGCGGGAATTAATTTTTTTTGCTGTAATTTTTCTTGTGAAAACGTTTTAATCGTAGTACCAGAACCGTAGCTTCAATTTAATTTTATGAGTCGTTAACACATCCTTGAACGATTGGCCCAGACCCAGTCAAGATGTAAAGGCATCTCACATAAACATAAAAATATTAAAAAAAGGACATATCTTAGATGGCTGTATGTCTTCCTAATATAGAAAATCTAAAAGCGATTCAATTTTTTTTAGCAAAACATTTTTTCTTGCTATAGACACTGTAGTCAAAATAAGGGAATTTTTATGGTTCTATTTCCGAACCTTGGCTTAACACCCTTTCTGGTTTCTCCATGCTGCGCGCAATCTTTTTGAGAAAAACCCAAAAGTGAATTTCGCAGATCCTTTGATCTCGACGGAGAAAATCAGTTCATCGCGGCGGACGAGCGGGCTCGATATACGTTGTCCCTCCGGCGGCAAAAATTCCACGTTGTCGCTACCGCGGCAAGGGGATGCGCGTAGCTCGGCGACTGGCGGAGAAGATAACAAATGTTTCCCCTTCTCCCTCCTAACCGCTAGGGTCTAGCACAGGTGTGGTTCGTGACCGCGCCGTAAGGAAGAAGGAGGCGCGCTCCCGCCTCTAACAGGATTAACCCCGCGTCACCTCGCCGCGACACTTGACGGCAGGCGCCAGGCGCCACTCCAGGGCAACATTCTCCCTCCTGTGGCTTGCACGTCTCACGCGCCTGCCAGACCACCGCAGCGTCGCTTCCTCCACCACTTTCGCAACCAGTCGTAAAAAAAAAAAAACATTTCTTGTCCAAACTGCAGCGAGCTTGCCCACTCACGGTTACTTAGAACTTTACTTACACAACAAGTTTTGATAAAGTTCTACTTCCACTACACTCCCCCACCTCACGCAAACAAAGCTTAACCAAGTCTATAAAATTACACTAAACAGACAACGCACTGCATTCGCGCGCACTCAGTGCAATAACATTTTGCATTACCATCACCTATTTTCTAATTCTTCTTATTCATATTAATTATAAATTAAATACTATTACAAAAAGATAGACTATAAAAATGTTCAGTTCAACCAAAAATAAGGTATATTTGTGTTAACACAAATAGAAAACGCTAATGATATGGCATGTTTAGGAAACAAACAATGAAGTCGTACATTGGCATACTACCGCACTGAATATATATATATATGTATATATATATATATATATACATATATAGTATTATATGTATATATACATATACATATAATACTTATGTATTATATATAATATATATTATGTGTATATTTATACATATATACACATATACATATATGTATATATATATATATATATATATATATATATATATATATATATATATATATATATATATATGTGTATATGTATATATATAATACTTTAATTCCAGGCCGTTTCAGATATTTTGCAAAATTTCCACTTATAAATTCTATTTTCAAGGGCGTATATCTCTTTTAAGAATTGAGATAGGCTGTAAGTCGTATTAAATAATACATATATCTATCTCATTTTCCACAAGAATTTTCCACCCGATTTATTTCTCGGTGAGTTTCCGAACAACCTGTATGTATAAATATCAGAACTTGCAAGAATGGCCCTATAAACATATGTAGCACAACTTGTTGTTACTGAGATACAGGAGTTTCACATTCTGGTAACATGCATCACTACCGCCACTTACTGTGTTGTTTGGTTTGGAGACGAACGCACTACGACACAAGAGTTTACGTAGTGGTTGAAATTGATAAGTCACAGATGGAACATTCACGTTGTCATCATGACATGTACAGTACATTGCTGCACATTGCGGACACTTCGAGCGTCGCCTGTGATGCGGGCTATGTACGTCCTGTAACTCAATAACAACGCGTTGTAAAACATATGTTCATAGGAACATTTTTGTCTGTTTTCATGCCAGTAATTACTTCCCGAAGTTTGTTACAATAGTTATGGTACATTCTGTATATATATATATATATATATATATATATATATATATATATATATGTGTGTGTGTGTGTGTGTGTGTGTGTATGAGCGCGTGTGTGTGTGTGTATATATATATATATATATATATATATATGCTGCCACAAAATATTTTTCTGGTACAGTGTAACCTCGGGTAGTCGAATTAATGTGGACTAAGACGGTGCTGGGTCAGTGAAATGTCGATTTTTAAGGAATTAAGGGTAATCGTGTAGCCTAATAAAGAAATCGTCACTTAAATATAAAAATTAATCAAACAGATTTTAAATACAAAATATTAAGTAATTTAGGGTAATAAAGCCTGTAGCATTTGCGTTAAATCTTTTTCTACAATGTCTATAATTTTTGGCAAAAAAAGGGGGGGGGGGGGTATTTTTGAGACCAGCAGAGAAACGCAAGCACTTGGCTATGCCCAGGAATACTTTTTTTTTTTTATATTTTTCTGATTTAGTGCAATACATGGCTTGGCATTCGTTTTCTTTCTTACATTTTTTGATCGGAAAGCACGCGCGGATATCTGACGCCGAAGCTCGCAATTCCCCCCTCGGTGTGGGGTACGTCGTAACGAGGTCCTCTTAGCGCAGCACGAGGGAGGGGGTGGCACGCTTTATTACCTCGCTCGGAACAAGCGACAGCCCCTCTCAACACTGCGAAACGCTCATTCGCGCGAGTATATCTACGTTAGTCGCTGGCGCGTTTCGTTATACCTACGTATAAAAAAAAAAACCCCAAGCCCGTTGATAAATCGCCGAATTCTCGCTACGTAGCGTGGTTGGAGGACGCCTCCTACTACGTACCGTTATGAGCAGGGGTTCTGGGGAAGGGAAGAGGGGTTGTTTGGAAAGGTATATCCAGCAGGTATAATAAAAATTTACAACATCTCTTTCCAAGCGCTTCGTCCACCCACCACACCCGAACACCCCAACAAAGTTCCCGGCTGCATCGAGCGGCTCGAACAACAATCGTAAGCTATGTACAATCGATCATGGGAAAAATCCAAAATAATTTCACCTGTGCGACAAAAAGAAAAGAATTGAAAATAATCGCAACAGTAATGGCTTATAGAGATTACAAGTTTAAAGCTTTTCGAAGCAGTTTAGTTCCTTTATTTACACTCCAGTATTGAAATGAGCCCTCAGTTAAAGGTTTAAACTTTCCTGTTTCACTTTTCCCAAGAGGAATATGTTGAACTCGATCAAAAATACTTGCCCGTGCACTCGAAACCTGTAATGTGTTCACCGAAATTTTATGCTAGTTAAAACATAGACATATTATCAAACAAAAGCCGTTCAGTTATACGTTTATTTCGTCCGGTTTGAACACTTTAGCTGCTTCACGATTAACTGACTATTTGGAAAATTATTTTTGAAAAAATCCCTATCTAATTTCTGTACACAGTTAAATGTAAAAAGTAAGTGGTATACCAACAGAAACGATGGCGCCGAATCACGAAAAGAAGTGCTATGTTTTAACGTCTTGTTACATGTGTTATGTCCAATATTTACAGTAATTTATACTGGCTTACTATAATTTGTCATCGTCACAGTAAGAATTGGCGACGTTAAAAACCACCTGTTTTTAAAACAACTCCAGTCTCACGTATTAGACGTATGGATAGTACTCATAAATATACACCAATATTAAATTATACAAGTTTTATGCAACTACCATGCATCCAAGTATAATTTCATGTCGAATGCCTGATGTATTTGGTATTATGAGTTTACTATGCAACGTAAAACTTACACTTGAACTTTATTCATGGGGCGGCGGTGGTGCAGTATTTAAGTTACTCGCATACCACCTAGGTGAAACCGGTTCGATTCCCGGTGGAGTCGCTCCGGATTTTCGCACGAGGGAATCGTGTCGGACGATGCCATTGGTCGGCGGATTTTCTCGGGGATCTCCCGTTACCCCGCCATTTCATTCTGGCGCTTCTCCATACTCACCTCACTTCCTCTTCATAGGCTCTCAAAACCTCGATGTTAAGTGCCGCCCAAATCGCTTCACTCACTCACTTTCGTGCAAATAATCTTAACCCAAGTGACACCAACAAGGGGCTTTATTTCAGTATTTTAGGTAGTATATTATATTACTGTACGCGTTATAGAGTACATTTATGTATGGACAATAAAGAAAAAAGAAAATATAAAATTTAAAACAGAAGTTGCTGAATATTAATCACATACTGTGTCAAACGCGATGTACTGCCATCTTACGTCAGACAAAATGTTTTGTTTCCTCAAAGAGACGATTAAATTGTTTAGAAATCCGAAGAGAAAAAAGTAGAAACTATCTTGAAAGGATTTAGCCCGCTAATAGGAGAGGTTGAGGATGCGCTGGGCGTAACACCCGAATTATTAAATTCCATGTCGAGTATTTGTTAAGGCGGGACTTGGGCTTGCACTCCTGAATGAGAGAGAGAACTGCCGTTGGTTTGGCGGACAGAAAGAGGGTGGTTTCGCAACCCCCTCATTCCATCTCGCACCGAAAACTCTACAAGCTGTTGGTTCATTGGTTTATTTCTGAACAAAGTTATTTCGGCAGCGAGGCGAGGAACTGGGTGGTTAGGGGTGGGTGCGGGAATGTAGCTTGAATCCGGAGCGGCCGGAATGAAGAGGGATGATAACTATCCAATTATCGGGTCATGGGGAACAACCGGGGAAAGTGAAGGTAGGTTGAATCTACTTGGACCGCCCCGCCCTAAGCTCTCTCCAAGCGGCAGGTGTACAGGTGACTCATAAGGAAAAAAAAACATGCACCCTGCAGCATAAATACACCTCGCTATCTACAAGAGAATCGACTTAATCTCAAGTAGTAGGAAAAAGTGCTACGAGCATACCAGCATGGGGCAAAGGAGCCAGGCGCCGACCGGCCATTATCTTGGAATTTCCTTTTATTATAAATTTTTCAATTTCCCTTTTTTCACTCAAAATTTCCCCCTTTTCCCTACAATTGTTCCTTTTCTTAAGAAAAATCCTGTTTTTTTTTCCGCTTTAGGAGGCCAGAATTTGTGACCCTGGGTCAGACAGGTGACCAAGATTAGCGAAAAAGGTGATCTTGGGTCAGGGTAAGTGGGAATCAGGACCTTTGACCTTGGCATTGACCATCGACATTTAACCCCAATATTATAAAAACTTCCCAAAATATTTTTAAAAAATTCAAAAAAAAAAAATTATTATTAAAAATTATAGAAAAATGATTTTTAAAAAATTCAAAAAGTATTACATTTTCTGAGGATAACCTCTCTCCCCATCTTTAACAAATTAGTCGGCAGGCCTCCACCCCCTCGCCAATACCCAGTCAGTCAACTTGGTGCTGTGAGCCATCTAGCACCCATATTTTATGCAGGTGAGCTTGCCCTTGACACCATGACTTTGAACGGCCGTGATAATCAAAAACTCGAAAAAAAAATGCATTAAAGTCAATAAGCATATTGTATTACAGATTACTACCCGCATATTAGATACAAGTGACCTTGACCTTGAACCAATGACCTTGAATGATCCTGAAAAGAAAAACTCGAGATAATGCATAAAAGTAAGCAAGCATATTATATTAATGCTAACTACGACAATATTGTATGCAGGCAACCTTGAACTTGACCCCATAACCTTGAATGAACATGAAAAACAAACGAGATAAAATCCATAAAAGTTAGCAAGCCATTGCCTTACTAACTTCTACCACGATATAAGGTTTGGATGCAGGTGGCCTTGACCCTATGACCTCGAATGACCTTGAAAGCCAAAACTCGAGGCAAATACATCAAAGTCAGCAATCATGATACGTTACTGACTGCTGCCACCATATTAGGTGCAGATGACCTTCAACTTGACCCAATGACCTCGAATTACATTGCAAACAAAAATTATAGGAAAAATACATAAACATAAACAAGCCTATTACATTGCATAATTCTGCCAAAATATTGGATGCAGGTGACCTTGAACATAACCCCACGACCTTGAATGACCTTAAACATAAAAACTCGAGCAAAATACATAGAAGTCAGCAAGCATAGTACATGTATGACTACTACCACAATATTGGATGCAGGTGACCTTGACCTTTACCCCATGACCTCCAATAACCTTAAAACAAAAACTCGATAAAAGTGAATAAATTGCTAAAGTCAATAAGCATATTATGTTATTAACAACTACCACCATATTGGGTGCAGGTAACTTTGACCTTCATCGCATGACCATAGATAACTTTGAAAATTAAAACCTGAAGAAAAATGGCACATTCTCCACTTTGTGTTTTCTTCTGTGGAAAACGAGTACATGGGTTATCTTAGTGTACTCCCATACTTTGAAGATGAATTGCGAATACGAACGCCTGCCTTTGACCTCGGCGACCATGGAGCTGCGACCTGCATCTTCGCTAACTGGTTGTCGCCAGTGCCGATTCTGCGATTGTGTTGAAGATATAACTGCATGATAACACAATTAAGGAGCTAGCATCTAAAGCACCTGCAAGTGTGTGATGTCTCAATGCCTTCATGTGATTGACCAGCTGCAATCACTTGGCATCTCCGTGATTGACTTGTCGGTGTCCGAACGATGTATTAATGGTGTAATACGATTGGTTGAAAGTCATTATGATATCATAGGGCTTGCATACCCATATAATATACGCAGTAGTGAGGTCAGTTTAGATGCTTAGTTTGACAATGGTTGTCGTGAAAGATACATTGTCTCGGCTAGTTTCTGCTGCTTCGCATCTAAGACTTATTCTGATCTGCGATGTCTTCGGACACTCCAGAGCAAATGTTGGCTGCAACAGTGCCATCGAATACTTCGGGATTGGTACCAGTAATGTTATTGACTTCTTCAGCCATTACGCCTACAAACTCTACAATGGAGCCATCGAACTTTTCGGCTGATATACCTAGAACACCATTGCCAACGTTACCTGCTTCCTTATCTCCAGCACCTACATCTCGAATATGACAGCCTGAGTCTTTCCGTGAACCACTACTTCGTCATCAGTGTCGCTTCTGTGAAAAGATGTTCAACAAAAGCTGCTATGCCTGGCGGCATTACAGAACGACCTGTATGAAGAGTCCTTTGCGCGCGTTGAAGCATTACGACAATGACCACATGCAGTTTATGCAAAGTGATACAATGAAAGAACACATCGACATCTGCAAGGGTTCGTCTACTGGGAGCCAGGAAGTAATGCCGTCACTACCTCCTGCAACATCTGTGGGTACTGTTTTCCGCAGACGATTGTGACGAGACTGTTCGTGCTGATAACGGAATGATTGAGTTGTTTTGTGTGGAATATACACTTGCAATTTTTGCGCGTGAAGCCGACGAACTTTAAAATAAACGGTCTTTGGCTCTAAATACTGATTATGAACACACTCTTCCTACAAAGAAAAAAAATACTATTGATAACGAAACAGGAAGTGAAGCTGATCATGAATATAGTGTGAATTAAAATGACTATGGTGACAGTGATAATGTTAAAGAAGATGGTGATTTTTCGATACACTGACTAGCCCTTCCAACACATTTGCAGCAATGAGTGACACGAAGAAGGCAGACTACATAGAGAATACTGACTACCCATTTCTCGAAAATCCGAATGAACATGCTGATAGACTAAAGATGACAGTAGAGGAGAAGCACTTGGAATCATACACAGTCAATTCTAAAGGCAGAATGGAACGAAGCACGTGCTTTTCTAGCTTATATCAGCTTTTGGGAAATATTTTCCTTATATCCCTCTGCGGACAATCTGTATATTGTTCAAGTCGTGTGACGACTAATTGGGAAGCATGGTGGAAGCCTGCCATGGAGTGTCATGGTTCAGTACAAAGTCCAAGTTGTGGATCCCCCATTGGGGAAGTGTGGTGTTTGCAGAGCTAATTGACGGAATGACTGTCTCTGCCTCCACCTTCACTTCCACCTCCACCTCCGCCACCGCCTCAGACTCTGCCTCCACCTCCCACTGCTGGGTCGTATGCACATATGTATGCATTTCGCCTCGCAAACATTTATGTAGATGTTTCTGGTCACTACAAGTTTTTTAATGCTTTATCAGTCTCGCCTGCAAATTGAAATATTTCGGGTCCTGTGTGTGTATGTGTAAGTGAGGGTTTTTGTATGTAGGTGCATGTGTGTAGGTGTATGTGTAGGTGCATATGTGTATGTGTGTTTTAACGAAAAACTATACTTTCTGTTCGTTCGTTAAATACAATTACTGGAAGTGTAAATAAATAGATGTACATAAAAAAAAGTGTTGTGTTGGCGCTAGGAGCAGACATTTTATAATCTGGCATAGATGACATTATAGTCATCATAAACACTTTCAAAATATTATCCCAAAAAACTTCAAACTTATGTAAAATAACAAAATAATAAATAATCTACTAGCAGTAAAAGTAATGATTTTACTCGAATGAAAACTATGATGAAATAAACACATTAATTAATGATAAATAAAATAACTTACGATGCTGCTCATTTGAATTATTGTACAGACATGAAAATATTTGATAGTACCTACCTCCTTCCTTACAAAATTTTATTAAAGGGGAATAAGAGGAAAGCTAGAGCTAAAATAATAAATTAATTCAAATTTGTTACCAGTTCATTAGTTTGTACCTCACTCTTTAGTACTAAGCAGTAGTAGTAGAAATTTGTTTCAAAGGTTCATTAAAAAAATATTTAATTTGCTGACTGCTTCAGTGTTAAGCAATTCGATCGTTTTCAGGCCACTGGGATACACAGCGAAAGTTAAGTTTGTTCCCATAAATAAAATACGATTTTTGCTGAGACAGTTCAAATGAGTATTGAAATAACTGAATGTGGTTACATTATAGTTGCTGCAGGATGATAGCTGAAAAAACGGAATTCGTCAATGACGCCAATACCGGTAGAGTAAAGCCTTTTGCACCAGTGATATTGGAGACTCCAAAATACTCCAAAACTTAAAATTTAAGAAATCTCGTGGGATCTCTTCAATGAACCATGTCCTTAACCACTTTATCAACATCTCCTGGTACTGCATGGCAATTTATCTAGCTTTATGGAGATGCTATATTCATTTCAGTCAAGCAAAAAATTGCAACATATTTGACTTCCTTCACGAACAAGAGAATATTCTAGAAATTAAACTATCAAGCTTATTATTGTAACAGAGTTTCTTATTTTTTTAATGTTGCCATAAGTAACTCAGAAATGTGAACGTAACTCCAAAGATAATTTATATAGTACTTACTATTAATGGAAGGATGGCCTAGCCTAACATTGTATTTACAGATATTTGAGAACAAAACAAAACTTACCTAATCAGAAATGTTAAACAATATAATTTAAATAAAAAATTCTGTAACATAATTATAACTAACATAATGTACATCCTGTAATAGCATTATATTACAGGAAGCCCCTTCTGCGAAAGAGTAATTCTCTAATCGAAAATTATGAGCGAGCATCTAACATAACCAGAATTATTACATGAGACAATACACAGTGGCACAAAACAAATGAATAAATGTAAACACAAGAAAATAAAGAGAAAACGATGACTTACAGTTTGACTAACATAACCATTAAAAATAAAGCTCTTGATAAAAAGAAAACAACAATTAATACACACAACAACAAGAAATTATAACATATATCATGATATTACTTTGAAATTAACAATTTGCAGAAAAAAAATGAAAACAATGGTGAACTGCCTTGCTGTTGTTAGCTTGCAAAGTATAACGAGCTGAGTTCGATTAGTATTGATCATCAGCTGTGGTTCCGCCTGCAAGCATCGATCATCATTTGTCGCAATACAACAGTAGAAGAGTTCAAAATGAAGTCAAGCAGTCTTTATTGTGTCGTCTTACAAATATTTTTTAATCATTAAAATCCGTTTTAAATAAATGCACCAAACATGACGATTCACTTCAATAACACTGTTTTGTATTCTTTGACATCTGATAGCATCGAGTTTGTCGATAACTAGGAAGACACCCCAGCAATTTTTACTAATATGGTTCTGGATTTACCAGCACAATTGTACTTGTCACCACCTATCTTTTTGTATCACTTAACAACTTTTATGCCTGACATAAGCTTATAAGTGCTTAATGAACCACAGTGTGTGTTTATCAAAGTTTGTTGGCAAGTCCATTTATTTGTTTGTTGATTGTCTTTGAGACTGCAACAAAATTGACTACCTAATAAAGAATACAATTATTGATTAATGGGAATGGTAAATAAATTGAATAAATGTAGCGCAGTATATTAGGCTATCAAGCCATGTTCTTTTAATTACGCTACTCCTTATAAAAAAATTCATTTTGACACTTACTTTTGTAGACAAACTTATACCGCGACATTAATAGAGATGGGGAGAACACATTGGTGGCTCTCATTTTCCTATCACGTTTAGAAATAAAGAAGACAACAACATTAATGAAAGTGTACAATATGACCAAGACAATAAATAAGTATAATCAAACATGACTAAAGCATAGTAAAAACACCACACTTAACAGTGTGCAGAAAAAAAAAACATTTCATAATACATACAAACAACACACGCACAAATAATAAAGTGAAAAGAAGAACAAGTAAACACTTGGAGGACTACTCAAGAAGAATTAAATATAATTTCAATTCCATTCCCTTCTTTCCTTTCAGCAAGAAGTAGTTCAATGGGTTACCTTAAAGGTAAGTGCACAGTTTATTTTACTTTTATGCTTATGCTTGATGGACATCACATTCAGGTCACAGTGTAAGTAGAATGCTTTGTGTGTGGGCCAAGCTAACGATAAATAGTCCCAACATCCACTAGACTACTACATCTATCTTAACATACTTAATTTCCCACCTTGCATACCAGACAAATATGTGTAGCCAACAGCTTCAGTGAGATTCAACAAAAAGGTGCGAACCAAATAAGAAATTTCAATTTTCAATCGCGGTACTCGTTTACACAGCTGAGGGAATTACGATAACCTAAGATGTGGAAAACATATAAACTTGAGCTATACTGAATAGATGTTATGATACATAATACAAGAGAAGGAGACGCAATAAAAATATCACTATAAGTAAGACAAACAATAAACACAATAAGCCTTGAAATAAAAAAAATTGATACCATAACCCTTGAAATAAAATAAAGAAACAAATAATCACAAGTACATAATCCACAGTGGCTCTTCTTGCATCAACATGTGTCTAGGTTACAACCAAAAAAACTGATTCGACCTCATAACTATCTTTCCTCTCTAATGGAATATTTCTAAAAAAGACAGTTTGCATATCGTTCTCACTTGCTTACTTTTTTCTTGAAGTCTCATTATTGTTTTATGGAGGGTACTTTATAAGTTCTGAGTGGTGTGATATTATATGAATATGCTGTTTCTTTCTCTTCCAGCATTTCTAATACATTACAGTTGTTGATAACTGCCATAACCTTGAAAGGTTCATCGTATCGCCTTATCAATTTATTCGTTATGTGCCCCCATAAAGAACTGACTGGTTTAGCTCGCTGAAGTACTAAGTCACAAATTTCTAATTTATTTTGTTTTGACACCTTCTGGTACATTTTACATTGTTCAGCGGCTGAAGCTAATCTTCATTTCACCAATCGGATTAATTTTCCCTGAAGTAGTTTCTTCTCCTCATTTATGTTGTGTCGTTTCATCTTTGGAGTCATTTTAGGTTAACTAGTCCCGAGCGCTGGTTTGTAAGGATTCCTACACTTATCCACACTTCCTGGTGTTTCCCTCACTTTCTTGCTTTTCCTAAATGGTGGTGGCCAAGGTGGTATCAATAATTCTACCTTCTCATTCCACGGGAACTTGCCTCGAGTACTTAAGCTGTTCTTGCGCCCACGTTCATGTCTCTCTCACGCGTTTAGCAAGCACTTACTTCTTCGATGTTTCTTGGGAATTTGTTGCACGTATTCCTGTTCATTGACGTGTTTCTCTGCACGGCGTACTGGTTCTCTGCCTCCATAAAGCAGGGATCACATGATGCAAGATGCATTTCGTGCAAGATTTCGTACGAAATATTTCGTATGAGATTGCCAACTAAACTGAATGCAAAACGTGTTCACACGCAGATAAATAATACGACTACTATCTCGCTTCAAAATAAGTCGATAGCGCTGGTGAGTACCAAATAATACAAAATATGAAGTTGCTTACCTCAACGAGGTATTTGTTTCAAAGCTATCCCTACAATATATAATTGTTATTATTTTATTCTCAGCGAACAGTCTAAACTTCAATCCACGTTTTAAAGTTATTTTCCAGCAATATGTTATTTCCCTGTATTCCTCTTCGCACACCTCAGATTATGATTTTCTTTTACTCTATGGTTGAGTTTACAACAGGTCACGTGATCAGCATACAAGGACCAATAGGATCGCGACTTGCATCGCCCTGCACGAGAAAAATAGGTTCTGCTCTATCTCCTCATTTCGTGCAAGATGTGCCTTGCAAAGAACTTGTGCAAAAAATTATCGTGCAAGGTCGGCATCTCGCGCAAGATTGGTACTCATCTTGCATAGTGTGATCCCTGCTTAACACTCATCGTACCACAAATTACTGAGCAAACTACCTGCCAATGCAGTGATGATGTGTTCTGCTTTGTTTGTATTGCAGTGTTTCTCACATCTCTTTCGTTTCTTCCGCATGGAAGTAGTCAGTTTTCAGTGTTTCACACGACGCAGGTTTCTCACTACACGTGACTTACATGCATGTTTTCTCCTACGTCTTGCACATTTTCGCCAATTCCTAGGGCGTAACTGCCTTGGTTTCGATCGTCAGCAGAAAAGTGTCTGGTATTGGAATGTCACTCGTGTCAGTTTTTACTGCATGGAAAACTGGAGAATCCATGCATTGATTTCCTAAAGAATTGAGCTGAGTGTTTAAAACAGATGGTAAATTATTTGCATCTAATACTGGTAGTTGCGAGACCCTATGTCTAATTCCTTCTATTTTTGTTTCTACTTGAGATAGCTGTTGTCTGAAATGTTTGTGTGTTGCGTTCACATCGTCTAGTAAATGAATCAAAACAGCAGTGTTCCCGGTTGTAAACTCAGTAATTGTGTAAGCCAATTTATTTTCAAGTGATGTATATGGTTCCACCAATTGCTTTTCTACATTAAACTGCGCATTTTTAAGTGAATTAATTTCTTATATTTGTTCGGTAAATTAACCTTCCATTTTATTGACCAAACTGCAAATACTGTTACAAATTCTATCAATTTGCGAATCCTGTGTTTTAAGTTATTCACACAATTCAACACACTATGTAATTTGTGAAGTTTTCATTTCCTCTAACTGTGTTGTTTGTGAGATTTTCATTTATTGTAACTGTGCAAGAGTTTGTGCTAATATGCCAGTGTTATTAGTACTAGCATTGATATTGTTAGTGGTCGTTTCATAACTTTTTATCACTTTGAAGTGGCACTGTGTAACTAGCCCCTCCATTTTGTGAAACATTCGATTCACTTGAGTCGGGTGATGGAAATAGTTATAAATTATCTATTACACATTATTAGCATACATTTTCGTTCGAATTTACGTCAAGAATTGAAACATTTATATTTTTTTCATCTTCCATGCTCTCGACATGCTTTAAGAGCTGCGTAGGAAGTAAGCTTCTCAATTTTCTTTAGCCATATCTCACAACAGTATTTATGAATATTTTATTAATACAATTAGAATTTTAGTGTCCTGTTTTTTAACTCTAGGGTACTGGGTTGTGCAGCCAGTATGTATTTGTGTGTGGGTGAATGTATGTGTGTAGATGTGTGTATATATGTATGTAGCTGCATGTATGTGTATGTGCATTGATTCATGCGTATATGAGTAGGAGTGTGTATATTTCTGTAGGTGCATGTATGTGTGTAGGTGCATGTGTATGAGTGTTGATGTGTGCGTGTTTGGCTTATGAGCTTTTGGAGAATGTACCATTTTTTCTTCAGGTTTTAATTATCAAGTTCTTCTAAGGTCATGAGGCTAAGGTCAAGATTACCGCACCCAATATGGTGGTAGTGGTTAGTCACATTATATGCTCATTAACTTTTATGAATATATTCACATTTTCTCGAGTTTTGGTTTTCAAGGTCATTCAAGGCCATGGGGTGAAAGTCCAGGGTGCTTGCATTTAATATGGTGGCAGTAGACAGTAATGTATTATGCTTGCTGACTTCTATGTATTTTTCCGAGTTCTCATTTTCAAGGACATTCAAGGTCATGTGGTAAGATCAAGGTCACCTACGTCCAATATGGTGGTGTAAGTCTGTAATGTAATATGCTTGTTAAATTTATGAATTTTTTCTCGAGGTTCTGTTTTCAAAGTCATGGGGTTAAGGTGAAGGTCATCTGCTTATAATATGCGGTAGTAGTAACATAATATGCTTGCTGACTTTTATGTTTTCTCTTGTTATTTTTTGTTTTAAAGGTCATTCAATGTCATGGGGTCAAGATCAAGATCATTTGCATCTAATATGGTGGTAGTAGTCACTAATATAGTATGTGTTATTAGCTTCTTAATTTTTATGCATTCTTTCTCGAGTTTTTGTTTGCAAGTTCATTCAAGGTCATGGTGTCAAGGTCTAAGTAACTTGCATCTAATATGGTGTAGTTGTTAGTGTAATATGCTTGCTGATTTTTATGTATTTGTGTCGAGTTTTTGTTCTCAATGTCATTAAATTCACGGGGTCAAGGTCAAGTTCTCCTGCATCTAATATGTTGGTAGTAATAAGTAATATAATATGCATGATGACTTGAAAATATTTTTCTCAAGTTTTTGTTATCAAGGTTATGCAAGCTCATGGGGTCAAGGGCAAGGTCCGCTGCATCCAGTATGGATGCTATGATGGCTGACAGCACCAAGATGGCTGACTGTCCGAGCGAGGGGTTGGAGACATGGCGACTAATTTGTTATGTGAGTGGTGAGGAGGGGGGGGGGGGATCTCCAAAAATGTAATTTTTTAAATAATTTTTAAAATAATTTTTAAATAATTTTTGTACTACATTTTTGGCCAAAGTTCAAAGTCAATGTCAATGGTCCTGAGTCACCCTTGTCCTGACACAAGGTCACCTGGGTCGCTAATCCTGGTCACTTGTCTGACTCAGGATCACACATATCCTAGTCTCCTGCTCTGGGAAAAATGGGAATTTTTTTAAAGGAAAAAGCGAAATTTTTAGGGTGAAAGGGGAATTTTTAGTGAAATTTTGATTCGAGAAAGCGATATTTTGAGGGGGGAAAAGCAACAAAGGTAAATTCCAACATGGCGGCCGGTCGGCGCCTGGCTCCTGTGCCCCATGTCCTTATGCCCGTAGCCCCTTTTTCCTACTATTAGGTCAGAACTTCTTAGCTCATTTTTATGTAACACATAATCATTTATTAATTATTATATTGCAAACTAAACCATTGCTTTTCTTTCTACGGTCGAATGTACGACTATTACTTCATCTGTAGACCACAAATGGAATACCGTTGTACTCTTTTATTTCTTCGGTCTTAAATTTTTCGGAATGTTTTTTTCTAGATTAGTTATCTAACAATTCGTTAACGATAATTCGTAAAATACCCGCACCTAAGAAATTGAAACTTATCGTAGTAGCTATAACGGCGGCGAACCAGGTAAAGAAAACATTTAGTGTGCTAGAACTTGCTCGCTGGCTATCAGTAGTGTGTGTGAAACAAACTTTCCGTGCCACGCACCACAAGACACCGCCAGTTTACAAAAGCATAGTGAAGTGGTACAAGAAATTCGAGGAGGATTGCTGTGCGATGCAAAACGTTCGTGCCGGCCTGGCGTGTTAGAACAGACGGTTGACCGCGTGAGGGGGACGGTCCCAGAATGTTAAACTACCGAGCTAGTGTGGAATTGAACATCCCTCAGCCAGCAGCGAGGGAAAGACTTCGTAAACGTTTAAGAGTGGAGCCGTAGAAATTGCAGCTCCTGTAAAGCCGCAAGCCACGACGACAAATTGCTCCGACTGTAGTTCTGCACTGATATGTAAAACCATCTGGGAGACGACGGCTTCGGAAACAAACAAATCTTCAGTGACGAAGCAACTGTCCATCGTTCAGGAAAGGTCAACTGACACAACACACGCGTATGGGGAACAGAAATTTCACACCGAACTCTCGAGAACGTCCGGGATTCGCCGAAAGTTAACATGTTCAGTGCCATGGTACAACAAGACAGTTCATGGCCCCGTCCTTCTTCGCTGAGAGAACTGTCAACTGTGTGACCAATCTCGACATGGCTCATGCCAAAACTGGAAGCTGATGGAAAGTATTTCGTCTTACAACAAGATGGCGCCCCTTCACATTTCCACAAGTTTTTACGTGGTTACCTCAACGAGCGTTGCCACGTTGCTGGATAGGCCTTACGTCAATTATCAAGTTTATATTCCTCCTCTACTACAGAACTTCTATGACTTGCAAAACCACATCACCTCAGTTGTTCTTGCCATAAATCATTGTATGCTGGCTCGGGTATGGGCAGAAATGGACTACTGATCAGATGTGTGCCGTGTGACGGCAGTTGGACACGTAGAACATTTTATAAAGACTACAAATAAACTCGGATTGTTTGTCTTTCACGTCGTGTGTCAGTTATTTCGTGTTTGTTAACCATTTACGTATACCGATTTTTTAAATGTTTCACGGATTTTGTAATTACTATTCTGTATATGACTTTCCCTTAAACCACCTACTTCCATGTGGTCACATACAAATTATCTCAAAATAACAAATTATTTTGTTGCAAATGTCCCGGTAATTGTAAGGACACTTTCGCGTAGTTGGTAGTTATAGTAGTACCCCCCCCCCCCTTTCCCAAATATAATAACTATATTTGTTTTCGACATTACGCTTGGTAATGTCTTTGTGGAAATTATTTAAAAAATGGGAGAAGTATGATAAATAATTCACACGAAATGCACCCAAGACTTGTCCGTGGTCTGAAAAGGGGGAGGGGGGAGGGAAGAAATATAGAATTTTCTTTATTTACCACCTCTGTAAGAACGCTTTGTGTTTGTGGCTTGTGTGAGTTGCATCGATTTCCAGTCTGCGAAGGCTAAGAGTTATTTTCTCTCTCGGCCTTTGTCCAGCTAAAGACAAGCTGGTGCTTTTGTGAAGTTCTCGCCTTTGCAGGACACTAGGAAAGGCCGCGAGTTCGAGGCGAAAGAGGAACAAGAAAATAAAAAGGGAACAGACCATTAGCCTAATAACGACACAACACGGCGGAAAGTGCGCAGCTGACTTTTGAAATATGGAGTTCTGTTTGTAGTGAGAAATATAATTTCAAAATTACAGATTTTTGAGAATATTTCACACAGTTTATGTTAGTATGTGCAAACTCAAAAGTCTTACTTAAACACTTAGTAGATGCTAATAAATAAAATTGTTCAATTTAAATTTGTACACGTAGGCCTATTTCGTGTATTCTGATGTAACACAAAAATTATTTTGAAAGTAAAGAATGCTAAATTTCAAAACAATTCAATTATTATCTAGAAGTAGTTATAGCAATGTTTATGAATTATAATTCCTCCCAGTAAATATTCACTAATAATTTCGAGGCCTCAAGTTCCACTAAACTGAGTACAATTGAGACTTATTTTTAAATGTTACTTCAGTTTGGTGAGATTCCTTGGTCCAGCAAAGAAAGCATGTATCTGGAAATTATCGTTTGACACACTACCCTGATGTTTGTATTTTCTCTGTATGATCCTGATATAATATTTTGCACGTCTCTGCCGGGATATTTCCTGGCAGTCACGAAGCAATCTGTGATTCGTTTTCAGTAACGTTTATTTCGTTGTTTCTGACGAAGCAGTGACGCGTGTGTCCAACCGCGCAAGACCGTATTCCTGTATGCTACACAAAGTCTTCACAAAGAAGTGGCGTAGCATGAATCATTTCACAATCATGTAGGAGTCGCGGACTGGGTTTGAATACCGGGTAATTCATTGATGATTCCCATTTCGAATATAAGTTTACATTATTATATTAAGTAAACCGTGTCCCGTTTAGTTCCCGGAGTAGCGGATAAGTTATGTTAAAAACTAATTTTAAAAAAAAGTAATGTTCAATAGTCTTGTTAAAGTCTCACTGTTCGCGCCACTAAAGTCGCTAATACATATTTTCAAAACATGTGCCCTAGAAGTATATTACAGACGAGTTACGAACTACAAACATAAATTAACACAAAAACCGGCATACATATCGATAATTTTGCATATATAAATAAAAAGTGGTACTTCGCTTTCAAATTTCAATTATCTTTCTGCACCGAGCCTTGGAGCCATGAAGCGCCAAAGAGAAAGCGACATAATTTATATTTGGAAAATATTAATAAATACTGCGGGTTTTCGCCTACGTCTTCAAAGTTTAGAATGACGCTGTCATACTAGATTTCTGGTAAGTTACTAGACCCACTGCCCATAAACGAAACATTTATTTAAGCTGTTTACTGACTTAGTGATTCAGCCATCTGCTAGCTGTTAAACCTTGGAAAACCACTAGTAAATAGTTAGCAGTTACACAGGGCTTCTAAAACGTAGCCAATAGCAATATTGATGGAGGCTCGAGTAGTACTAACTAAATTTTGGCTTTATCCTGTAACAAAGCTACGCTATATGCAGTAGTAGGCTATACTTACGCAATTACATAGGCTTTTTTTGTTAGCATCGTAGTTCAGAATCGTCTTACAAGTCTCGAAACCAGAATCAAACACCAGTAGAGAATGAGCGAACAAGAACTGAGAAAGATTGACCATAAGGCATAGCAGCCAATAAACATATGATAGCAGCTAGAGTACTAAAACATCTAAGTGGTTTAGCCTAACAGGGAACCCATAAATATTTCCTGACCCATGACTCCGAGAAAATGCTATAAAAGCGGGTTGTTCACGTCCGTGGAAAAAGCTCATTATTACGCATACTAGCAATAAATAACCTCCCGTGCGGACAAATTACCCTCCATTCGATTACTCTCTCCTGTGAATGATCGCAATTTAGGACTAAGTAGGGTGGGATGCGAAAGTGGAAGAATATTAGGTGATGCTCATTACGGACGCAATATTTCACTTAACACTAATCTCTCCTCAGTTTAACCCCGTGCCTCCCCTTTATGTCGACCTCCAGCACGCATCACCCATTTCCTCGCGAGACCTGACGCTCTATTGAGCAAGCATGGGAAGATTGTCCCCACCTGAGCATGAGATAGCTGGGAAGAGGGAGGGAGGGCTATGCCAGGGGTGTGATTAACGTCGTGTGCGAAATCGTTGTTTGGGAATTTAAGGCTTTAGGAATTTAGGGTGTTGGAACTTGAATGGCACTGAGCAGCGCTCCTAATTTTCAATTATAGAACTGCATTACTGAATATTTCAATATTTTTTTTGTTTCCTAAACAACGAAAATAAATCACAAGCACTTTTTATATTATAAAATCGTTTTATTTACTCGCTCCCGTAAACAAAACCATCATTTAAAAATATAATTTTATGTGGTTTGGATATTTTTTTCACTGTAACAGTTTCAAATATAATTTCCATCACAAATAAGATTAGTAAAACCAACTATATTACGCACTTGTGAATCATCGTTACGTTTTCCTTCTTGGTTATTTGTTTGTATTAGTTAAATTTGCTTTATAAAAGACTTTAAATACAACGTAAACTATATCAGACACTTTTTCTTTGGGGTTTTAGCGTGCTTCTCCAGCCCAGTAAATTTCGACCCCCAACCCTCAAATATTTAGTCCCTAAAGTGGGTCACGTGTTCGATTTAGTAACCTAAATAGCGGTCTCATAGCGGTTTCTGAGACAGGTTGTGTAGTTACACTAACGACCGCGACAACACCGCGCGCGCCCTCAAGATAGAGTGCTCGCTGGCGGCGCTGCTTTCCTACACAGTAGCCTACAGTACATTCTTGGCTCTAAGTACACTTATGGAGGTAGTCATGGCCTCAAAGTGCAGGCGATGGCTGCCCAATCCCTCTTTGCCGCGATGCATGTCTCCTTGCATGATTTTCCTTCCTAGTAGGCGTAAGGGCTTAGCCCTGAGACGCAATAAAATCCCGCCCTACCTTCGGGCCTTAACTTCACATAACACTTAGAATAAGATAGTTTAGGAAAAAAGTACATTCTTGGTTACTTACTACTTTTTTGAAGCCATGCAAAGTTCTTTTTCCCCGGAATTCCTTCTCCTCACGCAAACAAAGCTTAACCGAGTCTAGAAAATTACACCAAAGTGACAACGCGCCGCATTCGTGAGCTCTCAGTGTAATGATATCTTGCATAAAGACTACTACATACTACGCATTGCCAACAAACCAGTTATATCACTGATTTTATCCATACTAATGAAATCTTAATTATTATAATGTATAGATACAAAATAAATAAAATTTCAGTTTAAATCAAAATATACGGTAGTTTTATGTAAACACAAGTGTAAAATGCTTGTGATTCATAGCATATTAAGGAAAGAGCAAAACACATAATAAATGGGGCAATTTTTCAAAGTTTTGATTCAAAAAGTGTGAAGACACTGCGTATATACTATAGTCGGTCTATCGCATTACCCTCAACACTCATTCAAACTCCCTCCCCCCTCCCTTCCTAGCCAGCCAATCACATCAAATCCACGTGGTACACGCGGCCCCGCGGTTGATGGGTCGATGCGGAACGACGGCAGGTCAAACACCGGTCTGCGAGGTACAGCGTCCGGAATTTATGAACGTGTCCCGATTACAAAAGTTTACGCACGCCCTTGTTCGGCGTGCAGGGTTCCAGGACAAATGAAACTCGCACCTGAGGCAGGTTTGTCATTGATAGGATGAATGTGGTGCTGTCAGACAAATGGGGTTGCATTTTCTGACTAGACCAAACAACGCGTGTGATGAGCTGGGCGTTGGGCAGTGACGATGTGATGTCTGGGAGAGAACAGAATTACTCCGAGAAAACCTACACACTTTAAGAACATCTCCAATCCTCAACCATTTTATTGAGATCCTTATAACATCCACTGCATAAAAAGAAATACAGGCTTTTGGTAGTAGTATTTTTACATTCCAATATGTAGTAACAAGCAGGCGAAATAACGGAAATTTACTTAAATTGAGAAGACAATGGTTTGTCTCATCGTTTGTCAGGCGAAATAAAAATCCGTGTTACGACCGTTTTAAACGAAACGACTTAATGTACGCCAGGCCATGCAAAACGTAGAAAAAAAATTACGTTTGCAGGATGTCTATATTTTCCAACATGCCCCCCCTTTTTTTTCACCATACTAAAAAAAAAATTTCCGCCACGTTCCAACCTTCGATTCTCCACAGTTCCATGGTATCTTGCATGGATATTAGCACTGTTGTTATAGGCAATTCACGATTACTTCACAATTTTCTGAAGCCCTGCTTAAGTTCTACTCTTGGTTACCGATTACGTATCCTTTATCAAAATGTAAAGTTAAACACTGCCATCTGACTAGGTTTTAACTGTTAAATATTGGTTATACTCATACATGGTAGGTTTAGGGGGGTTAGCAGAAAGATAAGAGATGATATGGTAGAAGACTACTGAGTATGATTGCTTTTATTAGACAAGAAGAACAAATAATAACATATTAGATTACGTTACTATTAATTTATCGGGGAGCTTATGTTGAATTTATTACACAATTAACTTGTTGAGAAATATTTACCACAGCCCCTACTGTGACTAACTGGAATATTCACACCTTAATCATGGTTCCGAAGGCTGTTTTGGTAGGCGGCTATCGGCGATCAGACATACACATTTCTCCGAACTTCTCTTGTTTCGGGCCTGATGGCAAAAGACGACGCGCTAAGCGTGAGCTCGCCTATAACGGCGCGTTGTTTGTCATAGTTGTCCCCGCTTGCTGGCCGATGTAGGGGATTTCTGTTGCTGGCTTTTTTTTCGCAAGTTGTTGCGATTCCGCTCTCGTCCTGGTTTACTGTTCAAAGGTGTGACCAGGCAGGCCGTCTGCCTAAGGTCTGATCACTCCATAATACACACAGCTGTCACGACGCACTTTACAGTCTTATATTTATTCCTGCGTAGAAAAACATATTTATCACAACATCGTAACTTGCCTAAGTTGTTAAAAAAAAACACGAGTTCGAACTTGACGCTTCGTTCAAAAACACGCCATTTCATGTGTTCGGCATCACTAGTCGCCACTTCTGCCAACTTCGGATTTGTAAGCGCCCCACCATCACATATAAATATATCATTATAGGTATTCAAACAGTAAATCTCGTTTCAGTTGTAAATTACAAATTCAAAAATCATAATTTTTCTATAATAAGTATGAAATATGCTACAACTGGAAACATGCATAAAATTCCGACTATTACAGGAGCTGCGAAACTTTCTAAGAGAGAGAGAGAGGGAGAGAGAGAGAGAGAGCGTGACAATCTCCTTTCCTGCTATTGAATTTTCTTCCTCGGACGAAAAAAAAACATCATTTTCGGGCCTATGAACTATAATTTGCGCTGATCTTTTTAACTGTGACAATGACATATGTTTTCTTCAGTACTACCTAAAAATTCAAATATGTCAATAGGCAAAGTTTAGTTTGCATATAGCATACCAAAAAAACTAGGTTGAAACAATATTTTAATTTTGAACTGTTTCTTACTATCCGTTGCCAACACATAGCTGCTCTCGCTGTACTTATTTGGTATTTAATACGATATAAATATTACAAGTAATAGAAGACACTATGTTCAAATTTCATTTATTCAAGAATACAGTGCTTTAAAGTTAATCACAGTGTTATATATTTGTGGTATACAAGTTATTGAGAAAAAAAAACTCGTCCACATGTTACGCCTAGGTTGGTTTTTCAAAGGTTCTTTTCAAAACATCCGAAGAAACTGTGAATGAATGATATTTACTATTTGCCGTATGCAACTGCATCAGCATTAGTGAAGAAGAAAAGCAAGCACAAAGTGATGGTCAAGATGATTATTTTTCAAAAAAACCCATATCACCACGTAAAGTTATTGAAAGAATTATATGGTGAACCCGAAGACTGGCGCAATTAATTGCGAATAGTTTGCAATGATTACATTAAATACTGGAGTTGATTACGCCTTACACAAAGAAGGAAACACTTGTTGGAAAAGAGACCAGCAGCAAAGTTATGATTCCTCGGTACAGGAAGAAGTTACAAGGATTTCTTGAAGATTAGTGCATAGTTTAGAGTAATTTATTAATGGTTGTCGATGGATACAATATGTGCAGAAGTATGGTGCTGTACAAAATATATCCGGTCGCCAAAACGTCGCAAAATGAAATAAAGTTTGTAAACATATATACTAATTAGCATTAAGAAATAATAGTCCTTGTATTTCACTTGCCTCAGCAAGGAAACTTTCTATTATAAAGTACAATGAACTCTACCAGGAATTCTCGTGAAAATGTCTTACATTGTACAAAATTCACACAGACGCGATGAAGTTGCCAAGTCGACGTTCGGACTAGAACTGAGCGGAAAACAAATGAGAAGTTAAACAGTACATCGTACTTGTGTTTACATCCTACTATTTGTCCTATCAGGCCTCGGAAAATAATGCCCTATGGCTCAGAGTTTCTATTTTTCAGAGAATTTCGTTCCGTTTTTGTTAATATATCTTGTGGTCTACACGCTGCGTCTTACTCGGTACGATTTCTCCTATAAGGTAAAACGTACAGTATGTCGTTACGTGCAAACCGGTCTATACACTGTCGAGCATTTCTTTGTGCAGCGACGTGTTTTGTAAAGGAGAAGTTCTTATATATTTAATGGTTACCAGAATAAAGGGCAAACATTAATTTGCACATCGACAAGAATATAAAAACACCTTCTTGAGATTGCTTTTCATAGTAAACTCGCTCCTCATCCAATTATAAATTGAAAAGTTAGTAAATGAAATTATAATATTTATGAACTGGAGACGAAAACAGTTAATAAGTTTTCGGTGACATCTTTGGTCGAGCTTTCTAGTGGATACATAAAAACAACGATTTTCCGGGTTGGAATCCCAGTAAATCACGCCTATGCGTGCCGTTCTAAGTCAAGCTATAATTTAGAATGCAAAATTGCCCCGTTGACAGCCGAGAGGCACACAGTTGCAAAGTTTAATCATCAGAGGCTATTAATTATTGTGTTGTCATCCAACACGCGACGGTAAATTGAGTTAAAATCCTATCCATGACGAGAAAAGATCCCGATACTAAGCCCTACAGGACCAATGCTTGATAGCGAAAATTAATGGACTGAAATGAACGATTGCAGATAGCGTGTGCCTAGTTCAGCTAGACTAGTGGTCGTAATTCACCTGGGATCAAGATGGAATTGTGTCAATTGGTCTGGGTGGTGATAATTTAATATTCTTCCTAATTTCGAAACTATTCATAGTACGATTTTTTACTGTTTTATAATCGTGATTCTTCGTGAGACAACAAGTCAACCACGAGCAAACCCATCTTAAGTGAGTAAAAATAAATCTGTTTTACCACTCATTCCATACGTAAATAGTGCGAAAAAGTACCAAACAAACCGCTAAAATGTTCCTTACATTTTAACACTACCTCCAACCAAATATATTGTTACGCGCTATAGCTCGCATAAGCTGTAAACTTCAGTTACAAGTGGTCCGGTGCTGTGGGGGGTGACCTACTTCGACTCTCCCCTTCCCCCGGGACTGACACGCTCGTTGCCTTGTTGTTTCCCTTCTTCTGGGAAGCACTTGGATGATTGATAGCGGCGAGGCCTGGCTAGCGTTACAGCCCCTCCTCCACCTCTCGCCGAAGAACCCGACAAACGTACAGCAGGCGCAAGAATATTCTAGGAATTAGGACACTCGGCGCAACTAAGTAATTAGCAAGCTTTCTGGATACGGCCTACGACTGTTTAAACACTGCCGCGGTCCAGCAGCCAGCAGTCTTGACGGAGGCCATCTGGCCGAGTGCAGGAGCGAAGTTGGGTGCGGGCCACGAGACGACGCCGGTGGACTGTGTGTTTTGGTGTGAACGGGCGAAAGGACGAGAAACCCAACGAGTGAGGCCCACTGTATGTGAGGGCGCTCGGATAACTCTAGAACATTGCGGACTGGTGAGTTATGGACTAAATTGAGGTGGGACTGGAAAGACATGTAATATGGATTTTATTGTAAATATTGGAAGTGTCTAATACGGACACATAATTTATAAAATAACTAAACGTATTTTGATAAACTGTCTACTGGGACTAATTTTTTATTATTTAATTCTATTGATTCCTCTAGGATAATTAATTATACATTGAATTAATAGAAGCCATTAACTGTAATTAGTAAGTAATATTAATCAATTGCGTGATGTTGAGTCGAGATAATAATGTTTCTAGTTATCGTAAATAAAATTAGGAAGTTATAATTAACATTTTTATTTAATTAAGACCTCCATCCATTAACGAACTTATTTTAGCCCACTGAATTTCGAGAGAGAAATTGTAACGCTGGTTTCAGAAGTGGGATGAAGGCATTTTATTAAATAAATATACCGAATAATATTAATCAATATTAAAATTAGGATATATTACCTTGTATGATAATGCTGTAAATTTAATTATATTTGCAGTAATAGACCTAGAAATCTTTAAGGAATTTTTGAATGCAAACTGGGAAAATGTCGGCAGACATGAAAACACTCCGTTCGTTGATCGAAGGACTAAGTGGTCAAATAAGTAATGTAAATAGTAAGATTAGAAGTGTTAGGGAATCTGTTAATAGTTTCAATGAAAATGTCACATCTGTGGCTGAAAACGTAGAGCAGAAAATTGGAAATGTTAACGAAATGATAAACAGGAAGCTTGAAAGTATTATTGAAAAAGTGGACAGTGTTGAGGAGGAAGTAAAACTGGAAGTGAGTGTCCTCAAGAAGGAATGACAATAATTCTTACAGCAACAGGGAAGACGATATACGGAAGTGGAAGAGGAGCCGAGATTGATCACCACCCAGCCAACGAGTGTGGGCAACGTGAAGAAGTTAGATGTCGCCGCCAGTGCAACCATCGTAGGGGAGGCGCAGTCAGTCTGCAGTGTGGGTATGCCTCAGTCAGGGGTGGGTAAAGGCGTCACGATAAAGCCCGCCTCCTATGATGGACAGACACCTTTGCGCGAGTACCGGCACAAGTTAGAGATCGTTACCGCCCTAAATGGCTGAACGGAAGAGCATCGGGCATACTACCTGGTGGCTGTACTGAGGGGACCTGCATTGAGCATACTGCAGTCGCTACCAGAACATCGACTAGAAAACTCTACATTGGTGTCGGCTTTGGAGCTGCGATTCGGCGACTGGTACCTGCAACATGCCCAACATGCCCAACTGCGAAGCCGCATTCAGCGAACAGGGGAACCACTGCGGGAGCTGTGACAGTACATCGTGAGGCTGACACGCCTGTCTCTAGATAGGTGCTCTGAGGAGGCACGAGACGTAATCGCAATCGATTTTTTCGTGGATGCTATTACTGATACAGATATGCGCTGAGCTGTACAACTAGTATCACCACAAAAAATCCAGAACGCACTGGCCCGAGCATTGGAGGTAGAATCAGCGAATCAGGAGCCGACGTTCGGCCATGCAGTACAAGCAGCTACCCCATGCAGTTACGACGATGGGGATAGCATTCCGGACGTCTTGAGGAAGTTGGAGACCACAATGAAAGACATTGCTACCAGATTCTGTGCTAGGAAACACAGTTTTTTGCCCACCTAAGCGTCGGGCATGATGGGAGTGTGGCTAGACAGGAAACTTGAGAATCCAGTGCGCGCAAAGGAATTTCAGGACCCGGCAGCCAGATGTGAGTAAGACCAAGGGCTTATTAAGAAGACTGGAGACGGCCGCAGAGACTGCGACACCTGTCTCTCGTTCACGGAGGCACCGAGAATGCTGGAACTGTGGAAATGAGGGACACTTACGAGCCTGATGTCAAGAGATGCAACACGACACTATTAAACGAGGAACCGGTCAAGGGTTAGCTGTGCGAACAATTTGAACTGACAGCCGCAGTAACACCTATCCAAATCACAGGCCCATCGAAACAACTGGTAACATCCTATCTGAGGGAACGGAGAAAGATCACTATATAGTAGTAAGAAGAACAACGATACTAGGGTCGGACCGCGTAAGAAGTCACCCCGCAGTTAATGCAGGCGAGGAAACGAGAGAAGTCCAGTTAATATATGAACCTGCACATATGCGTCTTCAGGAGAAGGCAGATAGCTAAGGGGCAGGAGACATGCATATCCAGTGTCTAGTGCCATCAAGAGTAACACTCGATGTGGTCATAGAGTTGCAGACAATACATTCAAGGAAGGGCGGCTAGTGTGGCTGTATGAAATAAAACGCCTTCGGGGTAACACATCTCAATGCCAAGGATGTTGGGATAGCCCTTACAAAATTTTGAAGCGTATAATTGACACTTCCTTCCAGATCTGTCGCCGGGACTCCTTGAAAGATAAGTTTAGAGTTGTACACATTGAGCGAATGGCTCTCTACGAAGGTCCAGATGTTGGAGACTCTGTCCGGGACGAACAGACTTAAGGAGAAGATAGTGTTACACACTGCAGCTCGCACGAGCTGCGAACGCCTGTTACACGTGACCCAGCGCTGTGGGGGGGGGCACACCTCGACCCCCCCCCCCAGGACTGACACGCTCGCTGCCTTGTCGTTCTACTTCTTCTGGGAAGCCCGTGGATGATTGACAGTGGCTAGGCCTGGATAGCGTCACAGTCCCTCCTTCTCCCCTGCTGAAGAACCTGACAGACATACAGCAGTCGCAAGAATATTCCGGGAACTAGGAAACTCGGTGCAACTAAGGAATTAGCAAAAGTTCTGTATACAGCCTATGACTGTAATAATACCGTCGTGTTCCAGCAGCCAGCAGTCTTGGCGGAGGCCATCTGGCCGAGTGCGGGAACGAAGTCATATAAGGGCCGCGAGACGATGCCGGCAGAGGAGGTATTCGGGGTGCAAACGGGTGAAAAGACGTGAAACCCGATAAGTGAAACCTACTGTGCGTGAGGGCGCTCGGAGACCTGTAGAACATTGCGAACTAGCGGAACATGGACTAAACCGAAGTAGGACTAAACGGACATGAAATATGGATTTTATTATGACTATTGGAACTGTGGAATACGGACACATAATTTATAAGATAATTAAACTAGTGTTGATACACTGTCTGGTGGGACCGATTTTTAATTACTGAATTTCAATTATTTCTCTGGGGTATTTATAAATTGTATTAATTGAAGTCATTAATTTTAAACAGTAAGTGATATCAGTCTATTGTGTGATGCTGAGTCTAGAGTATTGTTTGTAGTTATTGTAAATACAATTAGGATATTATAATTACATGATATTTTTAATTAAGACATCCATCCCTTAATGAACTTTTTAGCCCACTGAATTTCGAGAGAGAAATTGTAACAATATAAATACGCTAGAACTACAAAGTCATAGTCTCAAATTATGTGGCTGTTATAACGTAGTAAACTACGTATCTGCAGATACGTATTAATATAATCGGTTTTATTTAAACAACAGGGCTTTAGCTATTTCTCTAGTAACCTATATGGATTCAGCTACATACCTAGTAAGTTATGTTTGACTAAATGATTACGGGATTAAATCATTCCGCAATATTTATGTAAAACAGCCTACAGTAATAAAATAAAATATCTTGTGGCGGAGGAGTCCAAAAACATCCTCTCTTAGGCCTCGGGTGCATCGCTAGAAATTCCAAAGATGAATGTAACTTAACGTTTTCTTTACCTTTGTTACAGCTATGAGCACGTCCTATAAAATAAAAACATTCGCCCATCCACAGAACCACGGTAGCGAAGGGGTTTATGCTCGCTCTTCCTCATTCTGGTGTCTCCAGTTCGATTCCCAGGCCCTGGTCCAGCAGGAGGAAGGATGAGGAGATTTTCAGCTACAGTTTCTCATGGCGTGTGGCAGAAATATTATGTAGTTACGAGGTATACTCGGGTGCTCCCGTTTGTTCGTCCATCTCCATTTCACCGCAGCTCCAGCCACACAATATCCATTTTTTTTCTGTCTCTGTATTTACTCGTCCTTGAACCGCACGAGTGGCGGATGGAATTTTATACCGACACAGCTTCGTGTTGTTGGGTGCTTGTCGATTGTGAAATAACAAGCGATTTTTGGGTTCTCTGTCTCGTTGCGAACCTCTCACGAACCATATAGACAAGCTTTAGGTTCGCGAGCAAACGGCGTACAGATTGTTCAGTTCATTCCAAGCTTAAGCTTTGGCCACACTACCTTCTCATGAAGAAAATTCAGCTATGATCGTAGTTAGTGGTGCGGCTTTGTTAATGACTCACGTGTTAAAACACAACGGTAAGAAGAGGAAAATTCGAAGTCGGTGGTGCACAGAGCTGTTTAAAAACGTGCCGGCTCGGAACTGATGCTGGACATGAGATCGCAAGCCATTAGTGGGCAGTACAAAAATTTCACGAGAATTTCGCCTACAGATTTCGAGAATATACTGAGTAGAACAGGATCAAAAGTTGCAGAACAGACAACATACTGTCGCTCTCCCATCTCTGCTCAAGACAGGAAAGTTTTCGTGGATTTCTAATTGTTATTTTGAATAAGTAGACATATTTTTAATTACGTGATTGGTCATTATATTTAAAACATAATTTCCCTCGATTAATAATAGACGTGCGTGATTGCAGGTTAGCTGTAACACTTTGGTACCTCGCCATGGGTGATACGTACACAAGCCTGCAATATTTGTTCAAGATGTCTAAACAGTCTATCGGACGAAAAATACCAGATGTCAGCGCTGCGCTTGTCCAAGAATTGAAAGGATATGTGAAGATAATATCAATTAAATTATTGCTTCAAAATGCCTTTCTTTATAGAGTGAATATATGTATTAATTTCACATTTCTAAAAGGGTAACGCAAAACATTGTATAAGTAATACATCATCAATTGGGAGGATTTTCAAATGCAGTGCACACTGTTGTGAATAAACAATATAATTATTTGCCTCCATAAACAAAATTATAGAGTCCAAGTTTTTACTTATTATATTTAAAATATATTTACCTTGAACTTCATAATATCAGGATTATAACATACATTTTTGCCAAAATATTGCACTATAATATCGTACATTAATAATTGATGTCAACAACACAGGTTTGGCATTTCAAATGTAATCGTTCAAATCTTCAGAAGACGCTGAATCCGCGAATGTTGTGAGGGATATTGTAGGGATCTTACAGCCAACGTGTTGAATCAAATACTGTAGGTGAATGATGTGGCACAATGTTGTTTATGTCTGCAGAATATGGATGTTGGTAGCCGAAAGGAAAATTCCCAGCAGGCTGTTCGTAGTAACCTGTATCAGCTTTCATTAGGATATCAAACACAGCGTGTTTAACAGCTTTCCTAGTTTCGGGAGAATGACCTTTAACTTTCGCTGTTACGAACGTAAAAAAAAGGTTGTTACCTCGTCGTTTTCTGGTTGAGGCGTATTCAATTTAGCAGCAGCAGTTTTCAATATTTCAAATGTACTAGAAAGCATTGATGAAGACAGATCCGGTTCTTTTCCCCTTCTGCGCTTTGTTTGTTGGGGGGGGGGGGGGGGGGAGGTGGTTGGCGGAGGTTTCGAGTTGCACTGTATCCTTCAACAGTTGTCTCCTGAAACATAGTACCACTTCATCAAATAATTAATTCAATAACTTCAAAATTCTGTAAAGTAAATTTTTCCACATTGTAATAATGAAATGTAAATGTTTCTTTGTTTTATTTTATTTAGTACACTGCTTTAAAGTTCAATTGTTTTATTGGAACATAACCTCCACACCCTTCGGTAAGCCTCGCACCACAAGCTTTGGCCTAGGAATATACTGAAGGGTATACTGATTATAATCACAGCTGTTTGACAGCTACTTAATAGTTATCGGAAACAATACTGATAGTTGATCGGGTAGCTTAATGCTTGACAGTAAAAAATATAACTTCAAATGAAATATTTTGTTCCTAAGAACAACTTGATATCGCAAACAGATCTGTTAAAAGTGAAAACATAAACAGAGAGCTTATAAAATATCCATTCAATGGAATTATTCAAAACAGAAAAGCGTAAAATATGTGCTCTTTGCAGTCACAACTATATACATAAATATTGTGCGTTCGCAAGTAACTCATAAGTTTAATTATTTACGTGTTTATCAAATGATGGTTTATTTTATGTAGCATTGTACATTTTTCAGCTTCCCAAGACTCTCCTTGCTTGGAAGGAAATATTCAAGACATCTGAGATAGACTAGAATCTGCCTCACTGTGTTGGCGCTCTCGACGGGAAGCGCGTTTTGCTGCAGGAACTGGTACATACTGGAAGTGATTTCTACAACTACAAATCCAACTTCAGTATCGTGCTATTAGCACTAGTAGATGGTAATTACAATTTTCATTCGCGGACGTGGGATGCCAAGGACGGTTATCAGATAGCGGCGTTTTTAAAAACTCTAAGCTATATAATATACTTTCCGAAGACATGTTGAGTTTTGCCTTTACCAGAAGAACTTCCTCGACGTGAGATGAAAATCCCTTAATTTTTTGTTGCTGACAGTGCGTTTCCTCTATGCGTAAATATTATGAAGCCACACCCTGGCGATCATGCCTCAGGATCATTCAAGAGAATTTTCAACCATCGATTGAGTAGAGCCCGTCGAGCTGTAGAGAACACTTTCGGTATTATAAGTGTAGTATTTAGGGTTTTAAGAAAACCTATGCTGTTGGAGCGCCCTAAATCAGAATTGATTGTCATGACCATAATTCTTCTGAATAATTATTTGCGGAATCATTCACCTACTTTGTACATGCCGCACGGTTACTCAGATCATGAGGAAAACGGTATTCTAATTGAAAGGTAATGTAGAAGCGAGGTAAAGACAGCCTCCATGATACCTCTACGAAATATTCCCAGAAGAACACCTGCTGTATATCACAAAATAAGGGACGAAGTAGCAGATTACTGTACGAAATAAGGGACTACATCGTGGTAAAACATATACGCCTGAATGTATATTAACTTACTTACTGTGTTCAGTCTCTTCTTCGGGGCATCCCTGTCTTCCAGAAATCGCAATTCTTCAAATGCGAACCATTTGCTTTTATAGACATCTGAGGCCCCTGAAGAAAGAAATGACAATTCGTTATCCACTTTATTATGTATGACTTTATCTATTATCTTAACAGTGTTAGTTTAATTCATAAACACATACCTTACTGTTACAACATCGTTCAATACACGAAAACTAGGTATCTACAATAGAAATAAATTTAAATAACTAAAATGTTTCAGAATTTTTTAAATAATAAACAATTTACCTTTTCCCGTCCCTTTTGTCTTACTTTCATTACTCTTCTTCCTGCGATATGAAGAAAGCAAACAAACAATTTTATTCCTGCGTTCTTCAATGAGTCGACCCATTGCACTCCCTATATCACGCCACGCATCTTCTTTGAAATTTTTTTTCAGTGGTTTTCGTCTCTAGGGTTCCATAAGAGCTGTTTACTTTTGTAAACCTGAATTAGCTGAACGATATCTTCTTCCACCCACTGCGCCATGCTTTGGTTCAGCAGAGGTTCGCGAGCAACATACACACGCACGACCCTGCCGAGAACCCGCCCCAACTTGAACTGATCATCTCTTTGTGTTTGTCGGAAAAACCGACTCCAGGCGGATCGGGACGAGCGGTTCGCGAGTGGCTCGCGAACCGCTCGTAGTGCGCAGATAACCCCGTCCCAACATGTTCGCCAGGGGTTGCAGCAACGGTTCGGTTCGTGCGTGTATACGCACCTTAATCAAGCTCCAGCTAAATAGTAGAACCCGCCCCGTGACTGCTAGGCAGTGCGGCAAACCCGCCGCACAAAGCTGTGTTGAGCGTATCCACGTTTACAGGCGCTTTGGGAGACGTTCATATTCTACTCGAGGTTACACAAACAAGGGGGGGGGGGGGGGAATTCCAGACTTCATTTGGCGTTACACAAGAGACTGCAGTTTTCTAAGGGCTGTAACTTGGCACTTTCAAACTTCTAGCTTTGGCAGGGAGTGCGAAGTGACGTAACTTACATTAACGAGCACGCTGTCTAACTTGCCTAATTCGGCCACATACGCCGCTCCAAATTTCTTGGATTTGAAAGCAAGATAAAACTAATGACGGGAGTCACAGAAGAAACATAGTGTTTGAAATGTTCCCTCCTGCCAGTTGACGTCACAAACTTTGTTAGCTTTGTACCTATACAGCTCATCCAGAGCCATTCTATCTACTCCCCTTGTCTTTGTATATTTATTTTTCAGGGTTTACTTACTCTTTCATGCCAAGGTTTAAATAGTATTCTACATTATTAAAAAAAGTTTAGGTGATGATATATACGTAGTTATGCATGATTGTTATTAACTTGTGTAACTGTTATCATGTAGTATTTTTTTTGTGTTTGTTTACAAATATCAAATAATTAATGTATAAAAGGATAATGAAGGCTACAAGCTAGAAGTTGGTTTAGAGTACCTTAGTGAGTAACACGATCAACACACATATTTTGCTCTCTCCGATAGTATATGTTAATTAGTAACATTAATTAAAAAATATCATTACGTTATGCATTACATGACGCTTACCACTGTTCACAATTTTATTTAAAATTAAATACTGTTGTAGAACAATTAAAATTTTAATATAGTATTTGGTTAAATAATATATATTGACCTGAAGCTTAAATGAGAACGAATGAACATAAAGAATTTGAAAAAAAGAATTCTTTAAATTAATGAATATTTCTGTATATGGAGAAGGAATGGTAAATCTTAGGGAAAATGTTATATGGAATTGGAAAAGACATAGAATGTGTGTTTTTATACCTGACTATAAATGTACACAAACATTTACTGAAGATTTAGTAGATATCGGCAGTACGTAGCAATTAAAGTTATAATTGGGAAAATTTATATGTATAGGTATGCGTATCTCAGCTATATGTACATAATTAATGTACAGTTTTCGTGATAACATAAAAAATTATGTTAATGAATTTGATACCAGTGATTATTTCAGAGGCAATGTTTTATAACAAAACACAAAATGAATAAAAACGTATTTCTTCATTAAATAAAAAATAAAGTTTTACCATTTTGCATCAGTTTTAAATATCCTCAATGTACTTTTTTGTAATTATAACAGTTCTGGCCAGTGATTACGGACGTTTCATATAGGGAATGTAAATTACAAGATTAGACAATAATGACTGCGATTGTGTTGAATTTTTATAAATTATTTAATATTAGTAAAATGAAATTGTATAGTTATACATTAATATTAACACGTTTTACATATAATATTTTATTATTACACTTTCAACCATTATGTAAAATTATTCAAAAATAAAATTCGAAAATGTCACTCAACGGACATATCACGAAGGCTGTTCGTTAAAATCAAATAAAACAATCTTTAGTAAAGCAACTTTTGGAACCTTAAGCAATCGAAGGGATTATTAAATACCTTCAAACATATTTGCCAATAATTATTTCGCTTAAAATAATATTGGGTTTGTCGCAGTATTTTATGATTTTCATTAATAAGCGAATGAAACTGTTTTCTCTCAGAAGTATTGAGAGGTAGAACATTTTTGTCAAGGAATGATTTATAGGCTATTCAGAGTAAAGTTAGCACTTTTTGAAGCAGTCTCATTTGGAATAATGGTCACTAAGTATATTTTATTATAGTCTCATTAGTAAACACGTGACAATATCTATTTTAATAAGTGATGGATAAAAAGCGGCGATGGAGAAAACTAACAAGGGCGCAAAAGTGTTCACTTTATAGTGAACAGCTTATAACGCCTGGAACAAGACGAAAGAACGGCATGTAAAACATTCAAACACACATGTGCACTACGCAGAAATGAAAATCATGAAATTGTGCTTCTATCCGACACCACTGTAAACCCAAATATACATAAAACGAGGTACACTTAATACCCACAAACAAAATAACTGAACGTGACGTTTGTATTTTTTTTCTTGACGATCATGTTTTCAACAGGAGAATATTCTTTACGTTAAGATATTCACCAACTTTCCTGCCTTTTGCTGCAAAAAAAAACCATTAATTAACGGTTAATTATGCCATTGTGGCACATTCAGAAGCAGAAACATTGTTAAAGCAGCATTGCAGTGAAATGCTATAATTCAAGACATTAAAAAATAACATCTCAACGCCAAAGAAGCACAAAGAAAAAACATTGGGACCTTAATTGACAAAAAAACTTGTGCTCCACAATGACTCTCGCAACATTGCACCAAGCAATGTGATTGATATAGTTATATTTATAAACCTATGATCAACACAGCGTAATTTCTTACAGAGTTTTATTGTGTGTTCGTAGTTTACCAAATGTTTCCCCAAGAAAATTGAAGGGTAGGTGTACACTTCTGGAGATACTTTTTAAATTTTCTTGGTAAAGCAAAATAATCTGTGAGTGTATAAAGCTTTCAACATTAGAATCGCCATATTTTATTTCTTAAAAAAACAAAAATGGGAAAAACTATAACCATAATTATGCTGGATTTCGAAATATTCTTAAATACATTAACGCTATGCTTACAGAAGTTGTGGATTCTTTAAGCAGGCCGGTAACAAGAGGAAATGTTCAACGCTGAATGTCTGCTTTTAAATCATGTTTAAAGCAATATAAGGTAGCTCATTGCCAAAACTGACCAATGTGCGACATTTACTGCCCTTTAATTATTTTTATTTTATCATGGACAGTTACGTTTATCTTTATTAAAACATGCATTTATTCCTTTCTGAAACAGCAATATTCCACGTACGAACAGCTATATATATATATATATATATATATATATATATATATATATATATATATATATATATATATATATATATATATATATATATATATATCTGCAGTGTAATATACGTCATCCGCAGAAAAAAATTTAACTGAGATGAAATATACGCTTATTAAAATATCCACACGTTTTGAACGTTATGTTAACACATAACTTTGACAATTATTTGCTAACATCACACATACTCTCAAAGTAGCATATAAACAACACGCAGTATACTGAATATAAATGAAATAGGTTAGCTCGCCACTAAGAAAATTATTTAATAAATTCTATAATTGTGTTGCAGTAATGAGTAAAACAAAAAGATATACGCCCTGGCAGTAAATTATAAAAAAATTTCACATATTATGTAAGGAACAATTAACCTTTAAAACTGACCTGATAGTAAGAGATAACAGATTTAGAGTGTAATACTACTAAAAACTCATTAGAAAGAAATTAAATGCTTCTACTGTGAAACATTTACTTAAAATATTGAGTGATTTTATTAAAACAGCTTCAGAAATAAACGCATGCCAAGTCACTTCTATCAGTACCTTCACGTCATTACAAAATATCCTAAGTAATCAAAACGTAGGTGTGAAACCTACAGACCCGTGCCGATAATCTACTAAAATAATAGTTCCCTATAAGATACTAGATAAATCAACACCAATTCTCACACATGTAAGAACGAGAAAATACACTTCCAACGTTTCAGTCTTACCAATAAGTGCCCATTTCAATAAGTAAAAAATTTATAACAGCACAATACTAGCGTAACAACCACTACCGCAGATCAAAAAACAACATATCACTTGTTTACGTTTGGCATCCAGTCTGAGTGTTAAACTTATATTAAACTTTTTTATAAGCTGTTACGTTCTTGGATCTTAATCATGATAAAGTTGGGCATAAAACCAATAATTACGGCTTTCTGTCTCACTGATAAATATTTCGTTACATATTATTTAGATTTTCCTTTTTGTCGTTATCAGACGGTATTTGAGGTAATACAATATTAATTTGCTTTGATGGGCATTTTTCGCTCAATCTTCTATTTACTGTTGCATATTATGTGTTTAAAACGGAGATATTACTAGCAAGCGTTTTGAATTTCCAAGTTAAAATTAATTTTTATATTGCAACTTTACTTGCGACAAGAATCAATTTTACGTACAAACTTTGAAATAGAATAAATTATTTATTGTATTGGTTTTTACCAAAAGGCATTACGAGAAAGTATTGCCATCTTAAAGTAAAAATGTTTCCGGAGTGTGCTTGATTCGTAACCTTAAGACGCTATATAAAGGAGGATGAAGCGTACTGTTGTGTCTGTTTGCTGATCGGAATGCAAACTATCACTAAATGTGATCTTTGGTATTTTACGACATGTAGCCCTAAGCTTTTGGTATTCGGTGTACTTCACCCGAATTGCACCTTCTGCATTATCCACCCCACTATTGTATGTGGATGTGCAGATGCACTGTTAGTTAGCAATTCAGAGCTGACGTAACTTGATACACACGTAATATGCAAGAGACGTCAGATCGAAAAGTCACTTTAGTACCATCATACGCGATACAGTCAGTTTTTCAGCCATGATGATAATTCGTATTGAGTTGCGCTAGCGGAACATTGATTTGCTCTGAGAGCGGCTCCAATTATGTTGTTATTCTGAGAAATTTGGTAGTTATAGGGTTGTATACATATACTGCGTGATTCACAGACAATTCCTCTAAATAACGAACTTTACTGAAAAGCGGAAGGCATTTCTACCACCTTGGAAGCGGTTCGGGATAAATGTACCACTACCATGGGAAAATGTCTGTAAATACTCCAGGTAATTAAAAATTTTAAAATAAAAATTGCCTTTTGCAGATACAACTAGTACAATATTTCGTGAACGCCAACATGTTTTTTTAAATCTGATATGAAAATCTTCTTTAACGGTGCGATCATTACAACGCTTGCGAGGTTGATGAGTGCCAAAGGTTAGATTCCTACGATGAAAAAATTTATTATAGCCTTTAGTTAAGTACAATTCTGCAAGCCATTTTCTTATTTGAATTTATGGCATTAAATGCAGGATTCAAAGAATCTATGTGAATATTTCCTAAGACTGAGAAGCGTACGGCAATACTCTTGCAGAGAATATGGGCGAGACTGTTTCGAAATAACCTTAACCTTTTCTCCAGAAATGCTACACAATTTGGTGCTCAAGAATCTTCAGAAAAGCATTTTTTAACTTGGCTGTTGTTTATATACCCTCTCTTTCTAATCAAGTACTTATTTATAAAGTTTTAATAAAATTCAAGAGAATATATTATAATTATTTTTCAACTTACATACTCTAACTAAAAATATTCCTCACTTATATCATTTAAACAGCTTTGAAAACAAACTCAGGAATATAAAAATTATTTGCAAAATTCTCTGTTCAGCGTGGGTGGTATTCTGTAAATCTATTCATTTACAATACTTTATGTCTTCAATTTTTTTCAGAGTAAAATAACATAGTATTTTGCTACAGTAACTCAGAACTGTTTATTTTTGGTGTTGAGATACAGGTATATTGCTATTTATGACGGAACAGCTATGCATTATCAAAATAAATTTTAAACGATCTCTAAGTAATTTTAAATTTGTATATTGATTGGCATGTATATTTTTTAGACACCTGAGCCTTATTAATTGAATATTTTGCGTGCCTGTGAAAATTACCGCTTAGGTATAATGTTCCATAAGTAAATGATTGACTGAACATAACTACTTCCACATGCTATTAGAACGTGGGTGTTCCCGTTTAAAAATTGCAGTGTGTCGACTGACATACTAGCTACGTCCTTACAACACTGAGATTTGTGTACATAGCTGAAACGTACTTAGACTGGCACCAAATAATTTAACTTATATAAAAAATTATAGTATAAAATAAATAAATTCTAAGCATCATATAATTTTCCTGAATAGACGAAGAATAAGTACATGTATGTATACAGAAAGTCCCGCAAGTGAATGGGATTGAGAAGCGCTTGCTAACAAGGTCACAAGCGCACAAATGCAAATGAAAAATATTAGTAGCAAGCCTCCCACAAAACTTTAATTTCATTATCTCGCAACAATTTATAGTGGGTTAAATGACTTTGAAAAAGCATCAATGATTAAACAACGTTATCGTTTAATCTTAGCTCAGACCGTTTACATGCTAATCAGTTACGTGATAATCTGTGCTTCAAGTCTCGATGGATTGATATTATTAGCAGGTTTTATTTGTTTATCTTTTATTTTAAATATTTCATAAATTTCTTCGTTTATGATTCACGAAGAAATCATATATTATCCGCAATACAGTCTTGCCAGATGACTCAAGTAAAATTTCGTTGGGAGGAGGAGTTTTGTCACAAAGTTATTTAACCCTTAACTGGGATCGTGGGGTCTCTGGTGGCATGCCACGTGTTTATATACTGTTATCTTATCTCTTTTTTTCGCTCAGCCGACTGCTTTTCGCAGTATTTTCCTGCCAGTCAGTCTTCAGCACGCACAGCAAGCGGTGGCCTAACACAGATGTTCTTTACTGTGCTTTGTGTGTCACTCGTCCCATGGGACCCCATTACACGATTAGTGTAACTTATTTCTGTGTATCACTATCAGTTATTTGCGCGATATCTGTTTTTACACAATGTCTGGGAAGCCTCGCATTTCTAAAATACGCGGGAATGACCCAAATTTTTCGCAAGTGGTGACTGAGTGACTGAATGAATGTGTCAGTGGCATTTCCAGTATCTAAGACTCCTGCGAGAAAAGTCATTGTGGAATAGAAAGTGTACTTGTTACTGAATCTGAACAAAGTGCTGTAGTGTTTAAATAGGAAAGTGACCAAAATAAACAGGTACAAGATTTTTATGGGAAGGACAAATCAATTGGTCAGTAGAAGAGCCTACAAGATATGTTAGAGTACAAGCTCCTAACATTCTGAAACTTCCAGGAATGTGAGGTGTTCAGTGTAATACTAGTGAAGTAGATCCTATCACTGCATGGAACTTTAATTTTAGTGATGATATGGTCAGAGATATTTTTTAATGGACTAACATAAAACTCCACAATGCGCGAACCAAGTATAAAAATGAAACCAGAACAGAATTCGGAGATTGCGATGCCACTGAAATGAAAGTATTTTTGGGGCTTTTGATATGCACATCTGTATACAAGTACAACCATGAGAACGTGAATACCATTTTTGCGACTGATGGAACTGGACGCGAAATATTCAGAATGATAATGTCAACAAAAAGATTCTATGTACTTTTAGTCTGTCTCAGATTCGATGATGTTTCTGTGATGGAAGTAAAAAATAAATATGCTCCAGCAATAGCTGTATCCTTGCTGTTGGAACAGTTCGAACGCAACTCTTAAAAATATTTTTGTATTGGCGCATATACTACAATCGACGAAATGTTGGTTGCATTCAGAGGTCGACGTCGCTTCAAAATGTATATGCCAAACAAACCAGCAAAGTACGGCATAAAAATACAGTGCCTAACAGATGCAAGAATTTATTATGTTTACAACACCTACATTTACTGTGGGAAGGGCAGCGATGGAAGAGGTCTTTATCCCAAGGGGCGAAAAAAAACTTTTTTGTTCCAACTCAAGCATCTCTCCGTCTATGCCAGCCTATTATTCGGAGTA